>JAANDH010000193.1:0-364088 GCA_011799765.1 Nymphaea thermarum | reverse complement strand
CTATCAGAGTTGTTCTTAGTCTGGCAGCCAGTCTTGATTTGGAGATTGAGCAGATGGATGTGAAGACAGCTTTTCTTCATGGTGATCTTGATGAGGAAATTTACATGATGCAGCCCGAAGGTTTCTTTGTGAAAGGTAAAGAAAACCATGTTTGCAGATTAAAGAAAAGCTTGTATGGTCTGAAGCAGGCACCTAGGCAATGGTACAAGAAGTTCGAGTCATTTATGGGGGAGTATGACTATACCAAGACTACTTCAGATCACTGCGTCTTTGTGAAGGAATTCTCAGGTAATGATTTTGTCATTTTGTTGATTTATGTTGATGACATGCTTATTGTTGGCAATAATATATAGAAAATTTCAAGTTTGAAAAAGGAGTTGAACAAGTCTTTTGCTATGAAAGACTTGGGACCTGCTAGTCAGATTTTGGGTATGAAGATCACGCGAGATAGAAAGTCAAAGAAGCTATGGCTATCTCAGGAGAAGTACATTGAGAAGGTACTTCAAAGATTTCACATGAACAAGGCAAAGCCTGTTAGCACCCCTCTTGCAGCGCATTTCAAGTTGAGCACCAAGCAGAGTCCAAGGACAGATTCAGAAAAAGAAGATATGGAGAAGATTCCCTATGCCTCAGTCACAGGTAGTTTGATGTATGCTATGGTATGTACAAGACCTGATATTGCTCATTCAGTTGGAGTTGTTAGTCGGTTTGTCTCAAATCCATGAAAGAAACACTGGGAAGCAGTTAAATGGATTTTGAGATACCTTCGTGGGACTAGTAATTTTTCACTTTGTTTTGGAGCAGAAAAATCTATTCTTGTTGGCTATACAGATTCAGATATGGCAGGAGACATTGATGGGAGAAGATCTACATCTGGTTTTCTATTGACATATGAAGGTGGTGCAGTTTCTTGGCAATCGAGACTTCAGAAATGTGTAGCATTATCTACTACTGAAGCAAAGTTTATTGCAGCTACAGAGGCGAGCAAGGAGCTTTTATGGATGAAGAGGTTCATGCAGGAACTTCAGTTCAGTCAAGACGAGTATGTGCTTTACTGTGACAGTCAGAGTGCTATTCACCTTGGAAAGAATTCTACTTTTCATTCAAGGTCGAAGCATATAGACGTGAGGTATCATTGGATACGTGATGTTCTAGAGTCGAAGCAGCTTGTTCTTGATAAGATCCATACAGATGATAATCCTGCAGATATGATGACGAAGTCTCTACCTAAAGAGAAACATGATAAGTGTAGAGACTTAGTTGGGATGACTGCCTTTAAGGCAGTATATTAATTTTGTTCTTTTTGCAGGTATGTTCCCTCACTTGAGGCTGGAGGGGGAGCTTGTTGGGTCGGGTCCAGCCTCAAGTGGACCCGATCCAGCCCGTCACTTAAGTGACGGGCGGAAGAAATAGGAGGGCACCCTATGGTGCCCCTCTCTCTCGACATTACCTCCGTCTCTCTCTCTTAGGGTACTCTTTTGGGGGAAAAGAAGAAGAGCTTGTGTGCTCTCTTGGTGGCTGCACAGCAAGAGGAGAAAAGGAGAAGAAGAGAGGAGAGAAGAAGAAGAAGAAAGGAGAGAAGGAGAAGAGGAAGAGAAGGTTGCTAGCTTGGCTTGAGCAAGATTCGATTCCAACGAGGAGACGGAACGCATCTCTTCTCAATCCATGTTTTGGGCATTCCATCGGTGATATTTTTTCCTTGTTTTCTCATATAGTTTTGATGAGATATTATTGTTGGAGGGTTGGCTTTGTGTAGCCCCTCGTGGGAAAACTTATATCATTGATTATAGTGGATTGTTTGTGGGTCGTAGTGCCCCGTGGTTTTTACCCTCATTGTTTTGAGGGGTTTTCCACGTAAAAATCTTCTTGTGCATTTGTGATTGCTTGGCTGGTGTCTTGCCGCTTCTTGCATGATCGATTTGGGCTATACTTCGTTGTTGAATCATTGTTAGCATATTCTTGTTTATCCGCGCTTTATCCCAACATTTGGTGCGAAGGTGCCGAGTCCAATCACGAGTCTCGCCATTTACAACCATTAAGATTTTAGAACTAGTTTTATTAGTTTTTTCTTCGTTGAAGAAATTCAAGTTACTTTTCAAACTGCAAGTTCTTCCTTTTTCGATCCATTTAGAAGTTGCATCTTGGTTCTCTGTATTGGTCATTTGAAAATCTCAAGATCTTTCTGAAATTTTGTTGTTATGGTGCTAATTACCTGATCTCTGCCCTTGGCAACATGATTATGGATAGATTCCATTAGTTCCTCCTGGATCTTGTTCATTTTGAAAGGTCTATGTATGCTGCTTCAGCTGAGCATTTAATGGCTTGCAATCCTTATCAGATTAATGCAGACGAAATCAGATTTGAAACTAATAAATTCGGTACAGAAGGAAAGGGAGCAAAACACTCATTCCATCTAGACTCCATCTTCAACCTTACGGCAACCAACATGTTTGTGATATGGAAGCCCTTGACGCCCTTCAATTTCAAGTGCCCTTGTCAAAGCACTTAACAAGATGTGAAAGCTGCTGTGGACCTTGTTGATGTCGTCTTGCGCCGGGTTTATTACTTGAGCAAGAAAAAAAACCTCTTTGAAGCATGAGGAATGCTGCTCTCTTATTAGATTCATCGTGAACATTTCCTACCCAATACCCACATTTCTCTTACATTGGGATGATCAAGTGATATTGAAATTAAATCATTCCCAATGTTTTGAACTTGATTTCAAATTCCTCAACTGGAAGGTTTGTAGTCCTGCTATTGATCCATTCCCATGAATGGTGATTATCGAATTACTTTCATTGTTAATTGCGATCACCAATATCACCTCTTTCTACCTCCTTTTTTCTTCCAAGAGGCGATTCTCTTGTTTCGTGCGAAAGCAAACTTGGTAATTTCTATTGAGTTGGATTCCAAATCCATCAACCAAACACAAGAAAGGATTTGTTGCTAGGTAGATCAAATCCAAGCGTGTCAAATCTGCATGCTTGGAGGCGTGTGCTGGTCAAGGAGAACTTTTGAATACATGGAAGACATTGGGAACTGTCAACCTCCCTTTGTGTACAATAATTTAGGGGATATGATTGGGGATGTCTAAGTTATCTCATTCTTTCACCATCCTCATCTTCTCTCTACAGCCACAATCCCTGTCTCCACGGATTTGCTCCCAAACAGAGGATAAAACTGAAACAGGCGGAGACAGGAGACCAAGAAGTTCAGGTCATCATTTGCTTCAAGAAGAAATGGGGCTAAAATAATTAAAGAACAAGCACCACTGTCAGTACAATAATGATGGTTCCTCTCCCCCTTTTTTTTCTTCCAAAAGTCCTATGGAAGTTTCATTTATATGATCAAATTGATTAAAAAACACGAAAAAATTGTTAAAGAAAAACGAAGGCATTTTTCTGAGTCTTTCTTTTCGCTTGGCATACTGTTCGTTTGCAGGTCAACCCTACCTAATGTCTCTTATTGAACTGGGGAATCTTCCTTGTGTAAGCGTCCAAGCCTTGCAATTTAACAAATCTTAAAGGTAAGCCTGATCACATGCAGTAGGGAAGGTAGGGAGAGAGAAAGAGGGAGAGAGATGGGTACGTGCTAGAATTAAGGGGGTCTATGATTGATTTCTTTTAATGTCTTTGCCAATTTCAAGTATGAAACCAAGCCCTCAACAAGCATCGGCAGTGTTGTTCATTCATGGCATGTGATGCAACAATTTTTCATATAAAGACGTCTTCATTGACATTAGGCGCATGGGTTTCTTTCAATATCTTGATTACCGATTTCAAGAACGAAGCGAATGACTCGAACAAAGCACCCGCAGATTTACATCACGCCATGACAAAGCACATCCTTATATGGGGAGATGTCTGCACAAGAAAAACACCAACCATTTCGAGAAACGCTCCAAAAGAGGCAAGCAAGCTTCTCTACATAGAATGGAGCCATTACTTGCTGCAGAAGATTGGAAAATTTCTTCTTCCTTTTAATGAGCAATTGGTTCCATCGTCCTAGGGCAGGACATCACCATCAGAAGCCTCTGCATTCGTAGGATTCAGGGTCAGCATCAGCATCAAAAGTTCCCATCATAAGGCATTTCATTGCTGCTACTGCGCCTAAGACCACCACCTACTTTCTGAGTGTGCAAATGTAGCTTTCAACTCCAGCTCAGCAATCCCCAAACGATTTTTAATGGCTTTCACCAATGCAATAGTCTTCCTTCTTCTGGGCGCACACGTCTTTAGGCCTCTTTTAATGCAAGTTTTGATCCCTTCCTCTCCCCACTCCACCAAACTCCGTCTTCCCAAGGCCACGCCTTCATCTTGTGGAAAGAGAATCTTAATATTCGTCATGGCCGTCGCCATGTGGGTAGTCTACATCTGTATAAGTATATAACAGATATACTATTCTCAAGTGACTCAAATATGGGGAGCATACAGTTCTTTCGAATGGGAGAAATTTATGAGGAAAAAGAAGAAATTTTGCTGCACGCTTTCTTAATCAACCGTGTGACAGAACCATCAAATCTTAACCTTGGTTCCCAAGCTTTATCAGCTGCGGCAAAATGATAGGATACACCTACTTACCTAGACAAGTGGGACAAGGTTGGATATGGCATTGAAAGTATCTCAGGTTATACCACTTTTCTTGATATGAGGATTCATACAAAAGCAAACCCTTTTGGACCTGTACCCACAGTACACTTTGCAGCACATAGAACAAAGCAAAGAGATGAGGCAAAGAGTTGTTCCTTTTTATTGCAAACATGATGGTGGACATGAGTTTTGGTGGTGGAGGAAAACAATCAAGCAAGAGTTTAGAGCTTCTATAAACTGATTACAGGCACAGAACAGGATGCAATCTGAGTATGAAAAACAACTGAGAATGACAAATTGGAAAGAAAGCAGAAACAGGCATCACTCGCACTGCTGGCTACCAAATAGGCATGTGGGAGTTAGCTTGTTTCTTGACAAATATCCGAAGATTACAAACTGGAATTTGTATCAGGCCCTATTTACAAGAGAAAAATATGTGGCACACACCTGTAACCGAAAGCCTTTATTCAAACCTATCAAATAGAAAATGTGAGGATCCGTGTTTCTTTCTTGTCTCCTTTTTCTTTTTTCAGTGCCTAAGGGAGTGAGATGGACTCTTTAGAAAATTTACAGGCTAAAGATGCTCAAATGCTGCTGCAATTCGCTGAAAATCCTTGCTGAATGAGTTTGAGCTCTCCATTTGTTGTTGATGTTGGTTCCAAGAGCTTGAATTCTCAATACCAAAGTGGTCTTCCGATTTTATTTCACTGAACAGCGGGGGATTCTGATTCGCAAGATTTGCGGGCAATACGTAAGGTGGTTGGAGGTACTCCGACCACTTTACGTCGTCCTGCTCGCCGTCAAATTGGATTTGATTGTCCTTGTCGGCAAGTTCCGACGTATCAACTCTGCAATCTGCCAATCCCCATGGAAACATGGTGCTCTCAAATAGAGAATTGCTGTTTTGCAGTTCAATGCTGCCGCTACTGCTGCTACTGTTGCACGACCGGCCGGCTTCCCAGAATTGAACTCCGGTAACGCAGCTGCCGGAGGAATTGCTCATTGATGACGGTATAAGAGAACTGGGATTGCAGACTGGAGAAGTCAGAGTGACGGGAGGAACCATTGTCTGCACATTACTTGGCGCGTACTCTGAAATAGTCTCAAACGGCCTGCAATTCTGATTGAACCAAAGAACCGAACTTGGATTTGCAGAGAGCCCAACAGAAGAAGTTTGGCTGCTGGAGCTAGCGGCGTAATTCACGGGCTGAAGAGGGAAATAACCCATCAATTCTGGAGCTCTTCGGCTGGAGGAGCTTTCCTGGCAATTCATGATCCTATCTACGATTAGTTCCTTGGACAGAGAATTGGCTGAGTTGCTGCTGATTTGATTCTTGGAGCCGAATCCTTCAAGTTGGTACGCGTCTTCCGCCAACGGGGCGTTCGGCTTCATGTCAGCATCAACCGCGTTGGTGGAGAGAAGCTTCAGCTCGCTTGGTGCGGAAGCCTTCTCATTGTTCGACTGTGACTTGTCTTCTCCATTCCCAACCTCGGCGAGGGGCTTATGAGTGTTGGGGTCTATCCCTCTCTGCCTCAATTTCTTCTTAATGCATGAATTCCACAAATTCTTGATCTCATTATCAGTTCTCCCAGGAAGCTGTGCCGCAATTTGAGACCACCTGCAAACCATTGAGAAATTAAGCATTAGATGATTCATTCAGTTACGCTAACGTAGTCCCGGAAGAAGGAAAAATTGGACAATGACAATTGAGGGAGGAGAGCTCCACCTGTTCCCCAGGACTGCGTGGAGTTCAATAATCAGATTCTCCTCCTGCTGCGAAAATGTTCCTCTTTTCAGATCTGGCCTCAGGTAATTGATCCATCTCAACCTGCAACTCTTACCACACCTCTGCAGGCCTGCAAATTTTCCACAGGGGAGAAACAGAAAATCAAAAAAAGTTCATACCCCACAAAACAAAAAGGAGATGTAATGAAATTGAGAATGCCAGGAGTCGCAGGTCATAATTAAAGGCAGAGCAGCCCGTCACCTGCTTGTTTAGGCACCGAACTCCAGCAGCCATGGCCATACTTGGTGATATATCTCATCAGCTTCTCGTCCTCCTCTGGCGACCATAGCCCCTTCCTGAGTTTCTGCTTGTAGCAGCATGAATGGCGTCCCATGATCCAGAGAAAGAGAGAGAGAGAGAGAGATTATCAAAGGTGGAACTGAACAAGCCGAGTGCTTAAATTGGCTGTTTTATCACTAAAATCTGGATCTTGATAAGAGTTAAAGGAAGAGAACAAAGCTCTAATGGGGTGTGAGTGTATGAAGGGAAAATGATGGTGTTGGGGAGTGAGGCCAAAGCTTATAGAGCTCTACTCTAAGGGGTCGCAGTCAAGGAAGTGATTGCAGTTGAGGCTTTTTGAAAGGGGGAGAAGGAGATGGGTTAATAATCTGGACTTGCAGATGTCTCATCTAGCTAGAAAAGCATGACCATTGAATAAATGGTGGGGCAATCGCTTCTGATATCTGTGCTCTCAAATAAAGAAGAACACCCAAGAAAAAGAAAAAAAGAAAAAAAAAGCAGGCACAGTGTTTGGCTACTCCCTTGATGCTTCAAATTCAAGTCAGTTAGAAAGGGGAAAAACAGCAACGGGCAAATAATTCCACTATGTTTAACATGCAAGGAAAACATGCTATCTTTTACATTAGGAGTCGTGTTATATTCAACCAGAAGCAATTCAAAACCACCTTCCTATGCCAAGATTCCACGTAAAAACAGGAAACCCAGCAGAAAGAAAGACAGGTAAATGAGAGACATACTGTAGCAATTAATTGCAAGTAAATAAGATAAAAATGAAACTACCCTTTTTATAGAATGCTCATAAAGGTACCACATATATATACACATATATATATATATTTAAAGAGAGAGAAATAAAAATGGGCAGCCAATGGAAGTGCAAATGAGATTGTTTAATGACAATAAAAGGACAAGCTATTAATTTATTGAATAAGTCATTTCAGAAGGTCCTGTTTTTGTAATATGTACCGGCAAGGAGGTGAAATTTTGTGGGGTGGACAAAAAAAAATTTGAAGATTCTGAAATCTGTCGAGTATCCCCGAGCCAATTTTATTTTCATCAATGATTAGAAGAGTACAGTGGACAGAGCCCATGCCTGCTCAATACGTAATATTTTTAGGACTTAAAAAAAGAGGTAAATCCTGAGATAAATAATTTTAAAATATTATAAAATACTTTTTACATATGTAATTACTGAACTGACCCCGATTTGCTATTTATAATTGCACGCAAGACCTTGCTGTCTCCAGCTTATGTAAGGGCCCCATGACCAAATCCGCCACCCCTTAGCCCCTAGGGGAAAAATATTAGATAATTTCAAGCAAAAAGACAAGTTATCTATCTATCTTTTTTTTTTATTTTTTACCAAAAGGATTCTGGATTTTGCTTTAGAGATGAAGTTCACAGAGTCTCTTTTTTCTTCTTTCTTTATAAAATCATGGAAAGTGCGGCCAAGGATGAAACTTTCTGCAGAAAGATGAAAGCAGCCTTCTGATTTTCATGGCGTAGAAGATCTATCAGTATGTGAATTTCAAATCTTTTTGGAAGATCAGAACCACTGAGAAGGACCATAATTATCTTCTCCCGCGTTGGGCACTGAATCGCAGTAACAAATTTCCACCGTCTTCTGAAAGCGAGAAATCGAGGACACGGGAAACTAGCCATTCTGACAACATTTACATCAAATCCAAGACACATATTATTTTAGGTGGCGCTTTGAGACTCTCTCTCTCTCTCTCTCTCTTCATATATATATATATATATATATATATATATATATATATATATATATATATATATATATATATATATATATATAACATGACAGATTGAACTTTCTATTTGTTTGATTCAAACCACTGAACTGAACATGCTCTTCGTTATCTGTTTATATGAACATGCATGAATTCATGCTCCACAGTTGTCATCTACATCAACGAAGAAGACACTCTTAGAAGTTAGAACTGCATAACCTAAACGATTTCCGTATAACAATCCAAATTTATCATACGTTATAAAAATCAGAATCTGAATCGAATGAGGGCAGCTGCCCATTTGGTGAATTCAGCTGAATTTGAGGTGTAGTCGTCAAGAAATATTTGTTATATCTATTTTCTAAAAATACGTAGAACCAGTAGTTTAAACAATAATAAACTCAAATTTTTAACAATTTGGGAAAAAAATGAAAAAGTACACAACACACGGCACCTCTCTACGGGGCCAATGATTCATGGACTGACAATCTTCTTTATTCAGACACCGTACTTCACATTTACCTGGTTGAGTAAAACTATAAAGTTTCATTCACATTTTGTACTTAGTATTATACTTCATATACATATATTTATAGACACCCAAATGCATATGGAAAAATATGCATTTGCTTCAACAATTTATGGGTATAATGTATAATAGTGTACTTGAGGTCTCACAATCCAGTCGCTTCGACCCGATTCAATATGATCAAGAATTCATAATTCAACCACTTAATTGAGTTTTTAACAAAACTTATGCTTCATAAACTTAAAAAAACTTGACATGAATGATAAAAAAAACCTCAAAATCAAGTAGGCATAAAAAATTGTTGCGTCGAGTTTCAATCTCTGCTTAACCAACTCGATGGTCCACATGGGTTTCCATGGAGGGAAACAAAAAAATTGAAAGCCATAACAATCAAATCGCAGAACATGTGATTGTATGAATGAGTATGCGCATACGTATAATATTAAACTTTAATAGCTACAATTAACAAGAACTCAAGTAGCATTAAAGAAAAAAAAAACTTATTTGAATTCTTACATGATTTTAATATAATAAATATACAAAAAAAACAACACCTTCTTCTCGCAGATCGATGCAGAAACAAAACAATGTCTCTAAAATCTGATCAGTAAAATAAAATATTAGCTGTCAGTTTGTCGCGGCTCGCAAATTACAGAGACATGCAAAGAATTTTGTAGCTTCGAGATGATGCCCCGAGCCGGAGGTGGACAAAGAAGACGAACCAAAATGCCAAATTACCTAAACGCCCCTCCGGCTCCGACGAAAACCGTTTTCCCTTTGCGGGGGTCCGCGGCCCCGTGCCTGTCATTTCCCGAAATGACGGGGGACCGTTCCGGAAAAGTTTTTATCGTTTCTCATTTAAGGCACGTCCCTCCAAGCCGGCGTTGCCCCTTTGGAAATGAACCAGCTGGGCACGTATTAACGCTTAAGCAAGCCGCGGGATTGGTTTAATGGCGGCCATTTGGAAAGTTGCAGAAGAGAGAGGTCAAGCTTTTCGAAGAAGCTTTAATGGCGGTGGAGGAAGAGGAGGAGGTCGGCGGGTGGCGTTGCTTGAAGGAGGTGCGTCGCCGCTGCGGTTTCGCAATCGAGCGTCGGTCGCGTCAGGAATTTTGCTTCTTGTAGTCGTCATAATACACGCAGGTGTTTTTCAACACCATAATTCCTGCTTTTGACGTCTTAACCCGTCCAAATTGACTTGTTTTCTTGTGCATTTATATGTTGTGCAATCGTTTGTTCGTATGCGTGTATGAGTGGGAGTGCGTGCATGCACGTGAGTTGGTGTACCCGAGAAAAAATTTACATGTACAACAAAAGAAAATTGTATATAGTGGAAGTACCGTATATTTTGAATCTGAGAAGGTTCGCTTCTACCATACATTTTGCATGTGAAAGGTGTGAAGAGGCAAGTTTCTCCATGCTTCTGGCGTTCCTTTTCATCAATTCAAACATGCAGACCGAATGGAATCGATGTTCTTGTAAAACACTTGATTGCCCTTTTATATATATATATATATATATATATATATATATATATATATATAGAGAGAGAGAAAAAAAAAAAAAAAACCCCGAGGGAATGAGAATATATACCAAAATTTGAGGATAAGAAGTCCCTCAATTACAATAACAAATGCAAAATAAAAGTAAAAAGCTGAAATATACAATACAACACACATTAAAACAAAATAAGAGAGGTAGGGAGAGAGTGGAAAGACAGAGCGACACAATCACCCAGCCGCAAACATAAAACGACACCATAACCGAATGACAAAATGTACATCCTCCTGCACAAGAGAATGTACCCTTGAAAATCATGTTGTTGCGCTTTTCTCAAATGCGCCACTAAGCTAAAATGAGTTGAAGAGGTTGGTGGAAGGACGGAAGAAGAAACAAAAAGAGTGAGTTATTTGGTCTTAGAAGAAAAGTAAAAACCAAGCAGACACTTACAAGTTGTTCGTCAAACGATCTGCCAAAGAGAAATGATATATGGGTCCAGATAAATAGAACCCGGAGATTTCATTGCACTAATTATTTGAATACAGTTGCATAATTTTTTGTTCGTATCTTTTATTTTATTTTTGAGGAGCCGGGTTGGGCCCTTTACGCCCGTCTAGTGAACAGGCTGGGCCCTGCCAGTTTCCATTCACATTGGTCTAGTTACATCAGAGTCAGCCAAGTTGGTCAATCTGTATTCAATAGGTGAATCGAATAAGCATATCTTTTTTACCAGTCAAGTGAGTCGTCTTGATCATCAACTTGTTTTCTTGTTAAATCATTTGAGTTTTCTTGAACCTCTTATTTTTTGACATTTTTGAAATTTTTAAAATTCAAACTTCAATATCTTCTAATTCACAAGTAGTTCAAAATAGCCTCGAACAGATTGCCCAGCATATTTTGTTACTGAATTTCAATTTCGCTTCCGATGCATTTATCTTTTCTTAGTCTTACCTGTTTGCATACTACCCTAAAAAGCACTCGCAAAGCGAAACGTCAAAGCTTGTTGTTGGACAAAAGCAACACACTGTTTCTGGCTTCTTAGCGAAATGCGGGACCCACTTTGGAAGCAACACACTGTTTCTGGCTTCTTAGCGAAATGCGGGACCCACTTTGGAAGCAACGCACTGTTTCTGGCTTCTTAGCGAAATGCGGGACCCACTTTGGACACGCGGCGAGAGCTGAAGTAAATGTTCATGTTCCCAGCCTATTCTATGGCAGCCTGAAATTTCAAAATTTGGTCACCATTGATTAATTATTCTTTTTAAGTTGGTGAGTTAGGCATGCTCTTACCAAATTATATTAAGATGAGCTAGTGAATAAAAAGTTCTTACAGAACAGTGCATGGCACTCAGTTTTCACTTTTGTGCTATAGCTTATCTCCCTAGTGAAAAAATGGATAAAAATTTCACTCAAAGAAGTGTCACTTTTATCCCAATTCACTATGAAAACATATCCCTCACTCTTTTGAAGGCTTTTTTTTTTCACCCCAAGAAATGGGGATAAGTTGTCCATGAATGAATGAAAAGCTAAGGCTCCTCTTTTAGGAGTTGTTTGATCCCATAAATTTACTCTAAAAGTTAAGATAGATTCATGAAATACTAAAACTTTTTATGAATCTACTCCAGTTTTTGGAGAGGTTCGTGGGGGACAAGTACCAAACATCCTTGCTGCCAAACAATCCCTTAGGACCCACGGTTGCTTCGACATGCAAACTGGGTCACTACCGATTAGGTCGCATCAAGGACCGACCACGTATAAATAGTTAATCGGATCAGCTATGTCAAATCCCGTAAGTAAAACAAAAGCAATTAGTCTTTTCAACCATAACATAAGGGTGAAAAGAGTTTCAATAATCCGAGGGTTAACCTTTGGATGCCAAAGAACGAGTTTTTCAACACAAACATGATCAAGAGGCAGGAGAACGGCTGGACACACCGCTTCGAGAGTGCCAGAACATGATGTTCCTTGTTTGGCGCGTACCCGAAAACCGAGTGGAGTTTCACATTGCTATACGTTTGAAATAGTGTAAAACAAGCCAGTAGAGTGGTTGAGACTTATTTAAGCTTTTAAAGATGAGCAGGTGTACGTGTGCATGCATGCACCCATAGGCCCAAATGCATGCACCCACACACAGACACGGTCACACCACGTGTTTGATGCAATTTTACCTGAAAGGTCAGAGCACCGGTGCAAGGCAAAGCCATGACAAAAACAAAATGACACATTTTCATGCCGAATATTTACTGTTACCCAACAGGAGAATGTGGGAACGTGTGTTGCTGGATAACTGGGACAGAACCGGGCGGACTTCTTCTCCCTTTCGATCTTATCTGAATATGAATTTTGCGTGTGGTAGATGATGTACTCTGATTTCATATAACATTTTTCTAAATGTGGCAGCTTCTATAAGCTAACTTTTGCATACAAATTGGAAAAATTATTAGCAGAGATCTGGGCAGTCCAGTTTTATATATTATGTTGAGTTGCAAACGGATCGGATCGAGGACATTTAAAAGTACGTTCTTGGTGGTCGGGCCGGAGTTGGACAAAACCCTGGTGCCAGATCTGGCCCATTTGCAGCTGTAATGGCTGTGTTAATTTAAAGCTACACTGGTTTGTGATTAAACTTGATGGTTACGTAGATGATATAAATTCATGAAACGCCAGCCTTTAATTACTGCCTCATTACACATCGCTGTAATGACATTGATTCATCATCAACTTGATGAAATAATGTGAAGACATTGATTCACCATTAGTAACTCATGCTATGCCTTTTTCATTATTATTACGCTTGCTACTGCTAGTACCATTACTTTATGATGCCCATGGAGATCGAACTAGGGACTTGGCTTTCTACTCCAACAACGACAACTACAACTACTACTTTATAATTAGGATTATATATTCTATATAGTAACAGTTTCAAAAGACTAAACTATTTTATGGTTTGACAAAATAAGAAAACCTTTAGACAACTAACTGCGCAACTGTGCAAGCTGGATCTAGTTATAATTTAGTGTTAAGTAGTTAAAAAAAAAAAAGATATGTGAAGACTTCAAATTCCTTTCATCCATTATACAAAGATCAAATGAGTAGACTTGCCAAATACGAAGCATGGAAATTCTTTTCCGTATGAATTTGGCCAAAATCCGAGAAGAGTCGCGAAATTTTCCACTAATCTAGGTGCCAAAGTGGGTTTATCAGAAGATCCAAATCTATGCCGAATAAAGCCAATGGCTATAATAGACAGGGAGCTAAATGGTTTTGATTAGGATAACTAAGCTAAATACAGCATGAATTGGATACAGCCAAAAAAGCCAAGCTCCCCAAACCACAGATCCCTACTTTATGAAGATCCGGCGCCGGAAAATCTTTATCCAGGTCGGTCGATTGGATGTTTTTAACTTGCAACATAAAAATTTTGATCTTCAAGATCATTATTTGTTCTTCTCAAAGATTCTTAGATCCCCAAGTAATACAGTTCTAAGTTATTTCACTCTTTTTTCTTGGGGAGTTCGAATTGTATGTACAAAGGGTGGCTTCACACGCAACGCTTTCAATATGAGAAATTAAAGATAGTCAATCCATGCTTTAGAAGCAAATCAGCAGAGAGAGATAGGCAGTTCTTTAGAAGAAGAAAAAGTATTGAATAATTTGGGGAAAGGATTGATTGGAAAACGTCACCTCCATTTAAGTTATTTTTGTGTGTGGATGGGGAAAATAATTCCACGCAAGGGTGTGCATGGAACACCGACAGCCAAGCTTCTCAAGAGAATCTTCCATTTCTTTAGTCATTTCCTCATTTTCTAATCTATCCAAGTTTGGAAAAGGAAAACCCACCCCCTTTAATTTTTTCCCACCCTTTCTTTAATTGGTCTTTTGTCACCTTCTCCAACTATTGCAGCCATCCTTGTTGGCATTCGCATCCCTTCTTTTCCCATTAGATAAACACGTACGAAACAAACACTATTTCTTCGCTTGCTTTCTCCAACGGGGAAAAAAAAATTCTTAAAAGAAAAACTTACCGTCGGTCTTCAAACTCCCTCTTAAAAAAATTCGAACGGCTGCCCTGAATCACATGATAATGCGCATAAAACTTATATCAACATGCATATAAATTTGAAACAAAACCCCCAAGTGGCTCGACTATTTTATCTCAAATTACTCTTGCTTTATACTATTTGCTAGCTATAACTAAGCAAGTTGGGCAAGCTTGTATTGTAGGGAGGTTTTCCCCAGGTTGCCAGTTCAAATCCGGTGGTTGTTGGAAGCCCTGGGGACGGGGTACCGATCTTACATATTTAGGTTAGGCAAGCAACAAAGTCTCTCGACCCAAGTACAGTTCTTTCTTTCTCTCTCTCTCTCTCTCTCTCTCTTTCTATATATATATATATATATATATATATATATATATATATATATATATATATATATATATATATATATATATATATAACCATTTACCAGGAGTCCGTCATTTGATTGATTGAGATTTCATCTGCGGCCGACAAGTCAATGGATGAGCTTAAAAACCACCCACCTTACCCTAAGGCAAGCCCTTCCCCCACATCCATTATTAGTCCATTAATTCAAGATTCCTCTAATTAAAAGGGGAGGTCATAATTCTAAACCCATCAATCAAAAAGACCGGATGTTAGTTAATTTTTAGGTATCTGCAATAATCTCTAAATTGATCTTTTCTTTTGAATTGATGGTAGAAAAATAAAAACCTATAGTACATGCCACACATCCAATTAAATCCAGTTACTAATCACGGGTTAAAAAGATATCAAAAAGTACTGCTCTTTTAACTTATGTGTGGGGAAGGAAGGATTGGGATCAGATCAGGGCGTGCGAGATAACGCCAAGGAGATGAGCTGAAGGTGTGTTTGATTGGACATGGCCGGACCCGCGTGCCATTAAGTCCCCTCTTCCAGTAACAACACGTCGGACGGATGTCTAGGGCTTTTATTGAGATGGAAGAGGAAGAGGGCCGTGGGATGTGACCCGCTTTGTCTTTATGGTTCTTGGCTTTTGAATTCAGGGCACGCGACCCCACGAGATACTGCTTGTGGGAAAGAAGCTGAAACGGATAGAATAAAACCATTTTGGATGCTTTTGAGATTGCTCCATGGATCTTCTACTTGCCTCTTTTTACAACTTATTATGGAAGATGAGTGACTAGACAAAGGCCAAAGTTGGCTTGATTGTGGCGCTTCCAAGACCATGATGATGCACAATGGTTGCCACCCATGTTGTCAAAAAGGGTAAAAATCCAATAGGCCCCAGGAATCGACCCCCGAAAGCGTGTTTGGGCTGGTAGGTGGTCTGTTCCTGCTTCGAGTAATAAAGATATCAATCTCTTCTGCAAGCCAAAGCACCCTCACGCCTAGTTCGGACATCACCAAATACGATGCAGGAACGTGCTAACTCACTGGGTCAATTCAATTTTTCTTTTGACGACAGCTATGTTAGTATCCGTAGTGAGATCTCCACATGCTTCAACTTGCACAAAACAGTTCATTCTGCATATCAAATCAAACCAATTAAACAAAAATTAGATTGACATGCATAAATTCGATTAAATCAAGTTCAATAATAAAAAAAAGTATTTGGTTTGGGCTTGTTGGCCGCGGGTTGGCTCGTTTCCTCAACGTCTCTAACGTATCCCCTTGGGATGTGCAGCCGAATAATAAAGGTCTGGATCAGACGATCTCCTGATGTCGCCACGTTCGCCTGTTTTACGTATGAGTTGTTACTAAGTGTCCTTTTACGTTACATCATCGTCGTCTTATATTTTACTGAAATGTGATATCTTCTTTATATGAAAGCAAGAAGCTATAGTTGAGCTTAGCGGTTGGTGAAGTTTCTATAGTGAAGAAGCTGGAGTTAGGCAAACTCCCACCGGCTAATAATCTTCTTCAGGAATGTTCAGATGGAAAGAGACGTTTGCTTGAAATGCCAATCTTTTCTTTCCGATTGTTTGAAAGCATAGCTTTTCTAACTGTTCAGATGAATGAAACCCTTTTCTTCTGACTCCTCAGCTTTCGAATTTCATGAAAATCAAACTCCTGTTGAAACTTGGGTCGATGGGCTTCCCAACCATAAAATTCAATTGAATTTAATGCCCCGATATCGTCGAAGCTTTAATCTGCTTCAGGATAACATTCAAAATCTGTCTGTCTCTCTGCTTTTGAGATTCTGCAGAAAATTTCACAACTTCAAAATGATTATGTGCAATCATGGACAACGATCCTGTTATCTAGAGGATAAAAGAAATACGATCTTTTGATCATCACAGCTGTATATGTCCAATCCTTGGGATTGGCCTACGTCCATCTTTTCAGGATATATAATATATAAGACGAAACAAAAGACAGTAGCGAACCTGTATAAAAAGTAACCATCATCACAACTCTCTTTTGGAAAAATTTTCTTAAAGGCAAAAATATTTCGGGAGAAGGATAACTTTCTGTTGAGAAAGAATTTATCTGCATGCCTCTCTCATTTAAAGGCCGGCAGTTGGTTGGTACAATTTATATTGTGAGCTAATTCACATAATGTAAGGATTGTATGTATATTTCTACATATATAAACAAATATATGTTTATAAGAGAGTCAGGATATCATGACCTTTAGTATGTTAACGTAATTTACAACTTGCTCAATCAACTTAGTTGGTATCTTAATAAGTTGTCATATGTTAAATTACGTTTGGAAGTTAACATTTGTTTTTTCAAACATGTAAAGGGCCGAAGCTTTCCCCATGTCTTCTTATGTCCGAGACTTGAGTGAGGAATAGTCAGGAGCGGAGCCAAAATTTTCTTCAGGGGCGAGCCGACAATTTGACATCTGGATCCGGGTAGGGCCAAACCGAATTATAATATAAAAAAATACCTTATGTAATTAAAAAATATTATTTTTTTCAATATAAAAAAAGAAAAATTTTCATTGGCTGAGGTGGGGCCATGGCCTAGGCGGGCGCCCCCTTCCCTCTGCCCCTGAGTATAGTGTATCTATCAACTAGAATGTTATGATCCCTTCATTTAACAGTTGAGACAAGTAGCTCCCATAAAAATAAAATTGCCAATTTGGTCAGCCTAACTCAAAAGCCGTCAGTTAAATCCATCGAGCAACTTCGAATTAGTTCATGTCGTCCTAAAAAACTTTGGTTGATGAGTCTCCATTGCATTATACATCGATCTTAAATGATAATACATTCTTAACAAACGCAGTGAAAGTGAACGTACTTAGAAGGAGAAGCAGGCTCATTTTCCTTCAACGTGTTTGAAGATTGTTGCCAAAAAATGTGAGCATCGCCTCAGGATGGACTGATCGGATAGATGGGAGGACGGAAAGTTCCGCTCTGAAAAAGCAAACGGCAACCCACTAAAGCGGGCGGGGCGGGCGCCGGATTTGACGAACGGCGGAATTCTCGTCGGATATTTTGAAACTTACATCAGAATTCGAAACTGAATCCAAAGATGACGTCGGCGGAAATCAATTTCTGATCCAACACTGTCCTTTTCTGCATGCATGAATCAGTAACCAGATCCGGTCGAAATTATGCAGCAATCCAATCCCTTAGAAGAGAGAGAGGGGAGAGAGGGGGATGCGGGTACGGATCATGGGACCGGGCTGAGTTCAGGACCCGGCTGGGCGTCCCTCACCTAACAACGTCCCCGCGCAGGCACAGCCGCCTCGGAGAAGAAAACGTCAACGGGAAGCAGTGGTGGGACCCACCTGCCCGTCCCGCCAGGCTGGGCGTCCTGGAGTACACGTGTGCTGCCGTGCTCCGGTGGGGCCCACTTCTCTTCCTGCGTCCCGTCGGTGCCCCTAAAAAATGGCGCCCCTCGGTGGCCCCTTCTTATTGGCCGAAACCTGAGGGGCCTGGGACCCACCCCCTTTCGTCGGCGTCCAACCCCGATTCGATTTACCAAATAAATTCAGAAATGACTCGTCACGAATGAGTGACGTGGCAGGGCCCACATCCCCACTTTTTTCTTTCCTCTCAAAATTTCGCTTTTTGTCTAAATTGCCCACGCTTAATGATCCATATTCCTCCTTTCCTTTCTCCCGTCGGCACTTGGCGTTTGCATTTTGTCCGCCAGCGGACGCCATTTTTGTGGGGGAAAAAAAGGAGAAAGAAATTTCTCCTGGGGTCCAGTATTTCCCTCACAATTTCTCTTGCCGGCACCCTTTTTCTTCCCGCTTTTCATAGCCTCTATTGATCTTTTTGAAAATACCTTTTGTTTTTTTTTTCACTTCATATGGTTTGTCGTTAAGTTTTCCTTGTGTTTCACACAATATTTCTCCCTTTTTTTATAATAAAACGGTTTAACTAACTATAATACAATATCAAGATACATCAATCCGATCCTCAACAATCAATAGATGCAAATGATCAGGAGGTAAGTTCTCTGTAATATTTTCTGGCAAGAGTATGAGTATATAAAAATTTTGAGGCACAGTAAGGTCGACTTCGAGATTACAGCCAAAAGGTTTGGTTGCAGCTGCAAATCTCTTTTGAAGAGAAGAAAATCCCCCGACAGTCAGTTGACAAAAGAAAAAAAAAAAAAAGTAAAAGAGAAAGAAAAAGTTTGAAAAATCGGAAAAGGAGGTGCAACTGCACGCGTTGCTTCTGCTTTTCCACCAATCAACATCTACTTGTGTCACATCAACACCATCTTCCTTTCTCCTTCGTCCCGGTTCGCACCTGTAACCTGCCGGGCCCGCCTTCGATGTCCGATTCGCATCCGATACAACCGGTTCCCGATCCAGTTTTATAGGCAGGAGTTAAAAGAGTGTGTTTGTTACACATATTTGTTCCGGATTTAAAGTCTTACTCTGTCATCCGACCTTAAACTTACAGTTTTTTTACATAGAATGTGGATTTAAGATCTAAGTTAATAAGATAATCGATCTTCTAAAGTACATATTTAATGCAGATTCCAGTCTCAAATCTAAAGCTACCAAAGCAAGGACTCTACCCATTTAGTTCTCTTAATTTGGACACGATTCTCAATCCGAATCCTACCCGTTCACATTTTTCACTTTCGATGATGTGCACGCACAAAAGGCAAGCAAGAATGGAAGCCTTGTCTTATTGAGAGGCAGTTGATGACGCTACCCAATTGTCATACTATTGAGATTGAGTTGCATCTGTACACGCAACAACCATGCACTCTGAAAAGAAAGAAAGAAGGGAGATGAAGACTTTTAAAATTTTTTTTTATGAAGTTATATACATTTTAATCTTTCAATACTTTTACAATTCCTTTTCTATCTTTTGATCAAAAGGCTCCCTATTTAGATTGTCCCTGTTCCTCTCTCTCTGTTCTCCTCCTTGAGCAGTAAATTTAGCTTCATTGAGTAAGAGAGGAGTAGCAACGTGTTCATGGCTAGTCCTCCCGGAGCCACCGCCAACCTGCCAATCTTTAATTAAGCGTGATTCGTGCACTTGCTTTGCCAGAATATCACGTTAATGGCGAAATTAATCCGGACTACATGTTGGTTGATGTGACTTCCCCCCCAAACTTTAGACAACAAGAGAGAGTCTGTGAAAAGGAAAAAGCTTCTGTGTGGAAAGAGGAGCTTCTGATGCTGAACGCTGTTCTAGTGTTTGCTGCAATTAAGCGTTCCTCTTTGGTGGCTCTCAATGATTAAGCGAGTAGTTAACTTAGCTTTTCTTCCTTCTGAGTTGTTCCCACTCCTCGATCTATTTTCATAATGCCAGTTTTTTAAAGATCACGTTGGTCAAAAATCTTGAGCTGTGAAGCAAACTAAAGCAGCTTGCGGATTTTTTTTATAAGGGGTTGCTCGTGCGCATTTAGTCTTTGCACCTAATTGTTCCCACATCGTGAAACATGCGGGGATCCAAGAGCAGTTGTTAGATTGGGTGGAAATGAATAGAATAGCAAGGGAGATGCATGTTTAACAGATCTAGTAATTAACCACTAAACGTTAGGAAGCTCTCTTCCTAATTAACAGCAAATCTGCTGCTTAACTAGTTAGCAGAACAAGATCGCTCGCCGAAATTATCCTTTCAAATGTACTGCGCAAGACTTCTAAAACAAGCAGAACATGAACAAATGATTGTTCGAATCAGATCGTGTTGAACGAGTGGAAGTTACATTGTTAGGGATGTCAATAGCTTGGATTCAAAAAGACTTAGTATGTTGGAGCTCAGTTCCCATCGAATTCGGTAAGTTTATGAAAAGAGAAATCCTGTGGTCAATTTCTTTATGTTTTGAATCTGATTGTTCCAGATAAAACCCCAGCATCAACTTGGCTGCCACTTTTCGTAAAAATATTGTTCACCTCAGTTGATCTCGTCACAACCATGACACAAGCAAAAATAACTCCTAACTCGAGTGCGGATGTGCCCTCTACCAAATCACATTCATAAATGTATCGGAAGCGTTCCGTTGCAAGTACATGAAGGCTCCGTCCTGCGCCTGTGGATGCCAATCACCAAAATGGATGGTTGGTGAATAGTCAAGATCTGTTCATGAATGCGGCTTGGCAGATTATTCGATCTGTCCACCCTGAATTCTGGTGATGTCAACTTCTTCGCCAACCACTTCCGGCGCACCTTCGAAAGACGAGTCCTCGTCAGAACAGTGAGATCCCTTCATTTATTGAAACTACAAAGTAGGAGCCGATTTGAGGCTTTGCCTTTTGCAGGATTAGGAAGCTTACACAGTATCACTATTTGCTCTTGATTCCTGAGCCTTTTTATTTATTTGTGAGAAGGTGGTGGTGATCTACCAGCCCCTTGGATGTTGTTTATCATTTAATTGATATTTGTTAGAACTTAGAAGTAGGAGGAGGATGTCAACGGCTTCCGTTTGCACTTCATTTGTGTCCTGGCTTATGGCCAGTGAAATCCAACGATACCAACTTCGGATTAGGTGCCAATTACCTGCCTCATTCAACTTTCAGGCACAAGTCTATGGCTTCTATTAATACAGTACTACAAGTTTCTGCCGTTGAACTTGGTTTCTGATTTTCTTAACTCGTTTTTTAATCTTTGAGAGAGCCGTTAAACGGATTCACTGTTGGAATTTACACCATCTCTGTCTCTCTCTATACCTCTTTTTTATGTTCTGGTTCGAGTTTAATTCGATGTGAGCAAATCATATAGGAGTCTTCTATTTTAGGAGCTTTGGAGAACAGTGACATTTAATGCGAAATCCGATCCCGAAAGGACATGGACTGCTTACCTCATAGCTATAGATTGTCCACTGTGTAGAAGTCCGTTGCTTAATACGAAATTTGTTGTCAAATTAAAAAAAGCGATTGAACGGATTGTCAGAGTCCATTTCTGGTGAAGAATTAAGAGTTAAGCAATGTTTTAACCTGCTACCATCAAAAGCAGCGTTCAACATGCTATAGTTTGGACTTTGGCCTATGCATGTTGCTAATCAAGAACGCTAGTTAAGGAAGAAAACTAGAATACAGAAGAAAAGGAGAGAGAACACCGTTATGGGCTTATCATTCTAAATTCCTCGTTCTCTTTTCCAGATTAGATCACATTTTGACAAATCAGGATTAGGTTAGCATATGTATGGTTGATCGATGAGCATCTTTTTCCGAAACATGACTCGAATATTCTAATGCTCTGTCATTCCGAGCTAACTTTTTAGAGAAATATCTGCCTCCCATAGTTGTGTGTTGAAATGATCTATCAAGAAGTTGGAATCCAGTAAAAACCCAGCTTAATTGTCCACAGCACCATGCAAGTACTCCCAAAATGTGAATGTTAAGTTGTGATACTGAGGATCTAAATCAACCCTCAAATTGTTGGACTATATTAACCATACATCCGAGATTTTAACGTACTTCAAAAATTTACAAACGTGAAAAATCTCAAAATCATGTCATTGATCCAAATATCTATTCCTATAAAATATAATGATGCACATTGTAGTTGTAGACCATTTACCCAGATTCATAATGAATCAGGAAATATAGCTTAAAACATTACATTTTACATAATCTTGTACATAAGCTTTCATGAATCCTAACTGAGCCGTTAATGTAGTCATATGAGGAGAACATGAAAAAGTTCAGGTTACAGACATGGGCAGTACTGTTAGGACTGGATTGAGAGCCCGTTGCTAGCTCATCTAATCCGTTGGCGTCACCTAGAATGATCAAAATCCATGACATACATTCTTTCAACGATTGATGTGACTTGTTATAGCAATTCTGAGTTAGGTAATGGTTGAACTCGATCCATCCCCACAGGTACAGGCTTAGTCAAGTCGAAACAGTTATGTTTATGAGCTTGTCGTCAACGTGACCATCTGTGCAATCGAGAGTCGGGTGAGGTTCAATATGAGATCAGAAATGTGTCAGCTAGAACACGGGATGAACCTAATCAGCATAAATATATAGTTTGGTGGCGTATTGGATTCCCTTGGTCAGGTGGATGAAGGTTTGGTGGTGTACATTGGTTTGGACCGATCATTCTTTAGTTGGAGTGAGTTTAACTGTTGCTGGAGTCTCGTCCGTTGGTTTAGTCACTTTTAAGTCGATTCACATTGAGCAGTAAATGGAATGAATTGGTGGCTCTGAAGATGGAGCAGGAAGAATCAATTTGGACTTAATTAATAGTCCAAAAGAGTACCTGTATTATTTTTTGTAGACACCCCAATTTGGACTGCCCAATCAGCCAACTTGGTATCTCTCTTTCTCTCTCTCGCTTCTGCAAACAACCCTGCTCTCTATTGATCATGGACTTAATGAATTTGATGGAATTTTCTTGCACACTTCATGGTCGTAGACTTGCTTAGCCCTTCAAGTTTCATTCTTAGATATGTGAAGATTGCCGATGGCGCACGTTTGAGTGAGAAACCAGCTTGTTCTTTCATGCATGCTTTCTGCAGCGAGATATGTTTTACACGTAATATTTTATCTACAAGAATATCACAATTTTGAGGGAAACCAATCATGCTTCAATGAAGTACTCAGAATCATGACGTTTGGTTTATCCAGAGCCACTTTAAATGCCTCACTTGCAATGCAAGAGACCCAAAAAAAAAAAAAAAATCCAACAGGCTTCCAGCATGGTTTTAATATGTTTGAACAGTTGGCTTGGTGATCATAGTCCACTTACGATTCGATATTGGTGGATTGCATTAATTCAAGTTAATTCTCACAAAACATTCAAGTTAATTCTCACAAAACATGCGTCAAAGCCCTCATTATAAGTTATTGGTTGCAATTTCGTGATGTCTGGAATACTTTGATAGCAATAGCAGTAAACGCAAGCAAGAAAAATTAACTTAACACTAATAACTTTAATGATCTAGAAGGCAGATGATTAAAAAAACCTTTTAAGTTGAAATACATTGTGAGGAAATTGGAAGCATGGTGTCGATGTCCCATTGTCACACGGTTCCAGGAAGATCGAGAGCATCTCTTGAGGTTTTACAGACATTCAGTATTAAATGGATTGAAGAGAATTGTCGCCATCGCGTTACTGCTCTTATTTGCTGTTGCTTTATATATTATGGTTTTTAGTCCACGAAAAAATCGGCATACGTAATTCCCTACCCATTTCATAAGAGGTGCAGATTATCCAGTTGAGATCGACAATCAGAATACATGGACTGAATATTTGTAGATTAAAATGGTCGATTAGCCGCCTCAGCCAACTTACTACTTTACTTGATTTTTGATAATGTTTTTGAAGCATCGAATCCATATATGGTTGGGGCTATACAAGGACAAAAAAGAATGATTCGTAAATGGCATACAAAATATGGATTTCTACGCAAGAGAGATGCAGATCTTCAATAATGACGGAGGCCGCTGATTTTCAGATTATCGATCATCAGCATCGAAATTTGAATTTGGTGAGCATAGGAAGTCGCCATAAAAGGATTTCTGGATTTTCGAAGCCAACCATCCAAAATGGTTCAGTCACTTCGGTAATCATCCTAATTGCATTTGTCATGAGGGGTACCTTTTTTTTTTCTTCATTTTTTCCTGTTTCTCGAGTCCACCTATGATTGGCTTACGACAAGCATTAGGCAAAAAGTGCTATCTAGAGATTTTTAACTAGTCCACGTCCAAACAAAGGTTACGCACTTTGCCTCAACGTTAAAAGTTCTGTTGCGTTGGATGAATATGAGATCATCCAAGTATCTTTTTCTCTCTTTCCTACTCATTTGGGTTTCAGGAAAAATGGGTGCTCGTATATAAAGCACATTAATCTTAATATAAAATACATAATTAAACGTCCACAATCAAAGGATGCTAAAGCCCATGTTTCAGGGTGCCATAATGTTTATAACGATTTCGCGGGTGAGCAGAAAGAATATTTCATCCCATTTCTAAACTAAAAGTCATACCCTCTACCCCGTAAAGTTTTAGGCCACAATGTTTATACAATTACATCCAGTTCATGAAACCCTCTACCCCGTAAAGTTTTAGGCCACAATGTTTATACAATTACATCCAGTTCATGAAACGGACTCCCCTTTCCCCTTCCTTTTCCCTTCTTTCCAGAGTCTAAAGCCGTGTCGGGATTAAGCGAACAAAAGATCAAAATTGAAAGATTAAGATCTTAAAATTGAAAGGTTCCCCATGTTCACTCACGCAGTGTGCCCTTCGTAGGCCAGTTATGCTAAATTACTGGAGGGAGGTTAAATTCATTTTGGCCCTCAAGTGTTTGCCGAAGGTGCTAATTCTTTCCTATAGCATCCCAGACATACGCATGCGCCGACATATAGATGCAAGCTGATACACGCTTGGAAACGAGAAATTACAAGAAATGGGAGTGTGAAGAATGATCTCGACCCAAGCGACACGAGGAGGCCCAAAATCACGCCCGGAAAAACCAAAACAGGATCGAACAGGGCAACCGGCTCATCGTTTGCCATCAATTGTTTTCTCATTGTATCTTTTCCTTTTTGCCTCGACGTAGAACATCGGCTCATATTATTGAATCCAACTTTTCGACAGCTCGATACGAGAAAAAACATGTCAAATAATATAATGTTGGTTCGTCCAAACTCGTGTTTTGAGCTAACATCTCGACTAGACATTGCAATTACTGGTGTCTTTCATATATGATTTGCATTTAGCATATGCAAACTTTTCAAATGTACCGATTAATTTTGTTATCTGAAGACAAAAGGAATGAATTCGTCGTGCAAAAGTTGAAAAATAAAAGATGACTATCTTTCATGAGAAATGGTGCCAAGACCACCTTGCAGCTTCCTAGGCAACCGTTTCTACTGACCTTGAACAGTTTAGACACTGGTTTGCGATGAAAATGTGGCTCCAAAATCAAGCGTGAAAGAGATCACAAGAAAATCACCCAAATAGCTGCTGAGATCACAAGAAAACCACCCAAATAGCTGCTGAGATCACAAGAAAACCACCCAAATAGCTGCTGAGATCATAAGAAAACCACCCAAATAGCTGCTGAGGGAATGAATCCATCGCAGTGCCTGTACGACTCATGAACCATGGCCAACCATCTTCTGACAAGATTCTGATTCTTCATCAGCTATCACCCTCGAATTCATGATAACCTGGACACAGTAGGAAATTTTGGTATGGAGAAGGCGGAGATAAAACTTGCTCAAGAAAAAGATTGGCAGCTGAAGTTTGTGGCCAAAGATGACCGAAACAACACTTTCCAAGCAAAGGTTCACCTTTCTTAGCATTGTATTCTCATTCACCAAAGTTGATATTTTTTCTTGAAATACTGAGTTCTTGTCTTCTAATTCTTTCACCTTCGCCTCCAGGTCATTCACGTACACCTTCTTTCTTTCCCGCGCTTGTTGGGCGGATACTCTATTTCTTAATAGCCTATACAGAAACAAGTATTGCACGTCAAGGACAATAACATACCAGACGGTAATCAACAAAAGCAAACATCACAACAGAGTTTAGTGTATGAAGGTTTTGATAAAACCACAAGTCCCAAATAATCTGTTGGATCTTCTCCACACAAAGCTTCTCACTAAATTAACTTATCTAAGAATTTGCCAGTAAGCCAACACGTGCAAAACTGCAAGAGTGACACCAATTTGAAAATCTATACCAATTACTCAGTAAAATTTTAATCATGCAGCCTTCAGTAGAGCATTCATCACGCACAGATGCAAACCTCTCGGAAGATAACTGCCTTATTTTACATGATTCTGGATGCGGAGCATGGCAAGGGTGTAATATAGAGACACACACAGAGAAACATAAACATTAGAATTAGAGATAGAATACAACATTAGTTACTAACAGCTGTACCACCAAATCTGACTCAGCATGGCAGCCTATTTGCAGGATCAAGTGGTTACCAGGCATACCCATGCAGTTAGCATATCAACGTTGGATATGTTTGGGTTAAATTTTAGCATCTACATACATTTCCTGACATTTATATAATACATTTTAGTAGTCTTCTTAGCACCTTTAAAGAAATTCAATAAAGTCCACTGTATTGATATTTAAACTTATGCAAGTAAGCAAAAAAACGTTTAGAAAAAGACACTAATGACTTTGCATTATTATAGAAGTGAATGCAGCTAGGTTCAGTACTGCTACAACCCTTGACCTCAAGCATTTGAATGGTCCCACTTGCAATGGGTAGGATAAACATAAAGGAGAACTAGAACAGCAAAGTATCTTTTAAAGTGCTTCCCATGTCAAAGTCTACAACTTTACAGCTACAGGAGAAAAATCAAGGACTTGATACTGATTTCTACGTTTGTTAAATTCAATCAGAAACAAAGTACGCACTTAGTTCATCACTAACATGTCCAAACAGGATAAATTCAATCAGAAACAAAGTATGCCCTCTGTTCATCACTAACACATGCAAACAAGAGGAGCAAATCAGCCACAAACTTTAACATTGACATCAAATGTACGAGTCCTGCTGGTCTCAATGAAAGGGAGTTATTATGTTTTTCTGTCGTTAAAAGATGGTCCTCTGAATTGTGGTTACCTTGAGAATTCCAATGCTTATCATCTGCCTGCTTTGGAGGCAGACTTCATCATGGACTTGTCTTATCCTAACAGATATGTTCATATTCCAAAGGAGATCTCATGTATTAGTAAACATGCTGAAATCACTGCATGAAACCACGTCCTCAGGTGATGCAGATTCATACATAGGAATTCTGATATAGTGGTCCTAATGAACAAAAGTGGGTCCATATATTGTTCATTTGAGTAAGTATGAGTGAATATGAAGAGCCTTTGCAAGAAGAAATCTCCATATACTGTGGATACACAGTCGATCATTATCAGGGTACAAAGTAGACACCTTACAATAAAGAACTACCCCCATACCCAGCTATATAATGCTTATTTTCTCAAGGGAAAAAACAATTTTAAAAGTATAAACATGAATGTCAAGCCAATGAGTGTAAGTCCTCTACAAGCATCAAGTGAAGTAGATTTGAATGTATAAACACCAGGTCACTGAACTGCAAGCGCCATTTATGTGAACAGCTGGAGGTTAGTTTGATGACCCATGACGTGGCTTTGGTAATATCATGGCTTACTGAGACCACTGACTATAAAGAACAGTCCATAAAAGTAAGGTCCAAGCATGCCATACTGGCAATCATAAAATCCTCTTTCAAATTTTGGTGATCCAAATCAACCCTTTTACTGCAGAGTCCACGAGAAAATGCAGAGGCAGCGATAAGGCGATGATATCTGACTTTCTAGAGAATTTACAAAAAGTACTTGATATCCAGAGAAGAATCGACTAAGCATGCCTATCCTTTCATTACCCATTCTGCTTCTCAGTGGTAAACTGGTAATGAATACTAGATACATAAGACAGTGCTCCGAAGGACCTTTTGTGGATTCCATATTGGAAGGTAAAACCTTGCATCGATCTCTGTGTATCCCCCACAATCTACCTTAAACGGTGGTTGCTGTGGAATTCATCTTGGACAAACCATGAACAACTTGTTAGGCGTTCAAAAATTATCCACATCTAAATTAATAGCTCCCAGAAAGAATGTAAACGGTATTTTTTTGGAGAGACAATACCGAGCTTGGAGGCTCATGGCTCTTCCATATTAAATAAACTGTGCCAATCTTGGCAGTTATCACAGCAACAAGGGCTACTAATCCATATCAAATTAATAAATTGTCTGCAATCACTTTTAATGGAAACCACATCTGCACAATCACCATATCGTCCTAACGACTTTCTATATCCAGGAAGAGGAAATGAACGCAAATGCAACCGAAGAAGTCAAGGATTGTATTCCTAGCAGGACTTATAACTACTTAAAAACATCCAAGATACATCCAGAAGAGGATACCCAACTTAAAATCTGCAATGCCTAAAGGCTAATCTCGAACTTTGCCTAACCAACAGACAGAACCAAAGCCTTGGTTTGACCACTACATTTCCAAAAATCCGAATATCTCAACCCCTGGTTTCCCTTGTTTCCCTAAACATACACCAAAACCAATTCCTTTCCCAAAGAACATTAAAAGGAAAACACAAAAGGCTGTCCAAAATTCTAAGCATAGAAGTCGCAAGATATGGGAGACCATAAGTCTATATATCAATCACTTAGCAGAAACGGCAAAAAGCAAGACAACAGGAACTGGACCTTTTGATCCTCCTATATTCTCTGTCCACCGGATCCCGGCCTCTCCGACGCTGCTCCGACGAGGCACCTCCGTTGCTCTGCTGGACTTCCGCACCACCGGCAGTCGAATCGTTCGTCAACTGAGCCTCCATCTCCGGCACGGTAAACACATCATCGTCGCTTTCCTCTGCCACCACCACCACCCCGTGACAGCCAAATTATTAGACGAACAGAACAGAGTCATTGAATTCATCCATAATATCAACTAAAACAGTGGGCACCAACCATCAAGCCAGAGGAAGGAAAAAAGAAAAATAAAAAGGAAACAAGAAAACAACGAAAGCCAACTGCTATGTGCTTTCAGGAAAGAGCAGAGGGAGACGGACCCAGTTTGGCGTCCTTAACTACAGACGGGAAGGAGTTTCTCCAAGAGGAAGAGGAGCCCTGCTCCCCGTAATTCGCCGACGAGAAGCGGCCGTCCGGAAGCAGCGCCATCGCCGGGACGGGAGCCAACGAACAGGTGCCATGGCTTGAACTCGCTGGTCTTTTGGGGGTACGGAGTGGCGGCGGAGAGGAGTGGCGGGAGGACGTCGAACGTGGAAGCCGCTGGCGCGCTCGATAGGTTTCCACTGCCCTTTGAAATCAACCGTTCCGAAGGAGGCAGACGGCGACTGCGGATATTCTGGAAATTACGGGCACTGTATCTTCACCGTTCATCACGGAGATGAACGGAAAATGGAGGGCGTACAAAGTTAAGTCAAAGCCGTAATTTAAATGAACTCTTGGTTCCGACGGAAATGGTAAAAGAAAACCAGACGAAACCAAAATTTCATGCAAAATATGTCTGAGCCCGGGTTCGAACCGGGGACCTCTAGTGTGTGAGACTAGCGTGATAACCAACTACACCACCCAGACGTAGCTGTTGATCTTGCCCCCGTGACACTAATGTATCAATCTTGCAAGAACTACTTTTTCCTCCCACCAAGTAGCACTCTTACCTTTCATAAGGATTATCAAATAGAGTTTTCATGTAAACAAACATGCATTAACATGTAAAGTAAGAATAGTTGGTTACAATTCTTTTTGGGTTGAGGGGGTTTTATCTTTAACAATATAAATCTCAAACCATGAAAACCTTAAAGTAGAGTTAGATCAAGGGTCTCATCTTAAATCCATAAATCTCAAATCATGAAAATCTTAAATCAGAGTAGAACAAGGGCACTCCTTACATCTGAATCCAACTTTTTTTAAGTCAGATATTGGACTTAAATCGGATTTATGGACAATCCTTAAAGACATTTAAAGTAAAGTGTGTTTTGGGTGATGGCCAAAACTGAGTTTGTCAAACACCCTGTAACCGAAATAATTGTCTTGGTTCTAAGTTTTTTTAGGATTGAAAACGAAACTGTTAGGGGCGTGTTGGAATTTGTCGAACTAAGGACCCGAGCTCATGAGTGGGTCGAGTTGTTATACACCTGGATTAATAAAACAATTATTTCTATAGGGAACAGCCTCCCCTCTCATTCCCCCGAAAGGTTATCCAAAGGAGATGTGTCTTGCCAGTCAAACATATAAACCGAACCCTAAGAACTGGTAAAAAGCCATGTTATTACAAAACATTGTCTTGAAGGTGTCATCCAAACACAACTTCCAGGAAACCCACTCTCTTATGAAGAAAAAAAAACAAAACAAAAGACGATTTGTGGTAAAAACAATATTTACTTACAAATTTCCACAAAGCAGTTTTTTTTCTTTTAATCATATATTGGTGTTGATGTCCTCTCTTTTATTCTCTAAAACATGTTACAGCTAAATCATGAGTGGCGCTCTAATTTTCTTGGCATAAATATAGGCATAAGATCAAAGGAAGTAGCACCAATTTGGTTCTTGCTTTTCTTGTAAGGTAAGGTCTAAGATATAAGGCACCTAAACAGTCAGTCGCAGGGCATGGATTCATCTCATCTTGGCCTCTTGAAGGGTAGATCGGAGCCCGTCTCTGCAAGTACAGATTCGTAGAGGATGACGACCCAATCGATCGACTTCTTATCAGAATTTGATTTTTTTATTTGAGGAATACTGATTTTGCTTAAGCTGGGTGAAACAAATATAAAAGGGTTGCTTTCTGTATGATCCACTGCTGGACACAGTTCATTTTCTTTCCATGTTCACTTTAATCAAAAGGGTGTCACCTAGCTGGTATGATCTCATTTTCACTTTTCTGCATTCATCATCTCCCATCAGGGAAAAAAAATCGACAAGGAGGCCTTATGTGTTTAAGACATCATGATTTTGTATACACTGCTGAGAAAGTGATGCAAGTACTGCAGTTTCTGTGAAACTGAAAGACTTAACAGAAAAAAACAATCCATTCAGATTGGATTTAAATCGTCAACAACATTCATATTTCGTTCAGATTCCGATCAGAACTTACATTGGTGTTTTAAGTTGGACTATTTCAGGTCTCGGAAAATTTCCCAAATGAGCCTTTTTCCCCCTGTGGGTAAGGCAACTGGAGTTGCACAGAGCCTTAAGCTTGCCGGTTTACTCCGACTGTCATACTTTGGACATTGGCCTCTTGAATCGTGAAGAATATTACTGTTTCTTGAACCGCAACAAACGGGATGATCTTCTTCATTCCCGACTGCTGGCCTAACATTAGAGACTGTGAAACCTGTACTCAAAGGCTTCAACAGGTGATGAACAGGTTCGAAAGATGGCTTACGGAGTTTAGGGACGTCAGGGTAGTCTTTACATTTCAGGAGTTTTTGAATTACATGAAAGAAAACTGTTCCCTGAATCCAGTGTGCTAGCGAAAGTGTGAGAGGTTTTATATATGAAAGTTCTGAAAGTATTCGAGAGATTTCCAACCAGAAAGGGTGGTTGAAATGGCTTGAAGATTGTTTGGAGGGGCGCCAAAAGTTGCATAAAGAGCTTGTCTATGTTTTGAAACTATTGCACCTGCTGAAGATTGACAAAGGAGAGACATGTAAGGGGGTCGCACTTGTGCTTCTTTATCGGCGATCATCTAGTGTTATGTGCAGGAAGAGCGTGTTTGAAACTAATGCACCTGCTGAAGATTGACAAAGAGAGCCATGTAGGCAGGTCCCAGTTGTTTTTCTTCATTGGCGATCATCTGAGTGCTGTGTGCTCGTTTTTTGTTTTGGTTTCTGTTTGAAACACTCAGTTTTCGTTCTACTGGGGTCGTTTGGCAATAGAAACAATTGTTCCATGAATGTGCTAAAAAATTGGGGTAAATTCATAAATACTTTAATGAGCTTTTCATGAATCTGTCTCAATCTTTGAGGGATGTTCATGGAGGAATAGTTATAAAATGTTGTCTTTGCCAAGGGAGCTTATTGTCTGTCTCAATCTTTGAGGGATGTTCATGGAGGAATAGTTATAAAAAGTTGTCTTTGCCAGAGGAGCTTATTGTCTGTCTCAATCTTTGAGGGATGTTCATGGAGGAATAGTTATAAAATGTTGTCTTTGCCAAAGGAGCTTATTGTCTCCCCGTTTCATTCTTTGGCTGTTTCATTTGATTCTCTTGATTAATAGACTGGTGGGAGGCCCGTATCCTCCAGCAGGTTGCATTGAACCTCCTTCAGTCTTCACCTCTAAACTGTAATGTCCAACACACCCTAACTAGTGGGCAGAGCTCTAGTTGGCAATTAAACATACAAAGCTTACTTTTAACTAGTTTTTTGTGACAGCTCAACACTAAAATAGATATTCAAGGTCTAACTTTACAACATAGGATCATGTTTAACTCTGCATCAAGTGGATCTAGATTCAGACCTAAGAGGATCCAGTTCATTCCCGACCCATTGACATCCCAATTCCCCCATGAACCTGCCTCCCAGTTGAAAGAGAAAAGGGGGAGCAGCTAGCTTGGGAAAGTGGCTTTATCAGGAATCTCCTTTCGCTGGTCTATTGAGTTGGAAAATAATATTGGATTTGGATTAGGACTAGATAGTCTCAAACTGGATCCGATCAGTGGGTGGGGGCAAACAATATAGACCTGGATGTCTATCATGTACCTTTCTCAACAACAGATGCACAATATAATTTGTACATTTATACAAGAACATTCCAGCAGGATTAAGAGTTAAGAAGCAGCGAGAACGTTGCCTTCTCAAAAGTTGATAAGTTTTGCACACTATAATTTGTACGTTTATACAAGAACATTCCAGCAGGATTAAGAGTTAAGAAGCAGCGAGAACGTTGCCTTCTCAAAAGTTGATAAGTTTTGCACACTATTTGTACGTTTGTACAAGAACATTCCAGCAGGATTAAGAGTTAAGAAGTAGCGAGAACTTTGTCTTCTCAAAAGTTGGTAAGTTTTTTATTGGTTAAGTGGAGAAAAGTTGCATGTGCATAGCGAAGCTCGACTGGCCACCATCATTCGTTTGCAACATCATGCCACCAAAAATCACGCCTAAATGTCCGGATGCGCCTCCTTTCCCCCCCTCTTAACTTTCTTTCCACTGCTATTAAGATGCCCTTATACGATTACCTACTGAATCTGCCTTGGCAGTTTGGTATGCAAAGTGGTCAGGTAAGATCACAGACAGCTAAATGTATTCGAAGCCAGATGCAAATCTAATTTGGTACAGAGAAAAACAAAAAAATCTTCGTAGCCACAATGTCACCGTGTATATTTATGCTATAACGAAGGTTTTACAGTTGAGTTGAGTCTTGTCATTTTCTACTGTAAAATGTAAATAGTTCAATTTCTGCCCGACCACATGATCTCTTCAACTGTTCCAAATCCTAGCCATGTGTGTCCCTTTTACGGGTACAGATCGATGGGTGCCTTTGGATTTTAAAAATCAAAAGCTTGGCTTCTTAGAGCCCCAAGATTGATCGTGCAGGAACTAAGAAACACCCTCCAAGATTTAGATACAGTGTTCACTGCGCACATAGAGAATCGATCATGAAGCGTCCCGAGGAAGGAGATGCCACCGCCTTTGTTGGGGAGCTTCTCAGATGTACAGAGAAAAAAAAAACCACCATGACTAGAAAGATCAAATGAATAGACAGGTGACGAAACACTTTATGGAACTTTAATCGGAGGGCGTGTCAAACTCTTGCCTCCCACACTTTTTTAGTGCAGGACCACACTGTAGAACCATGAATAAAGGGGAGAAGAAGAAGCCATGGCTCACGGGGAAGAAAAATTTTCTAAAACAAAGGAAGAAAAAGGGGGAGATTAAGAAAAAGAATGATGTTGCCGGATAAGTATACGTTTGCCGACAAGAAAAAAGACATGGAGAAGGAAAAGGGCCGCATGTTCTAGCATGAGCATGATCATTCATTCACTTACCACAGCCCATGCTTACCAGTGAAGCAGAAATGGGAAGGGGAAGACAGAGAGAACAGATTGAAAGATAAGTGGGGACTCACCAGTCCCTCTACAAGCGCCCTGTAATGGGGCCACATGCCAAGCTGCCCATGGCCCTGCCTCAATAAAAATATTTCAGGACTAATGGGAGGACAGCCTATCAGAACCCATGTCAATGGCCCCACCAGTGAGGCATATCTAGGGTGGCAATGGTGTCAGGATGGCCTCATCTTGGGAACCATAGGCCAAAATGATGAGTCTCTGTAATAAATTTTGAGGTGACCCACTTCATCAAATCACCATGGTTGGGCTGGATTAATCCCTTGGTGTAAAGACTTGATCATCACAGACACCACAAGGGAATTTTGAAGGGAAAATGGCAGAGTTCAGAGAGGACTTGATGATCATCTGCTGCAACTCAACAGGGTGGAAAAAGCTTTAGTTGTCAATCACAGTGAGGAAACATTGCTTGTTTTGAAAAGCCGACTCTGTGGAACTTGTTACCTGGCTTCAGATGCTTGAAGCTGTGAGCTTCAACTGTCTCTTTAGTCATGAATGCAATAATACACTTCTCTTTAGTCACACACACACTCTCTCTCTCTTTCAAAAAAAAAAAACATTTTTTCTGATTGATTTTCTCTCTTCCTACCATCTTAAAAAGATGGATCGATTCTTCGTCTAACCCCACATAAGTTCGATATGGACCATGTTTGATGCAAAGCATGGGTTTCCTTGTCATTTCCAGAAAATATGTATCTTTTATGTACTGTAAAACTTTGGTATATTTGTAGGTGTAAATGAGGCTGACGGGTGCATGGCCCGCCTAATTTTCGCGACTTTTGAAAAATAACACGCCTGTCGCATTCTCACAATCAAAATTCGTTACTAACAAATCGGCCATCTCCAACGCGTAGCATCGAACTTCGAAGAAATAATAAATATATAGTGTAGTCTTTTCCAACCATATAGTACCTAACTGCTTGATCAGTATTATTGTCTATAGCTCAACAAAAGTGATGCTGATTTCTTTAGTTTACACTAGGACCGTCATCTACTTCAGATTTGTAGAGTCCAACCTAAGAAAAAAATTTCGAAAAAGAAAGAGGGAAGTGTAGTTCTTTCCAACTACATGGGATGTATTGGGATATAATAGCACATTATGTTGTATAACTTAACAAACTGTGAATTTTTTAGTACCGTAATCTTATGCGGTTGAAAGCAAATCAAATTTATGATAATGAATTGCATTAAATATCGGATCAAAATCAAGTTGGGCACACTAAGTAATTGACAAAATCCTCAAACCAGACCCGAAGCATTGGCAACCGATTAATATTCAGTAACCGAAAGTAGATGTGAAAATTAAGGAGTGTCAGTGAGAAAAGTAGAAAGTAACCACGTTCTATTCGCCCCTACTGATTTCCCAGATTTGCTTATTCTTTAATCAGCAACTGCTACTTAAATATGCAAACTTTTAAGGGCACACATTCGCTTTTTGAGGAACGAATCATGGCGCGTCATTTGACCTTAATAGGTTTCCATAGCAGGATGAATTCGGCGAACACTAGAGAAAATAGTCCAGCGGAAAGTTAAATATGGTAGAATAACAAAATCTCCTCGTAGGAGGGAATGTGTGCTGGAAATGATTCGGGAAGTGAGAAATGAGAAGCAGGTGTCTGAGAAATTCTTGTTGGATTTGACACAAGCAAGCAGCAACACAGGCTGGCAGATTGGTTGGTCACTCATAACATTAATGAAGAAGCTTGTCTTCATGTTTGAACTCTGAAATGGACTTTGAGGATGTTAGAAATCTCAAGAAAAAGAAAAGAAACTTGTCAGACTCAGAATCTAAGCAACCAGCAAATGAACTTTCGAATATCCATGAGACTGCCCTTTGACAGTTTGACTGTGGTGGCTCACTTAATGGGTGGTAGTTTTGCCTCCTGCCTTGTGAACCAGGACAAAGGAAAAGTCTGTTACCATGTCAAGCACCTACTGGAAGGGCATTTTCAACTAAAAGGTTCTCTTGGTAAGTTTGAGGAGAAGAATATTTGTTGAAGGAATATTTGGTTCCTAATTGTTCTTTTGTCAAGAGAAAGGAAAGGAAACAGCTGGAGGTCTGGCTAGCACACCTCACCTGAAGGGGCTGTGCTGCCATGCCATTCCTTCCTCCCTCTCTGTAAAAAAGTAAGTCTGTTAAGGCTGACTCATGCTGAGACAAACATACACCTGTCACCTTCCAATCACCTGCAGACACATGTAATTGCAGGAATTTCTTTCTCTTTTAAATTCTCAAATCTGATTGTCATGCACTCCTGCTATGTAAAGTATTGGTTTCATGCACCAAAAGAAAATGAAAAAGGAAAACGAGAAAGCACCCTTCTTTAATTATTGATATCTTATGCTGGTGTGCCTTCTTCTGCGGTGCTGAGGTTTTCTCGTTCAATTCAAGGGCTCTGACTGTTTCTTTCCTCTTTCTTTGAGGCAGCACTGTACTCGAGACTTTTCTTGTGAAGCCTTTGCTGAAGTTTTTGTCAGCAGAGTCTCAAGCTTTGCCCATATTTCCTCTGTTTCGCCAAAGAGACATGGCTGGTGAGGGCACTTCACCGGACACACCCACTGTAAGTAACAAAAATGAAACTTGGTTTCCTTCTCATGGTTTTTCAAGCTTTTTCATTCTCAGAGATGAGAGCGCTGTTCTCTACATGGTTGTGATTAGACATCACGGTTATGTTTTATGTTTCTCGATCATATAACTATTGGGGTTTGTTGGGACTGTAAACCTTTTGGCTAGACAGGATTGATATGATAAACTAAAGTCGGTCTGCCTTCTCTTTCCTCTTGTTTTATGAATGAAAATCTTTGTTGTTGATGCAAAATATGTAAAAAGGAATAAACTTAGTGTTGGTTTCATGATGACATACTTAGTGTTAGGCTGTCACGAGAGTGGAGGGTAGCAACAGGCTCCAAGGGATCGGATTACTGCGCAACCAACATATGTTTTTGGTGACTGATGAGTTTGTTCTTCTTAGTGAATTCTCCTGCGCTATCTCGTGTTGGTACTTGGTAGATCTGGTCGTTCTCGCGTTTTGTACAGTAACGGTCATCCTAGACATCTGTTCTCTGTTTCACGAACACTTATTAGGTGTTTTCTGTTTCTTCACTCTGTTTACTGCCGTACTGTTCCAGAAAAACATAGGCGGTTTCTGTATGCTAAGGGTGTTCTTTAAATTGATTGTTTTACTATATTCTTATCATAGATCCCCATAGTTTCCATGGCTTTGCTTCTTCATTTTCTTCTGAGCGTGCTCTCCGCATTGTTCATTACTCTTATTCTTAATATCTAGTTTTCTCATTTCCTAGTTTTTCATTTCGTTCTTGTGCAGTTCATGAAAATTTAGACGTCTTGTAGTTCCGTAAGACTTCCTTGATAATGCAGGGTTCTCATTTCTTTCCCCCCTTTTCTCCTCTTCTCTTTATTTTGTTTTTCTTAACAGCAAGTTGAAGTACGACAGCCCACAACAATTGAAAAGTTCGAACCAGAAACTGTCTCTCATACCGATTCCCGTTGTGAAGAACAAACACCGAAGGGTGAAGGAAAACCCAAAGCAGATGAAGTAGGGGCTAATGGTATCTTCGTTCCCAAAGTGGAAGAAGTCAAACTGGATAAGAAGATTGAGGATGAAGACGTTCCTAAAATAGAAGAAACCATTCCAGAACAGAACATTGAAGAAGCAGGGGGTGCCCAAGTTCCTGATTCTAAAGCAGAAGAGCCCCTTCTAGATAAGAAGATTGAATGTGAAACAGGGAATGCTGATGCCCATGTTCATAACATAGAAGAAACCACTGCCCAGAAGAAGAGCGAAAATGAAGCAGGCAATGATGATATTCCTGTTCCTAAGGCAGAGGAAGCCATCGTGGATAAGAAGATTGGGGATGAAGTAGAGTGTGGCGATGCCACTGTACCCAAGACGGAAGGAATTGTTGTAGACAAGAAGGCTGCTGATGAAAATGTGCAGCCTGTTGAAACAATTGCTAAACCGGAGAGTGATTCTCACGGTGAAATGCAACTTGCAGGCACCGAAGCAACTTCTGCCAAAGAAATTGGTTCTGAGAATGTTGTAGCGGAAGAAATGAAGGAAAATACAGAAGCGATCAGGGACAAACCGACTGAACCCCATCAAGGAACTCAAGCTGGGGGTGAATTGACTGTTGGCCTGGAGCAAGAGAAAAGTGGAGAAGCTTTTGCAACTGAAGACAATGGAGTGGCAACTGAAAGCTCTTTGGATGTCAAACCAGAGATAAAAGATTCAAAAGTTCAAGTTGCTGTGGAGGTACCATCAGATAATAAGGTTCAAGAATCTGAGTTGGTTCCAGTAATTTGTGCATTACAGGTCGACCAGCCTGTGGGAAATGAGTTGGACGCACCTGCTGTGGATGAGTCTCCAATCGTGGCAGTAGAAACAGAGAAGGAAAAGTCTGCATTGAAGGAGGAAGTCTCGGTGGAGAAAGCACCTGATGCATTAGAAGTTCAGGAGCCACCAGCACCAGGACCAGAAGCCTCACCATCTGAAACAGAAGTAGAGGAAAAAGAGTCTCATGTACCTTTGGCCCCTGTGCTTAAAGTTGAGCCCGAGAAAAAGGTGGACGAAGGATCAGCAAATAATCATGACCCTCAAGAGGCCAAGACAAAGGAAATCTCAAGGGATTTGCCTGAGCAGGTTCCTGATATGCCAAAGAAAGATGAGATGGTGAAGGACGTTATAGATTCAATTGCTACATCAGACACAGTTGCCGATGGGCCTATGGAGCAAGTTCTTGAGATGAAGGTTGATGAAACAGTCGTTTCGACTGATCGAGAAGGTCAGTTGCCTGAACCTGCTGTAGAAGCTGCAAGAAAAGCAGAATCAGAGGTGGAAAAAGAGGGAGAACCCATCATTGAGAATAAATCACATAGCCTTGTTAGTGAACCAACGGTTAAAACCACTTTGCATGATTTGATGAAAGTAGATAGTGGGAGTGAGGTGATTGAAGAGTTGGTAAAGGAAACAACAGCAGAAAATTCTGCATTTACAGGTTCAGCTATTATTGAACAGCGCCATAGCACCAACTCAGCTGCTGCTATGGAAATGGTAAACGATCCAAAGAAACCCGAGCCTGACACCGGTGATTCGGGAGAACAGGTGAAAGAAACCACAAGTGATTATGTACCACCATCTTTTAGTCCAGCGACAAATGGAGATGAGCCTAATACCAAAGGGACTAGTCGAGAAACTTCTGCAGCTGATCCCGAAAAGGAGGTAGCAACCGAGACTGTGAGGGTGGAGGAAAGCAGAGAAGTTGCAGAGAAAAAGGAAACGACAGAAGAGGTAGAGAAGGTGGACAAAGAGGTGGTTGATAGAGAGGAGGAAACAGTGGATCCCAATGTTCCAAATTCCGATGAAACAACCAAGAATGTGGTGGAGGAAACCGGCAAACAAGAGGTGACAATCAAGTCCGTCCCACGCCAGTCCAACAACATCATGTTAAAGGTTAAACAGTCGATCGTCAAAGTTAAGAAGGCCATTACTGGTAAGTCTCCGTCATCAAAATCATCCTCGTCCAAGGCCAATGAAAAGGCGAAACAATAAGCAATCCTAGGCCGATGATAAGGCAAAACAATTGGCAATTAGCAAGCATGAAGAAGTATTTGATCGAGTCCTATGTTCTATCAAGACATGCTAGATTCTTTTAGCCTCTTCTATTGTGGTGCAAATGTTTCCTGCATGCTGCTGGAACTGCTGATTTTATCAGCCATTTGGCAGCAATGCGCTGTTGGTCAGTCGCCAAAAATCTTTGTTGTCTCTTGGCCACATGGTGCATGTCAATGTGTAGAACTGGAGGTGAGGTGTCTTCGTGGCAGTAAAATTTCTTATGGTGTCCATAGTAGGAGAATGATTCCATAGTGTGCATTGGTCTGTGCTGTGTATTTGTGGAGTGAAAGCCAGTTTCTTTTTCTTTTGATTCTTTGAATTGTGTTTGAGTTTGTTTGCTAGATCAAGACAATAATACTGTCATTTGTGGAAGAACCTAGGTAATTTTGATTGATATTCTTTCTTCATTATTTCGTGCATTGCTTTCTGTATGTGTGCGTGCGCGTGTGCGAAAGAGTGTCTGGTTGTTGAAACGTTGCCAGTTAACAGGATTCTCTCGGCATTCTGGTGCACACTGGGTGTGGCCTTTCACTGAAAGAAGTATTACATCTTGATGATGCAGTGCTTCATGAGCGACATTGGTGCAGGCCCTCTGCATGAGCTGGATTCAGACTGGCAAAGGGCAGTTGCATCTTGCTGACATGAATGTAAGGACATGTGGTGCTCAAGAAGCCACTGGCTGTCTGTCTATCTTTACCACCATCGAGAGAATCCACACGGAGATGGGAAATTATTCATGGGTTGTCTCTGGATTTGGAGCGTATATAGTCCCAAATATGACGCGATCTGTCCAGAGATGCTCTCCCTTACACCTCAATAGACCTCCAACTTTTAATAATTATCTTTCTCCTTTCACACACAAGTTGCAGACAACAACCAGACCCTCGTGATTGCAGCTCAGGTCGACCCTTTTTGTACATCGTCAATGTGAAATACCACTGGAACCACGCGCTTCCTCCCTCGTGTACCATTATTGACCCTTCTTATGAACATATTTACCTTTCAAGAATTTTTTCGAATAAAAAAATTTAGTAGTGTAAAGAATGTCTATAGCGAAAGTCTGTTACTCTCTCTCTCGGAAAAGTACTTCAGTCCCTGTCCTAACCTTGTTCTGTCTATGGCTGGAAAAGAACAGTGTTCTTATTCATTTCTAACCTAACCTGACATAGTCAGATTCCACATGTGGACATGGGTCGAGTCCGAACGACTATGAGAGAAATTGTGAACTTGAGTATGGGACAAGTTTCTGGCTGCACAAGAGCTGGAAGGACTCCTGTCTTGTGTCAGCCAGTTATGGTATGTGGAGTACTACGCGCGCTTGGTCTCAAGTTTGGTGCAAGTCTTGTCCCCTCATGCTTGGAGCCATACGGTGGATCAGAACCACCTCCTTTTCAAGTCACATCTTAACCAGACGCATGATTACCTCATTTGTTCACCACGTAGCGGTGCTGACATGGTTGTTCTTCATCTGGCTAAAACTTGGAATTTTTGTTTTTGCATTTTCCTTTTCTTTTAGGCATCCTCTCATTCAGGCCTTGATAAAAGTCCAAATTTGTGCTGTTTGATATGTGGGTTGTGGAATGTAAACATATAGGAATCGGACATAGGAATCGGACTGGACAAAGCTATTACTACATGTGATCGACCGAACATCTTCTAACATTAAACGTAATAGTAAATAATCATATTCAGATAATCATGAGATTAAAACGCAATTGTTAGTCCAGAAACGAAGAGCAAGTTTCTTTCTTTTTCTGTAAATGACAGTAAAACTTAAAACTCTTAAGTGAATTCCTAGAGGCATGGGAGACAATTGATGGTACTGATTGTCCTCTAGCTTCTTCACGTCTGCAATTTGTCATAATCTGTCTTTGTCGGCTTGCTGAATGTCTTCTCCATCTCGCAAGTAGGGTAAAGCAAACCTGGACATCCAGGTCCGGACGACGATAAGATTAGACCACTTAAATAAATACGCTTGTTTTCTTTTGAAATGGAAATTTCAAAGGAGCCTCGATTCCCATACCTCTCGAGAACACCAGATAAGGACCTTGTAGGTGAATAAGAATTATTTGAATCGTAATTTAGTTCTCTCCCAGTCCAGAGCCTAGTTACCCGCATCCAGTAGACAATAATATAGGTTCCACTGCAAGTTCAAAGTAAAATTTCAGACTTTGGATCTTTTCATCAAAAGCAGTTTAAAATTAATAACTTAGTAGCAACAGACACAATTCCCAACATCCTTTCGAGTTCCAAAGATCAAAATATCTGTTTTCCTCTTGGGTGCTACTTAGTTTATTTCCGGTTATGATCTGAATGGTTTATATTTTTGGGACAAATAGCTATAATTCCACAATAGAATTTTACGTGTCCTTCTTCTTTATTCAATAAACAATACGAAAATGTGGGTCGTTATAGTTGGAAGCAGAAAAGCTGGGAAGCCATTGGGTTTCTAATTGGCTTATACAGGAGGTTGATTTGGGAAAGGCCTAGAAACTTCAACATGACTGTATTCGTCTCTTTGGTGCTCGAGCTACAAAAAAGAAAGATGGAGTCCTGCGTCCAATTCAAAGCCAACACGTTATCTGTATATTTGAATCACTAATTAACTCAACATTTTGAGAATTTAAACCAACAACGTCTAACTTATTGCTCTAGCATTAGGACGCCAATCAACTCTCAAGACTCAAGTACACGAAGTCTCTCTTGCAAGGAGTACAGTAATCCATCTACACATGTACAGGTAGCAGCAGAATAGGCAGACCGAACTGTGGCCGCAGAGTAAGGAGGCGAAATGGTGCATGCTTGTAACCAGGAGAAAGAGAAAACGAGTAGCGCTGCAATATCATGGCCAGCACCAGCTTCCCTTCCATCATAGCGAAGTTCTGCCCGACGCACACCCTTGGACCAAAGGAGAATGGCATCATCGCATTCGGATGCTTACCAGCTCTGGAGAGTCCCTGCGAGAATCTCAACGGGTTGAACTCGTCTGCATCTTCACCCCAATACTCTGGCTTTCTGTGAACCATGAGGATGGGAAGCGTTATGGTTACGTCCTTTGGGATCAGTACATTTCCCAGCTTTAGTGCCTTGGTAGTCTTCCTCAACATCAAAAGAACAGGGGGGTACAGCCTCAATGTTTCCATGAGAAACATGTTAGTCTGAAACGCAGCAGCAGAAAAAGGGAAAACGATGGGATACAAAATCTCAGAGTATAGATGGCGTGTTCAAGTCCTAAGAGAGTAAGAGAAGCATTTCTCTTGTACATGCTGACAACTAGAATCGCAGTTGCCACTTGCCAGGCCTGGCAGCATGGGAACTGGAATTAATCAGGAAGTTCCTTCATAAATTTGGAAGACTCGGGGAATCGGAAACCAGTGGGAAATGACATGGTGAGCCGTCTGAGAAATGGTGTTATGTTGGATAATGTAAAATACTGTTAATGGATAAGTAAAATTTTAAGAAAGTAATCAACAATACAACGAAATAAATGATATTGGAAGTCGCTTAAAATAAAATGACGAGGGAATTAGGATTCACATAATTGGCAGTTGGGCTCCTCTTTAGTAATCAGAATTCTTGTGGATTCTGCTTGCAATTCCAAGAAATTAGGGCACTTGATTAATGCAAGTAATGTCGGTAACTAAGATTAGGGCCATAAGTGATATACAATGGAAGAAAAAAAAAAAAAAGATAAAGTGGAAATACGTCTACTTGAGTGAACGACTTTGTGAAAGAGATGAAAAAGCATGCAGTAATCAGACTCACCAATTTCAATTTTCCAAGCATATCTGCGTGAGGGATCCCCCTCCCGCACAGATCCATCACTTCTTGTCTCAGTTTAGTTTGCCAATCCGGGTAGATACTCAACAGGAACATGGCCCAAGTTAGCAGATTGGCAGTAGTCTCATGCCCAGCGAAGAAGAAGGTCATGCACTCATCCATGATTTCGTTGAGGCTCATGCTCATTCTTCCATCTTCTCCTCTTGAGGATTCCATCATCATCCCAAGCAAATCATCCCCAAAGCCTCCAGCTTCTTCCGCAGATCTGATTCTGGAGTTGATTATGAATTTAAGGGTATCTCTGGCTCTCTTCTCCAGCTTCCACAGTTGGCGATTTCTCTTTGTAGGTAAGTACCTTTGCATCAATAAAAGAAACTAAAACCAGTACATGACCTGCCAGGAAACATCATAGAAGACGGAATTCCACAATCTATGACTCTTCGTAAGTTTATAAGTTGCAATTTTCATGATAAAAAGTAAGATCGAATATAATTTTAACTTGCAGTTTGGATAACAATTTTCTGTGTTACATAGAACAGGAACATGTTGACAATTGACATAGATCATGAAGTTCGATGTGAGATGTTGCAGTCTCGGACTTCAGCAATTACAGAAAAAAATTTAATGTCTAAAGCAAGCGATGCAGATAATTCCTGTAAAAAATATTTGCATTAGAAAGGCTTGGGAGAAGGTTGTGATAAATTGGCAAGAACATATTCTTTTTCCTTGATATAACATTGGAAACAAAATTGAACTTTGCATTAGGTAGTCAGTATATTCCACGTTCTAAGCGCAACTCTCAAACCAGCAAATGTTTTGAAAGAGTCCTAATATCAATTAAATTCGCATGTGGAGAGGACATGTTCCAAGTGGACGACCACTAGGAATTTAAGAATTTCATAGTTTATAGAAATGCCTCCGAGCCCTGACCCGTGCAAGGAAGAAGAGTTAAGAAAGATTACTGCAATCCAGGCACAGAGATGTCTCCGGCGGTAGCAATAGCCATTAGGATTAGCTCTTCCTGTGCTGTGAAAACTTCTTTGCCTTCACGGTAGCTACTTCCAAATGCTGTCTGGGCTATTATATCTGCTGTCAGCTGTTTTAATTGCTCATGAACTTCCAACTCTTTGTCTTCATCTGTCCACGTACTCAGCATGGAGATGGTGCACGATGCCATCGTCTTAGTCATTCCCTAGAATCGCAAAGAAAGCACACGCCCATGAAAAATTTCCAGGACTCAACAAACCTTGCCATGTAAACTAATATCTTTGTGAAATTAATTAACAAGAGAAAAGAACTGCTGCGTATGTCTTTCCTTTTCTCTCGAGATCGGGAAAAATCGAGCATTTCTGGATGTGTCGAATTTCTCAAACCAGGAAGCACATAAATTTCTACGCCCTGCATAAGAACCCCTCAAGTGCTCTTTCCTCCCTATCGCTTCATCCTTGATGATTGAGGATCCAGGCCATCATTATAGGATCCTGTATTTTTCTCATCTTGGAATCCTTACGCCAACCGTCTAAGTTTAGTTTAGCTCACCCCTTATTGCAGTTTACCAATGCGAAACACCACTAGAACCATTCATTTCCTGGTCAACAGTGCCATGCCATCATCGGTACACTGAAAATCCTGCTATATACGCAGTTCCTTGTGCATGTTGTATGAGAGACTTGTCACACGGACGCACAGACACAGACAAACTGTGTAAATTTGGAAGTTTAAAACAATTTTCTTCATGCCAGTTTTCTTAGTTGCGACCTAGTTCAGTATTAATCCAATGAAAGTAGAAGCAGGTCATTAGATCATGAACACTCAAGGTCGTTTCTTAGCATAACCTGGCCAATGGACTGCCTATAATTAAGCACAACTTGTCGAAACGAACAAAAAACGTAAAGGCAAGCTCCAGTTATGTCTCACTTCAATCAATCAGAATCTAACCTTGCCTCGGCTCAAGGTATGTAGCGTGGCCACCATCGGCATCCGATCACTAGTTCCAGTGGCAGGGGCGCTTATAAGCAGGAAAAGAAGAGGTCTGTTGTTGGTACCTTTAGTCTGTCGACATGGAAAGCAGGATTGATAACCCGCCTGTGCTCCACCCACTTCTCATCGGTGGCCAGAACCAGTCCCTTGCCAAGCAACGCTTTGAGTGCAGGTATGGGATCGTCCTTCGTGAACAATCCAAACTTGGTTGTCAGCATCTCTCTGATCATGTCTGCATCCGTCACACAAAATCTAGGTTCCGTTCCAACCCAGAACAGGAACAATTCCCCTGCATCACCAACAAGTGTTTTTCCCAGACTAGCATTAAGTACCATTAACAAGTTAACGGGGAAAGAATAATGGAAGGAAGGAACGGTGGAAATCGAGACAGTAAAATACCATATCTTTTGGACCATTTGTGATAAGCAGGTAATACCCTTGAGGCTATGTCATGTGAGAAACCTTCTATGGGCTTGTTAATTGCTTCTTGTTCGAGGCTCATCATCTCCTGCATAGAACCATGGAGGAGGTGGCGTTGCGGGCCCCCGATCCCCTGTTTTCTGAAACAACTCTGTATTGCAAGAGGCTTCCATATGAGAACGATGAAGAGCTTGCAAGCTACGGGGATGAAGATAGAAGATAGCACCAGCAGAGTAAGCCGCAGCTCGAAGGGAAGCGCCATCGATCTTTGGACAGAAAGAGCGGGTCAAAGATGATTGCCCACAAGAAGGTGTCAGTTGGAGATCATTTTGGAACTTTCAGACATTTTTTCTTCCTTCTACTTGGGAAGCACATGGGATGACAAAGGCTGCTCCGTCGACTCCAGGGTCCTGCCCTAACATGTGGCGGCAAGAGCAAGAGGCATACAACGACACTCCAGATAATCAGTAACAGAGGAAACCTAAGCATGACGTTTAGCAAAAGAAGAGAGGATGATAAAGACTGTTTTGGTTCTAGCACTGAGAGGAGCATGCAACGTAACAAAAATTTACAGAAATATATCATCTGAAATCATTTAAAATTGGGGGTATTCTTTTGATATACAAATTTTCAAGAAAGTCAACAAAACGTATCTTTAGTCACATGATTAAAAAATTAGGTTATTTTTCTTTTCCAAAACCCCATCTCAATCTTTTTGGGTATGGCTCACGGTACCCATTTGTGAGATTATTGCAACCTAGTCTTCTAATTAAAACAGTTTGTTTCATTATTTTCGATCAATAATTAGCAAATTAGTTCCACCATTGTAATTATTGTAACTCATTACATTTCCTTGAGTTCAGATTAGCTAAAGACTAAATGGACAGAAATATGTTCTTGATTAGTGGTGTAAAACAGATGATATTTAAACAACGTTGAAACCATAAATCTGTCTTTTATCTTTGGCAAAACTTCAAATCGGATTATGTCAAATGTTTGGCTGGTAGGCTTAAGAACAATATTCATAACAATGTTACAGTTTTTTGATATAAAAACATAGTGTCTTTAAAATATGCCTTGTTTTGCCACCTTGGTAAAGTTATGGCACTTTTTCTTTTAATTTAAGAGTAGCACATGCCAGCAATCAATTAAAGTAGTACCCTCAAGAATCAAACTAATATCTGTTTTTTTTTTACCAGTTATAAGAAACTACAACTGACTTTTGAAAATGTCAATTATTTAGCTTACTCTTACTTTATCTCATTCTTGCCCCCTACTTAAATCGTGTTTTTCTATTCTTATTTTTTCTTGAAAGAAGTTACTTTCATATACCCTTTGGCTACCTAGGGAACATTTGTTTGGATGACATCAAACGGAGTCTCGTTAACTTGATTTTTTTTTTTTGCTACCTAGAAAACGTTTGTTCGAATGACATGAAAACCGAGTTTCGTTAACTTGTTTTTGAAAAACCTAGAGAGAGAAGTTTTTCAGCCAAATTTGATTTTTGCCTTTTCGCCCAAGTTCTTGTCTTGTCAAGACCAGATTTTAAAATTGAAAATTTTAACCAGAGTTTTGTAAAACTTTTTACAAAACCGTGCTCTTTGAGAGGTGTCGCCAGAATGCCTTATTAGACTTTTAAGTCCAGCACAGTCCTTTATTAATATGGTGCTTAACGAACAACAAAAATAATTGAAAGCGTAATTTTGTTAGAAAAATTTATCACACATCAAATGTTAAAAACAAAAAATTTAAATATACATATATATATTCATAAAATCGGTACGATATTTCTATTTATTGTCTACCAAATGCATCTGAATTTCTTCTTAAAAACTTTCGACCACCGTATTCATGAAATTTTTTTCTTCTTTTCTTTTCCGCTTCAACAAGTTTCCCTCGTAGCGAATGTCTCGGAATATGTTGTCAATGACTAGCTACGTTCTTATGCCGGCCGCCAAATTTCTCTCAAACACGGAAGTGGATGCTGAAGGCATCGACTGATTTCCCCGATAATGAAAATCTTGTCATCAGAGTCCCGGCCCAAACGTGACCGCCATTGAACATACTGTAAGAAGCCGAGTCCGACACTTTCTTCATTTCTCCTCGAAGGGATGGGAAATCGGGGATTTTGCGGGACATTTGAAAGTCCTGTCCCTCGACTTAGATGGTTCTGGCTTTCCCATGGCTTTTGCTTTGTGGGTGGTTGTTTTTCCTTCCTAACAAGCATCGCTGTGGGTGCACTGTCGTAGATTGGCCCGTCTGAAGCGACTCCGTCCTGTTGACTGGTATGGGCACCTCGCTAAAGGAGTTCATCAAGGAGGAAGTGCCTGATTGGGACGACGACGTCGTGTCGGCCGCGCGCTTCAAGGCATTCAGCGGCCAAAGATCAGATTGGGAGACGAAATATTGGTTCTGGAGGGATTTGATCATCAAAGTTGCTCGGCATCTCGGCGTCACCGTCATTCATGCGTCGGAGGCAATCGAAGAACCCAAAATCTCTCTCTCTCTCTCTCTCTCTCTCTCTCTCTCTCTCTCTCTCTCTCTCTCTCTCTCTCTCGTGCACCACGCGATCACAGATGTATTTGTCTTTGTTGTTTTTTTAAATAATCGCTTGAAACTGTCTTTGGTGCAGCTCAGGAAAAATTGGTTTGTCAGAAATGGACTGACGCCTCTGTGTATAGATCGTGTTTTGGTGAGTTTCTTTTTTCAATTTCGGTGACCGATGATTTTTTTCATTTTTAACAAATGCTTTGTGCTTTGTCCTTCTCTAGTTACTGGGGTATGTATGATCACTATATTGAATTCCACCATATACTTAAACTAATCAGAGTCGCATATTTGCTGATAGGCGGCTAACGGTTGTCTACTAGTTTGCGTTCTGCATGCCCATATACAACGTTAGTTTCTCTCATTTTCTCAGTTGAAAAAACCATCTGAATAACTCAAGAAAACTTTCCGGCATCACCACTAGATTCAAATTCATTTATTACCCATGAAGAACCATCCCCCAGTGGGGCAACTAAGTAATCAATGGTCATTTATTTCCCCCTAGTAACATAATAGGATTATACATATGATAATTTTGATCCCACTTGATGTGAATCTGGAACAATGAGTACAAGATCATTTGATATGTGCAGAAAGAGATCAATAATAAAATGCTACCATCGGTATGTGGAGTGAATAGTTTTGCTTAATTGAACGATTGAAAGATTGTACTTGTCAAATCGGTTTCAGCAGCAAACATATTTAAAATACTTGAAAGCATTCAATGGAGAGCATTGAGCCCTTTGCCCAAAGTCTCTAGGAATAGATGGGGCCTCGATGACCAGTTGTTCAAAGCATATGGTTTTCTCATATGCAGGAAAATGACGGCAGAAAAATTTTTCATGGTGTTGTATATTATAGAGTTGACTCTAGGAGCAGTTAGTAGGTGGTTGGAGTGACTGCTTGAGAAGAAGTGACCTAGTGCATGGCTATATGGATGTGAAGTTGTGTTCGACATGGAGCTAGTTGCTGTCACCATCCTGCACACCAAACGGATTAATTTGACTAAATTGGTATCCCAGACAGGATTTCTATGACAAAAGGCCCGCTTTTTTTCCAGTGCAATGATGAAATATAGTAATTAAATATCAACTACTATAACGGAAGTTATTTTCAATCATTGCAATGTAAGGTACTTCTCCTAAATTAGCACTTGAGATGTACAAACTTGGCATATTTTCAATTGGTTAAATTTGATAGCGGACATAAATAGTAAATACTTCTAGTGTTAAGGCAATTCTTCTTCAAATTTTCAGTTGTCTCATATTTCTTATTCCATTTCCCTCTTCAGCTTGAAATGTACAATGATGGGGATGTTTTAAGGATTGGTGATTTGAAGGATCCATCCGGTGGGACCTTCTACGGCTTGTTTAAAAGAGCATTAAACTTGGTTGGTGCTAAAAGATCAGCTGAAATTTTTGAGGAGCGGCTTATCCTGTCCACCCTGGTTAAGGTATGTTCCATGCAGACACTATCCTTTCAATCTCGGAGGATTGTGTCTGCACAACCCAAGTTCCAAGATTTTTTTTGTTTTCTGAAATTAAACAGAGAATAGCTTATCTTCCTTCTGCAACTTTGGAAACATTCTGCTAGTCTTTGACTTGTTTGTCGACTTCATCAATCACATGGGTTTTATAGGAACGAGCAGCTGAAATCATCAAGTCCGTATCTGAAACCAATTGGACTTCATGCTGTGTTATCACTATGGGAAAGTTTAGGAGTCTCTGCAGGGGAGCTGACGAAACAACTGCAATTTTTAGTTATTTGTATGAGTCAGCACAAGCATGTTACCTAATAATCACTAAAGGGGAACGTATCGAGGTGAAGTAACATCTTCACATCTAAGTAGTGAATTTTATTATAATGGAGCAGTGCTGCTTACATGGGCAATCTCAGGGTATGAAGCTGTCCCTTTTGCCTCAACCTGTTCCTACTGCTACAAGACTTGATTATGACACTTTGCACTTGGTCTGGACCCTTGAAAGGCTACAACAACAACTTGATGTAATTAATAACCGTTATAGAAAGTAATGTCTGTCTTTGAACACTGACTAGTTTTTTCATGTCTGTTTATCATATTAAGAGTGATTAGTGATACTAGTATGCCTGAAATCAGATCGAAAGAGGCAGCTATAGCATCACTGAAGTGTGGAAACAGACAGGATGCTCAAAGGCATGTTAGGCATTTAAAGTTGGCTACAGATAGCAGAAACAAATGTACATCGCTGTTGAACAGGGTTGAAGAAGTCCTTGGAGTTATAGCCGATGCTGAAGCTACAAAGAAGGTGTCTCTGGCATTTGTTTGGTTTTCCTTATGATGACCCCTTGATTAATATCTTGTTTTTCTAATCGCAAATGTTCCATTTGTTAAACATAATGCTAGGCTACCGAAGCAATTCAAATTGGAGCTCGAGCCATCAGGGAAAATGGTATAAGTGTTGAAGAAGTTCATCTTTGCCTCCAAGAGCTCAGTGAGAGCATAGATTCACAAAAGCAAGCTGAAGAAATGCTTGGTAAGTTACTGCTCTCCAATTAAACTGCTCTTTTACGTTATTTGTGAATTTAACTTGTTAAGCGTTTCTACTGCTCTAGTGTTGTTGGAATTACATTGCTGAGAGTCATCCATTCTGGTGCTTTATTACTGTGGAATTATATTGCTAGTAGTCATCCAGTTACATGTTTTGCAATTTCTCCTTTTCTTTTCATTTTTGTCAGAGTCAGTACTAATAGCATACAATTGCATTTTGTTCTGTTCTTCCATCATGCAGCGGCCTGATTTGGTCAGTCTCACTAGTGATATTGTGGGCTGCCACTTAAGCTGTTGGTTTACATGGGCAGATCAAAATTGTAGGAAAATTAGCTTCATTGATCAAATAGATATTCCGTCCCTCTTTTATCTGTTAATAGCAAATTGTGCTGTATAATTTTAGTATAAATATAAATATAGAAATAATATGCTGTATATTTTGAACCATAGAGATTTTCTGTTCCTGTTGCTGTATTTTTTTAGTATTATTTTGAGTATGAATATAAATTACACAATTTTTTTGTGTGTATTCATATTTATGCTCAAAATATACAGCAACAGGAACTGACTATCTATTTCATTCAAAATATAGAACATACTTTGACTATTCGTAGATAAACAAATTATTTATGTGTATTATATTTATACTTAAAATATACAGAATACTTTGGCCATTAACAAATAAAACAGGAAAGGAAGATCTATTTGGTTCAGTGAAAGTAATTCTCTGACTATTTTGAGCTGCTTTTGTCAACCAACAACTTATGTGCCTGACCACATTATAACTATGAGACTGACCAAGTCAGGCCACTGCATGATGAAATAATGGAACCATGTAGCTGGATGACTGAGCAATATAATTCCAACAGTCTAGCTCTCTGTTTTGTTGACTTTCTGTTTGTGCAGCATCATCACCGTTTCCAATCCTTGACGTGGATATGGATGATGAAGAAATGGAAGAAGAATTTAAAAAATTGGAAGCAGAGCTTGGAGAAGATGTCAGGCCAGCTCAGATGGATGAAGCAGTTAGTGCCGGAGTGCAGCATGCGAAGAATGAAGAACTAGTTGACTCGCTCGGTAATGCTTTGTCTAGAGTTACACTTGAACCTGCTTAAACTCCTGACCTTTGAGCCGTTCCAGGTCTGTGCATGTGAAACCATTAAATTTTGTGTTATAAGAACAAATATTCTTGCATATTTCTGGAATATGATTGCTTCAGATGGTTGTTTTGGCTGGAAAGTTTCAAGTTTATCCTTAAACCTGTGATCTGTGCAGGTGTAAAAATTAGAAAGTTTAAAGCCTGTCTTCTGCTAGACATTAGCTTATAGAAAGCTACTAATGAAATTCTTAAGTCATTGGTTGCCCACATCTGAACAACTTGTGAATTCCAAACTGCAAATCGTGTATTGCAGCATAGGGAAAAGTCACGTTCTCATATGGCTACGTAATCCTTCTCAGTTGTTAGTCTGTATTTAAAGGCAATCATGTGCTTTTAGTCTGTAAACTTGGAAACTTCAAAAGCTTATTTATGCGAGCAGTAATCTATAGGCATCTATTTGACGCTCCCTTGGCAAATTTTAGGTTTGAATTTGGTACGTGGAAAAAATTGGTACCTTGAAATATTAGGTAATGGTCAGGTCTGTAGACTCTGAACGAGGGGATTTCTCAAATTTAAGTGTGATCGATCAGAACAAGAGGGCATGCTTATTAGTAATTAATCACAACATCCTTTTTGCGATAATCTGTTCTGTATCTGTTACAAAGTAAAATGCCCTTACTGACCAAGGCAATTGGCGGAAAACATAGATCTACATTGTCCATGGGAAATACACCTAAATTTTTCATCAAAAGGCAATGTGACATGCAACAGTGGGTTATATTGAAACCACAATCTGTTTACTTAGGCCGTTTGTTGGTTCAGGATATAGAGAAGGCTTATGTAGAATATTATGGACAAGCACCCTATAAATATCGATACGTCGTTTGAATCAAGTTTGACCATATGGATGTGATGTGCATTATTAATTCCTAGTAATCACTAATCGGACTCTAGCTCAATGGATGCGTCATGAATAGTAGCATTTCACAATTGTATAAAAACGTCAAATTTTCTGTTATACAAGAACATTTTTTTTTTTACATAAAAACCATTTGTTTTGTGATACATGAACACATTTTTACACTACACTTTCAAAATTCTATCTTCATCAAATCCACATGTCAATCACATTTATACTATTTAACTTGGTTGAAATGCTTCAAAATATCGAGGTTCCAAGGGCGCAGACTTGCAGGTACTCTTATTTTCGATCCAAACTAGTCGTACATGAATTTAACTTACCAGGAAAGTGAAAGCCAAGTGGTTGAACACCACTAGTAATATTAAAATTGTTTGAGACATCTATAACAGGCTCTAGCATGAGGCTCCACTTGGGTTGCACCTTTCTTACTATTTGTAAAACAATGGAGCCCTTCATATCATTTCTGTTATTTTTTCATAAATCTCAATAATACATCAGACAAGTAATACAAATTTACAGCAAAAATGAGGTCATTTTGTACAACGATACACCGCTTTCATTAAGCAATTATAAATGTTCAGAACCTCACTGTATATGCACTTTTGCTTACCAACGATAAATAGGATCTCTCTCTCTCTCTCTCTCTCTCTCTCTCTCTCTCTCTCACACACACACACACACACACACACACGCACACACTCATAATTAGGCTTTTAAGCTGTCTTGTTGGCCGTTAACCTCCATGAACATGGCTCTCGTTAGTTCAACTGCTAGAAAAGCATTCCTCATCACAAAACCACAGTACCCCTCAGAAAAAACTATCTCCTCCCTGTGCTTCACGATGGTCTTCATAGACATGCTCTTCAGCGTCTCATTCATGCACAATGAAGAAAGTTCTAGAATTTCCAATGCATTAGATGTGCTCAATGTCTGTAAAATTTGAGCTTCACAACACCGTGCTAGGTATTGCACTTCATATTTGTCAGCTGCAATCAACAGAGCATGGGCGTGGTTTGCAAGTTGATCCTTGGGCAAACTTCCAGAGTAGAGGAATTCCAGTAGGCAGTCTAGCTCCTCACTCTTGAGCTCCGGCAAAGTGATGGTGTAAGGTGAAGAAGCTTTGCATTCATCAGCTTCAAACATTGCTTTAAAGATTGGGGACCTTGCTGCCTGGTCAAGCATGTCCGTTATTAGAATCGGAGCTAAAACTAAAGAAATGGATGACATTTGAAAAAGTGATTTTCAGTATCGAACTCATTCAGACAGTTCCGTTTAGATTTCTTCAGAATGAATCCTCCTCCAAATGAGGGAAGGGGTAACAATAAATCCCCAATTTGTCATGTCAAATGGTTATCCAGAAATGGCAGGCGAGAACCATAATTATTTCATAGGTTGCTGGAGCATGGTTCCATTTTTGTGCAAACATAACATGCTTTCTGTAATTAGACTACTGATTGCTTACTGAGTTCATACGGGATCTTTGGCAAGTCCACATCGTGGAGACCTGAACACGCCAGATTGATGTAACCCATGAACTGCCTTCTCCGAATCAGAATCAAAATAGAATCATCAGGTGCTTTACGCAACACAAGTCAGGAACTAAATGATGTTACAGCAACTAGCAACTGCCTGGTCCTTGAAGTATTTTCAGGAAATATCCCACGCTGGCCTGGTCTAGGCTTTGCTCTATATTCCACAGGACCCTTTGGCTTAAACTAATCTATTTAGCTTGTTCTTAGGGAAGCTATCTACATGAACGTGATCTTTATAATTGAAAACTGGGAATCAATACCAAAATTCAAGTTTTCCTGTGGATCATCTGTTTGGTACCGCACGTGATCTGTTTCTGAGGACTGTCGTTTTTGATATGTAAGATTAGGCAGATTCCAGCTAACAGAAAGAGAATATATATAAGGAAAAGAATCTCAGATAATACTGTGCAGACAGTAGCATACATTATACAAGGTAAAAATTAAAGAACAGAAACTAGGAGGCCTCCAATCCAGAGGTCTCCGTCTCGGGATTAGTCTTTGGAAAAATGATGGAGAGAAAGAAAGCATGTAGAGAGAAAAAGAAGGGACGCGCTTACCAGGACGGCCCTGTGGGCAAGCCTTGCTGGTCCATCCGTTGCCTTAATCTGAACGTCTGCGTGAAGTCCTTCCTTGAACGCATCAACTAATCCTCCCAGAAAACTTACTCGTTCAATCAAACCTTGGTCCCTCTGCTTCCATTCCATCAACTTCCTATAGGCGTAAGACAATCCCTGCATCGGCAATGCTGATGGATAATAATCAGAGAAAGTTAAATTTCATATATCCTGATGTCAATCGAATCCTTCATTTTTGAAATAGGCCAATTTTTTTCTGTATCTTTTTGCGTTACACTAAAGCTGCAAAGAATGAGAGTTTATTTCTGTCAACATGCATACACACCTTGGATCTCAACTCTTCCGTTATATCAATCTTTCTGGATTTTTGGTGGTCGTCAGCAGAGATGGGGTTCGGTTCGCCGTCCATCTTTTCCATGAAAGCTATCATGCTACGTGCTCCTTCATAGCAACTCGAGCAGATGCTGTTTCTTGGCAGCCTGAAAACGCCAGCTACAGAACTGCAAAGGCAGCAGTCCATGATCTCTCCGTCCACCACCTGCTAAATGGGTTCCTCTCTAAGAATCTCTTGAAATAGTTCTTTGTGAGGAGAGATCAGGAGGAGGACGCCTCACGTTGAAGGTTTTATAGGTGCATCTGGTATACCAATAAGGCAGGTAACAGGAATCATCAACGAGAGTGGGGAAAAAAGAAAGAAAAAAGAAACAACTCGCACAGCCACATTCGTTCTGCTTCGTGAAATCTGCACATTTTTTATGCTTCCGGTCAACTAATCTGCTCTTCCTAATTTAAAATTAAGTGTTTGCCTTTGGTTTCTCTTACTTTTGGCAGCCAATTCATCTCCATGAGTGCGAATCACGTAAAGACAGTTCCGCTTTTTCTTGTGTATGTGTAAGAGAAAACAGAAGCAAGATACCAAAAATTGATTTCTCTAGAAATATGGAGGACGGAAGGTGGGGAATTGAGAAGATAAAAAGAGAGTTGCCAAAATAGGCTCTCTCCAAGTGGCAATGATTTGGTCGTAAGAGATTCAAGTGGAAAGCATACGAACTTTATACCTAGCTTGTTTCTCCTGGCATAATCTGTTCTACCTACTACTTTCGAGAGGAAATTTGATGTGTGCAAATGAAATACTGTGCTTATGTTTCAGATCCAACCTTCTATTACTGTGAAAGGGCAGTGGGCGTTGTCAACCCAATACTGCTTCAATAGGAGAGACTACGAAGTGGTACCTAACGTATTGATTTGATTTGAATGCACTTAATCTTTTAAAGGATCACCTGGTTGCCGACGGCTCACATAAAACTGCAGCTTGAACAAACAACGATTCCATTGTAGGCCCAGTTATTAGGGTTGCTTCGGCCTTCGAGTTACTGTAAGGTGAAAAAATGGAGCACTTTTTCCAAGCAGCAGTAAGAATAGTTAGATTCGGGGTGTTACACAGAGAAACAAGAGGAAGAAGACATGGTAATTGATCTGTACTTTCAAAGTCGACGAATTTCGAGGTACCCAAGAAGCTCGGATGGTTATTGAAGGATAAAAACAAAAAAAAATTAAAAGATCAAAGCTCTACGGAATTGGAGCACAAAATCTTCATTTTGTTCCGACATCAAAAAGTGAAAAGTGGAAGGGACAATGAAAAATCTTACAGCAAAAGATGCTTTTGTTAATACTGATTGATTCCTACAATGTTGTCTCAACAAAAGTACAAAATTTTCCAAACAAGACCACCATCTACTGAAGACCTAAGGTGAAGGGTTCAATACCCTGGAGTGACTTTTCGCGAAAATAATGTGGTAGTAGGCCTGACATCCACTACCACTAGCCAACTAAAAATGTGTCATCCTGTTCATTCAATCTTCTGAATGTATAGAGAAGAGATTACATGGGCGTTTCTCTCAGCAACCAATTACCTGAAGAAACGACGGCACCACAGGAAAGAGGATGGAGACTTTCTAACAATTGAAGCAGTAGTATGCAGAGGTTGTGGCGTAGAATGGGGGTACAAGGAGCACGTTATAACCATATTATTCCTACTTCCTAACCAGCTGCCGCGTCGGCAGTGGAAGTTGGTTTGCCCGAGAATCCCGCCATTATTTTAAGAACGAGTGACTCTGGTTAGCGGTCACCCGCCCCTTTTCTGGACGCTGGCCAACCAACCCAGAAAGATGCACTAAAATTTTATATAATTTCTTCAATTATATCTTATAAATCATCTCGAATTCTTAATGGCACCAAAACTGTGATTTTCATGGTTCGGTACCTAGAAAAGTTTCTCCTACAGCAATTGATCTTGGTTTAAATGAGATTAGTTTTACAAGGATGTTATTTTTCATTTACCAATATTTAGGGAAATAGACACATTCAGAAGCGCACCGTGCACCACTGTTTGGCAATAGTAACATATTTATTATTTTTCAGATTTATGAAGACAATGTATTTTGAAGAAAATTCATGAAATAATAACAACCTGTTCTTATTGTCAAACGACCCTTTCAAATTATCAAAAGTTAGAGCTGGGTTTTGACAGTTTTGCTCCGGTGGTTCAGAATTTACCTGCCCCATATATTCAGCAAGTCCGACACCAAACAAGTTTGGAGTATGAGGCTGCTCGCTTACATGAAAATATGTTATATCGAGCTCCCTTTTTCTGGGAGTTCATGTTGAATTGTTCAATCTTTCATTTAATAAACTCGAAGGAAGTAGCCGAAAAATTGGGCTGCAACTTGATCAGAATTTGAGGCTTGGTTGAACTCGTGATTATCAGGGTATTTTGCTTTGACGAGAAGTCCCTTTCAACCAAAGCGCCTGTAGCTCAGTGGATAGAGCGTCTGTTTCCTAAGCAGAAAGTCGTAGGTTCGACCCCTACCTGGCGCGTTACCGTCCCTTTTCTTTTTTACTTTAAGCTTCCTTTTTTTTTTTCTTGTTGTGCCCTCCTGGTCCGTTTTATCCAAAAAGTGAAAATAAAGCAACGGAAGAAAGAATGAAAGGGAAACGTGTTAAGTTTATTGAACATCGATATAAACTTTCGAGGTAGTGAGGAGAAGTCGCAGTTCAGCTTCCATGAGGCCACGTTTGATGGTCAGGAAAAACACTGTTCATCGATGTGTTTTTTTCTTTTTTGTACGGTTTCAACCAGCGCCATCATACATGGGAATTCATCGAGGTGTTTTTTACTTTTCTGTACGGTTTCAACCAACGCTATCATACATGTGAAAGTTTACCGCGCAAAAAAATCTAGTTTCAAAATAACTTTACCCTGGAAAAAAGTCCGACCCATGAGGGTCCAACTTTTTTTCGATGATTTTTTTTTTGCCCGTTAGGGCTTCTTCCATCATGTACCCTCTTCCATTGCGCTCACTCCCTCTGCCGCGCCACCGCCTTTTCATTCGCCTCTTCCATCATGCACGTTTCCCTTCTCCCTTGCCACTGCATCTTCCTTCTTCGATCGACCGAACGCCTCTTTCGCTCAGCAAGCCATCCGCCTCTTCCTCCTTCAAGCCATCCACCTCTTCCTCCTTTGATCGACCTACTAACCGACCCAACGCCTCTTTCTTCATGCCATGCAGGGATCCTGATGTTGTAGTATCAATTCTAATGTGAAAAAACTGGATTAACGGGTGGATATTGCATATGCTCCATTTATTCATCAAAGGTTTTTTCAACATCATTCGCCCAATTTTCAGAAATTTTGATGTTTTGGATGGCATGCCTTTATTGGCTTTAGTATATCAGTGGAGGTTCAGGCCCTTCAGGGTGTTTCACTGTCCTGCAATTAGCTTGTTTACTCCATTAAGTTTCAGTTTCAGAGTCCTGCAATTAATTTATGTCTTCCATAGATAAGCAATTTAAAATGTTGTCAACAAGAATAAAACAAGAGAAAATGGCAGAGGAAGTTGGAGGTCGCATGAGAAAATGGCAGAGGAAGTTGGAGGTCGCATGAGAAGGATTGGTCAGCAACAACCTTGGAAGTTTATGGAATTTGAGAACTTGTGCTCAAACAAAAGTTTGCTGCTAGAATGCCAAAGGAGAAACTGAAACACCTCCTTCACACGAACCCTCAACATCGTTCATTTCTGCTCTCTTTCTGGCAGTTCATTGAGAACAAATTGCAAGGAACAACATGATCCGCACCTTCTAGCAGGAAGGTAGCAAAAGGCAGGAAGATATGAATCGGTCAAAATTTTAACGGCCAAAAAAATTTTCCGTGAAAAATTTATCCAAACTTATCAAACCATGCATTTTTTACCGTTCAAAAAAATTCCAATGCCATCAAACATGGCCCGAAACAAGAAGAGATAAAATTTACCCTTTTCTCATTTTACCGTGGAGAATTTTCTTTGAAAAAATTTCCCCTCAAAAAAATCCAGGCCATCAAACATGGCCTGAAGAAAGAACGGCGAACGTCTATTCATGAAAAATATTCAGGTAGCTGTTATAGGTCTCAAGGGGAAAGCCTCTTACCACCTCATCCAATTGATTGCAAAACTTCCAAATTTAAAGAAACCCTACTGTATATTCCTTTTTATATTGCATTGAAGAAGTAATTTCTCATCTCATAACGCACCTATAAAATCCAGCCATATTTGTATGGACCAAGCCCACTTTATAGACCTGCCAATTGGGAGTAGGTTTATCATAAACATCCTGACTTATTATAAGTAAATATGCCAAAGGGTTTTAACGTACAATGCATTTGAATTTTCACATACATGGGTTATTTCTATCTAATTTTACTGATTCTGTAGATATATTCACAATGATGACAGTAAGTAAAAGAAAAAGAGATTTAAGCTTGAGGTTGCAAAATATGAATATTCATTTTAATCTATTTAACACAAAAAAAATTTCTCAATGCACAATGAGTTAAGTAAAAAATCAAAACCTAATCTTCTTCTTAAATCACAAATGCCTTGAATTTGTAAAAAAGGATATTTCTCCAAGTTCCTTTTACACTGGTGGAGAGAGATCTTTATTATTGAATAGCATACTAAGTTCAGCCCCCTTACTTTCTCGAAGGCATAAATTTATATCCACTAATCATATCAAGGCTTGTCCCTTCCAACTTGGAATATAATAATGAGAGGCTTTAAACTTGGGAATATCTTCCACAGGCATTTATCCAAATCATATCTATTTCAATGTTCACGTATGAAAACTGATTCTTTGTTCTTGGCAAAAACTACAACGAACGAGGAGTCATATCACCTGAAATAAAATTCGACTAGATACACTGGCATTCTCAGTTGGATGCCTTGGGGTGAAACCTGTTTCATCGTTGATGATCATTGGACTTTTGAGAAAAGATCGAGATCAGGAGACTGAAGAAACTAATCTCTCAGATTTTACAGGGAGGCAATGCGGTGATCGGATAGCATTAACAGACGGGATTTTTGTTGATCAAACACAGAAAAGATTCGATAGTGTTGGTCATCAGAACGTAGATTTAAAGTTACTAAACTTCTATCTCATTATCATCATTCCAACAGGTAACAGATACATACACACATATACATATGATCGCTAGTACAAAATAAAGGGGTCTCCTCTTCTAGCAGCCAAGTTCAGGTGAAGACCTAACCCCTAATGCTGAACTTTAGTCTGCCATCACACATCTAAAACTCGATTCCTCTAACCTAAAACATTTTTTTCCTGTTCTACTGCATCATGCTTCTTCTCATAATAATGAATCGCCGCGGCGGTGGAAAGCACGGCCAGGGTGAGAGCTTGGGCGTGCATCCTGCAAGGAAGGAAAAAGACTATCTGATACAGAGTCTCGGATGAAACCAAACAATGAGAATCAAAGAGGAAGAAGAGTAAAAGAAAATACGAACAGAAAATCAACCCCAAGAAGTTTCATGCTTGAGAAGAGAAAGACAATAAAAGAAAGAGAACGGGAAAAGGCACCTAGCATGGATGAGGCGAAGGCTGGGTTTAAGGGACGACTTCATGCCCGTGTACACAAGAGAGCCACCAACAGCCGCTGCCCACAATGAGCCTGTGTTCAATTCAAAAGCATAATCAGAACTACAGGCCTTTTCTCATTTTTTGCATGTATCAGTATCACCATGATGCCAACAAATTCTCTTAATCATTCTTGGCGAGAAATGAAGCATTGGTTTTTCCTTACCAATGCTAGCGAGCTTGTTCTTCGAGATCCAATCACGAACAGACTCCATTCTTTCTTCTTTGAAAAAGGAAAACAGATGAAAAGGATGAACACAAACAAGAGAGAAGGCTCAAGATACACGCTCTTTGTGCTTGTGGGTATCGAAGGAAAGGCTGTGGGTGATATTTATAAAGGGGTTTGGGTCTGTGCTGCATCATTGGTGCCCCTGGTTTCTCTGTAAAACCTTGGACCCGCCCTTTGTTTACCGTGGGACAAAGAACAAAGCCATTGAATCCGGTAGCATTAGAGAGAGAGAGCGGGCGCTCGTTTCTCGGGGAGAAAGGGGACTCCGTTATCTGTGTGCTGCTAGAGACTTTGAGGCGCCCCGCCCCGTACATGAGCCATGTGGAGAGAAGAAACGACTGAGTGAAAAATTACTCTCTTTATTTTTTTAGTATGGGAAAAGGAAATTTGCAGAGTCGGAGCACACATTCGTCATGAATCAACGATCACCTGGTCATCAAGAGAGAGAGAGAGAGGAACGGGTTGGAACTAGGGAGAACAATATTTCTATCATTTCTTGTCCAGGAAGGCTTTGTCCATGTTTGACCTCCTGGTCGACAAGGACAGTTTGGTTGTTGAACTTGAAGCCCGTTGGGGAGCTCATTGACGAGTCGGACATGAGTTGAACTTTATCAGATCAGAACCAGAGCTTGAAAAAATACGTTCTAAGTTGAGTTATGAATATTATGATCCAAATAACACTCGGCAGGCAGAGTTCTGATCATAATGTGGAATAACAAGTTCTAGTGTTTGGTGGATCCGGTGAGAAAACTGATACGACGTGGTGCTTAAAGCTGGAAATAGGTTGGAACTGTAGGAACCTGGAAAAGAGAAGATCTAGAATTCGATTCAACTTCAGGATGAAGTTTGTTCAATCAAATTTAAATCTGAAAATCAAGATACTAATTTGAGTATATTTTATTTGCACCGCCAATTTCTTCAACGACCGCCGCTTGCCTTGCATAGTTTTGACCGACGTCCAACATTGGACTCCGTCAGCTCAGGTGGACTTATTGGACCTCTTACTTCTTCTTCTTCTTCTTAAAACGTATCTTCTAATACTAAGAACTCTGATTTTTGCTAAACAATGTGCGGTAATGGAGTCCTACGGGATCGACTGAAGTTGAACCCATTGACGATTCTCTCTCTTTCTGTAGTTTTTCAAATTTATTTTACTATTATTCAATTTAGATGTTAAAAGTAAACGATTTATTTTCTCGATGGAGTTCTTTTATTCTGTTGATCTTTACTAGATCATGCTACGTGTGCATTCTCCCACCGAACTCTTTATTAAGACTATTAAAAATGGGTGTTCCACCTATAAACCAGTACGCATCATTGAACGCCAAGTTGATTCGACTACTTTTTTAAACTTTTTCTCCAGACTGAAACGAAAGATGGATCTTATAATATTAAGCGTCATGTTTTGTTTTTTTCGAAAATAGTTTAGTAACTAATTTTAAAATATAATGCACGAAATTTCAGCAACTCCGCCGCCGTAACGGATAAGAAACGAAAACAGTGTGAAAGGCCAAACTGACATGACAGCACCGTTTCATCCTCATTAATTAGATGATCTGAAATAAACAAAGGAAAAAAAATTAATCAAGATGCGTCATTAAACAAATTACAGAAAAATATTAATGCACCATTAAATAAACCTTGCTCAACTGGTGCAGAAATCGAGGGGATAATGTGTCCACCGACCTTTGCATGCATTACGCTCCCCAGAGAGAACTGCAGGATCGAGAGCACAATCTTGTTCATTTCACAGCGCCTGCCTCCATTACTAGAAAGATTCCCAGTCGTTTCCTTCATTGGCTTTGTGCGAGGACACGACTTCTCCGGAACTCCAACGGCGGCCACCCATGGCAGCGATTCTCTACAGTATAAGACACTTCAATCTTTCTTGGATAATTGACTCGTGCATGATCTTGAAGTTTCCTTCTTAAATTAAATTTAATGATCATACATCGAACTTGACCGAGGGAGTTAATATTCATTTTGAATTTAGTTTGGGGCATCGAGCATCTGTGGAGGGCGAACATGGACGAAGAGAACTAAAGAAGGCGAAGGCTCGATAAGGTGTGCTTTGGAGAAAGAGAAAAAGAAATGAATGGGGGGCGGAGAAGATGGTAATGTTCAAATGGAAAGTCTTCTGGCTCCTAGATTTAGTTGGTAAAAAGCAAAAATGGGGGGAAGAATATCGGCCCAACTTTTCGAAAGAAGTATGATTGGTGGGTTTTCGAGAGCAATGGTGGTGCAGCAGAAATCGGGCACCCTCAGACTCGCCGCCCACAGGAGATACTCAATTCCCATGGATTCCCCCAAAAAGAAAGGGACTTGAAGAATTGGTGTTTATTGCGCGGTAAGTGGAGCCGTCGTTTACATCTCCGGTGGGTGGAGGCGTTCTTCTAGTTCCCGTCCGTTTCTGTGTCTGGCCATTCATGGCCGTCAGTCTCTGACATGGAGGTCGTTGCCACAGCTGCTGACCATGGAACAGTTAGCAGTGGCTTTCAATTCTTTCCGTCTGTTCATATTCTCCTTCAATTGAGTTTAACCAAATCAAACCATCAAGGCAACGAATAAATTAATCGTCACCAGTAATGGCACCAACCATTGCATTAACCCCTCGATTCTTTTTTTTTTTTCAGAAGCTGCGGTAGCTATAAATTGCTTTCTCTCCTCTTCCTTCTATGTTCTCCTCCACCGCTAGAAGTATACCAAATCAAATGGACGGAAATGGGAGCCCAATGTTTTTGAGGAAAGAAGAATAAAATCAGGCAGATAGTCAAAAGTACTAGTGGTCACAACCTCGTCTGCGCATCTGTTACATTTTTAGGAGTCATTTGCTACTGAACTTCTCCGGGCAAGCGCAGCCATTTGTCCGGCAATCTGCTATTCAAAGAAAGAGTCACCGTCATCCACCATCCTTGGTACTGTCATACTAGGTAGATCAACGTAGTGCACGGTTACGTCATGAACTAGCTAGAACAGGACTCCATGTGGCCTCCTTTTTAGGTGGACGTGCCGAAGGATCCGGTATGACCCGATCCCAACCCGTATCGGATCTGGTCTGGATTTAGTAATGGAGGAGAAGAGCTTTTTCAAATAGTCAAGTCCAAGTAAAGGACCCCATCAATTTGTAGAGGGAGGGAAACATAGTACATGTAATTGATCCGGACCAGGGTCCGACCAGAGCTTAACTTAACCATGTTGAGATGCTTAATCAAGTCCTTGGCATACCCTTTTGCGGTTGTATTTTTAAGTTCTGGAGCCTTTTTTTCGCTCAATAAGTGCTTCACATGCAGATTGGCGCGTCCATATGACGACATTACAAGCATCCAAGGAATAAGATTCTGCACTGCTGCAAAAACGTGAAAAACTTATATATCAATTGCGTCATCCAACCATATCTTGCATTTTAGTTCACCTTCCAGAAGTTCTTAATAGATCCATAACCAGAATTAAGTTGGAACCAGTCAGATCCAAATAGTGGTCTAATTTTTACATGAAACCAGATTGAAGTTCCAAGGCATAGTGTAGCTGATTGGGTTAAGAACTTGACGGTGTCATGCCTCTAAGTGGTTGCATAAGTCACCACTAATGATGATGCAGCCCAAAATCTAGAAAATCTAAAAGGTAAGGAAAATGAGGGGGCCGTGGACTCTTTCTTGGCAGTGGATTGTTAACCACTCCCACACCCAGAAAATTGCAAGGTTCCTCAAGGCTCAAACAAGCCACCTCGTTACTCTCGACGGAGAAATCACAAGCTTCTCAAGGAAGGAGAGCCAACATTGCTATCTGCGAAGCTTCTCTGCCAGAGAAGCGTAACTTCAACCAAGTGGATAGTAAATCAAAAACCAAGAATGAAAGAAATCAGAATAATTTATTTAGTAATTTGTTTCTTAATATTCACAGTGATAACGTGGAGTTGCATCTTGAGAATTGAGCCTTAATATATTGCAGCCTGCAGGTGACGTCCTTAGCTTGCCTAAAGTCAAAGATTATTTCCCAAGATCAGCAAACGTAAATTGCTCCTATAAGAAATTTCTCAGTAGGATAGTAGTGCACTAAGGCATGAACTCAGTCAGTTGATATGATACCGCCACAGAAATTTCCGATTGAGCGGGAAGGTAAGTATCACAACTAACTAGTGGAATTTCACAGCTTCTGTACAACGGGTTCCTCATATCGATTTGAAAGTTAAAAGCAAGAGTTATGATACACACTGTTGGCAAAATGCCACTATTACAGGAAGATTTCACGGGCGAAGGACATCAGTCCAGTTCATCAGAAGAGACAGCCTCCTCTTGTAGTTCAAATGCATCAATTTCAGCAAAATGGGCCTTCCGTTCTTCAACAAATTCATCCGGTAGAGCAGAGTGTTTTGGAATTTCAGGCATTGAATGTCTTCGCTTCTGAATATATTACAACTAGAAGGATCAATAATGCAGTGATTAACTGACATCCAGCACCAAAAAAATGATAGAAACAAAGGGAATAGGGAAAGATACAAAATTATGCACTATCTGCATTTAAGAATATTAGGAGAACAAAGAGCAAACAGTGAATCCCATTGCTATCTTAATTTGATATTTGAAAGCAATCAAAGAGCACCAAAGTCGCCAATGATAGTAACTGTCTTGAACAGAAAGTTGATTGCTCCAGGCAATTCTTCGTTTCAGCATTACAAAAAGAAATCAGTTGGCTTATCTAAAGCAAACAAGGGTCTAGAATACATTGCTCAGAGTTGCCATGGAAGGCATCGTTAGAGAGAACCAGAAAACCACCCTAATCATTATAGTCCAGCAAGCATAATGCAGATGATGCTTTTATTCAACAAAATATGAGCATTCCCGGTTCTCAAACATATTAAATGCAGTCTAACCACGGATTTCTCTAATCTCCAAATAGATACGGTAATCTAGCATGCAGACAACTACCTATCTTCATTGATAAACTACACCATCAGGACAAGAAGAAAAGTACCTAATTCATCTAAATAACAATAGTAGGAAGGGTTGAACGAAGTTAATAACTTAGCTTCTTAATATCCTGAATTGAACTCCTAGAGAACACTGTAGCAACATTTATGAATGTCCAAATTTGTTCGATAATTGGATTGTATTTAGACTTAAAGGTAAGCAGTCAACATTCAACTGATTTAAATTAATTAGAAAGCAACAATGATCTACAGCTTTACCTGAAAAATTCAAACATGTTATCACTACCTGGGTAAATATGTAACTAATCACTAGAAAGTTCAATGTAAACAAACAAAATTTTCATGCTATTATTGCACATGGTCCAAGGAAATGAAGAATTACTAGAATATGGACCAGCATCAAACATGAATTGGTCATGCAAATTCAAATATTTGAGGATTGCTTCAGAACATGTATTTGACCTTCTAGGAAAATGTACGATCCAACGTGCAGAAATACATCATACCTTTTGTTTTACCATGGGCAGCGCAGACCTGCACATCCTAGGTTGCCTATTCTCATTCGATGCTGCCTTCCCGTAATGCTGCATGAAACAGTTTGTCAAATAATGCCGAACATAATTGGATTGTATTTAGAATTAAATGTAAGCAGTCGACATTCGACCGATTTGCAGTAATTGGAAAACAACAATGACCTACAGCTTTACCTGAAACATTCAAACGCGTTATCACTACCTGGGTAGATATGTAGCTAGTCACTAGAAAGTTCAAACAAACAAAATTTTCATGCTATTATTGCACATGGTCCAAGGAAATGAAGAATTACTTGCTTATGGACCAGCATTAAACATGCATTTGGTCATGCAAATTCAAATATTTGAGGACTGCTTCAGAGCATGTATTTGACCATCTTCTAGGAAAATTTACGATCCAATATGCAGAAATACATCATACCTTTTGTTTTACCATGGGCAGCGCAGACCTGCACATCCCAGATTGCCTATTCTCATTTGATGTTGCTTTCCCATAATGCTGCATGAAACAGTTTGTCAAATAATGCCAAACTTCAGAAATATATGGCTTTTGACTTGGTAGCACACTTTTGCAGATATGGCAATTATTACATATACATACCCTTTGTGTCATCATACAAGCTGTAGAAGTTTGCATCACAGATGAACCAGGTTCACATTGTCCCGCTTTATTACTCCTAAAAACACAACAACACCAGGAAAATGTTGTCTAAAACAAATAACAGACAAAATTTGAGTAGGAGAACTAATAGAAGCACAGTTAGCAGGTGATGAATTCCGATTTTCTCTTTTTCCTCTTTTACAGTTTTACTTTAGTAAGATATGGAGACAAAAGCATGGGGCTACAAGAACATCAGAATGGCTTAAATGAATGTGCTATCATCAATCAAAAGTTATTGGGGGTGATAACGAAGAAGATCAGCTGAAAAAAAAAGTGCCATATACAATTAAGACAGCTGTTTGAAAATAACAGGAAATATGAACATCGGAATGGACACAGATATTCTGAGTCAACTTGAATAGTTAGAGAAAGCAAATGGTTCAACAACAACTAGGACCAAGGAATGACCAAGCAGCACATATTTGTTTCCAAAATGAGAAATATCCAGGCAGATTGAATTTTTTGTTTGAGTGAAACAACAAACTGAGAAAGAGAAAAAAATCCTTCATGGAAGTTCAATGGTGAGACAAAAAATGGAGAAGATTGTCAAATGACACACATCAAATTTTGGATGATGCCACTATATTTTCATGTTTGTGTTTTCTTTATCAAAGGGTGCAATCTCCTGGAATAACTTTGACAAGCACTCAAATGCACAGTGGGCAGTGCACGCTTTGGAGTAAAGTAACCTAATGCACCATACAAAGGTGAGAAGCAATCGTCCAAACATGTACAGTACATGCAGGATATCCCTCTGGAATTAAACCAATATTTACTTGCCATTTTTCCTCCTGTACTATCGATCAGATCTTCCAAGTGCTTCCTAGATTAGAACACACAATTCCCCAATTCAGATTCTAAATGATACACAACAAATTCTCAAAAAGACTATGAATAAAATTCGTTTGACATTACAAATGCATTCCTCCTCTCTTCCTTCTCTCTAGGAATCTACCGTTTCTGAGTGCATTTCTGCAAGAAAATCTAAGTAGATGGAGCACGGTTTGTGGCTGCCATTCTCAATGATCAACAATGAAGAAAGATAGTTCATCTATCTAGAACCCACACCCACCGTGCAACAACCTAAGCATTTCTCTTCCCTTTCCTTACAAACAGTCAAGGCAGAGAATTGGTCTTCTATATAACACCCCAATCTTACACCGAAACACCCCACTCTAACAGTCCAGTCCGCTTCCTCAGGTCACACAGTTCTCGTGATAACACACTAGACTTTGGCATGGTAATTCTGTTTACACAAAGAATAAATCAACATTTGCGCTGGAACCCCATAATTTTAAGGATTTTATTACCACTGTGTAGCCCAAACCACAAACTACTAAGTTTCAACTTTCATGAGTCCTAAAACTTGAGTGGTAGCACTTAGACGAATTAAAAAAAACCAGCAATGTACTTCAACAAATTGTAAAGGCAAAGAAATGCACATAAAACAAAAGAAGTATGCTAACCTAAGCTGATTATCGCCGTCCTTGACACCAGGCGAACAACTCAAAGAATCCATCGTCGACAACCTCTGCAGATACACACATCGCCTCTTGTACACCTGTTCACTGTAAGAAACCCCGGAGGGCCCGGACGCCGCAATTCCTAAACAGACACAAGAAATAGCATACAATTGAAGCATAAAAACCAGAGGAAAAGCAATTGAAACATGAAACCTTAATCGTCAAGAACGCAATGAGACACCCATTTGCTAGTATATACTTGCAATCAGCAAACCCCCGTTCTCTAAATGGATGAGATCTGGAGATATCCACAAAGCACGGAAAGAAAAGGTAAAGGACAAGATAGAGAGTATGGTACTACCTGGGGATGCAAAGGAGGAGGGAGAGAAAGCTGGTGATTCATTCTCCTTTTGTCGTTCCTCATCTTCCGAGCGGCGACCGCTGGAACCAGATGCAACAATCGAACTCTCGAATTGGGGCTTCTCCGCGGAGACTGGTCCTCTCTTTTTGCTGGTGGTGGCTGTGACGCTAGTGGAGGCGGCAACGCGGGTCAACGGTGGTGCTGGTGGTGGAGTGGTGGTTTGGCAATTGGTGGTATCAGAGAGGGGCTTCCGTTTGAGCTGTCTTCCCTTTCTAAGTTCCATCATCCTCTTCCTCCATTAGCTCTACTCTACCTCCTCCTCCACCTCGCTCTCTAAATAAAGCAAGAAACAAACAAGAAGGTGAAGAAAAGGGGATTTAGATTTAAAATTCCGGTACAGTTTGGCTCTGAATCGAGTCTATGTGGTGATGGACGAACTTAACAGGGCTACTAAGACGAAACAGTACATGTGGCATTTAAAATAAAAATTCAGGGAGTGTGTGGGGAAGAAAGAGCCCATAAAATAAAAATGCATAACAAAATTTAAGAACAAAAAGTTTTCTAGATACAAAAGCAAGCTGCAAAAGCAAACAAAAGAATGAAATATACAAGACAACATAGAATAAAGTAGAATATTAAACATATAAAAAGTAAAAACAAAGAGAGAAAAACTGAGAAAGAGGAATAGAAGCCCTTGGTAACTGGAGGCAATGGCAGCCCCTGGGCACTGAGGGTTTTAGCAAGACAAAGAGAGACAAAGAAAGAGAATAACATTAAGGGGCCGCTTGATGGCCTGGAAATCTGGAATTGGAAATATATTTCTGGAAATATATTTCCTGGAAAAAAAAGAATGAGAAAAATCTTTCCGATTCCCATTTTGATGTGTGTGTGATAACTGAGAAATATATTTCTTAGTTTGATGAAAAAGAAATATATTTCCAGATTTACATAAAAAAAAATTACAGAACATGAAAAGCTTCAAACCTTGTTTTTATTTCCACGAAATACATAGCTGCTGAGAATATAATAAAACCAATAATATTGCAAACAAGTAAAGCAGGAAAAAAAACTGATAGGGAGGAGGCTGAAGAGGAAGAGTGCAGGAACAGACATATGAAGGCAAGACAAAAGCATGGCCACTATGTCATTAATTAGTTCAATATGAAGATGACAAGGGAGAATATTTCATGAAGATTACAAGAAATGAATGAAAGAAGACCAAAGAGCACATCAGAGCATTCTCAGTCTCCCACTTAAGCCTTCCTATCCAAACAGAAAGAGCAAAGCAGTCTAACCCTAATCTTCCATGCAGGCAAATTAATGTGAATCGCTGTTTCCAGAATGTGCACCAGTCACAGTTAACCCTCAATAATAATCCTGTGACTGGCCCATATCCACTTTGACGCTTGACCATGTTCAACACCCTCTTAAGAATCACCACTCCGAACTTGTCATTGTTGGGGATAAAGAAACATTACAAGAAAGCAACAGATAAACCAACTGCTCAGATGCAACAACGGATTGGGATGGAGGTGCCCAGGATTAGGGGGGAATGTAGACACTGGGAAGGGAACAATGGCTTCAAATGTTTGCAAGATGGTACAACACAAAATTCAATAATTTTGAATAAAGATTCAAAATGGAAGGTACATTCAAAAGGTTCAGATTTTCCTATCAACAAACAGATTTTTCTATCAACAAGCATAAGGGCATAGCAATTGCTGAACTAGAAATCAGTAACTAATGACATTGACGACAGAAAAATCCAATGATATTAGCAGAAACATAAGAATTAGTTGCTAAATTTAGCAATTACTAAATGAATAATATTCAAATGAATGGAAGAAAGCAATTGACTTCTTCTTATCAATGTCTGCAATGTCATTTTTCTCTGCCTTCTCCACGATAACCTAAATATACAACAGATGCTATATATCAAACATGTTATCCTTTTTGCATAAACTAAATGGACATATTATTTGTGCTGTGGTTTTTTCCCATAATGCCCCGTTCCTCTAAAAAGGAAGATTGAAATTGTTTAAAAAGCTAGTGGAACTACGTATCATGTTTGCTTTTGTTAGAAATATGGACTAAAGAGACAAACAAAACATCATATACCAGTATCTACTTACAATGTAACTCATTCTCACGGATGCCATCATCAACTCTGCCTTTTGCAAAACACAATTCCTTGAACATATGTGAAAATTATAACCAAAAATATAATTTTTCATTTCTACATCTAGGATTTTATAAAGTTCTAGAAACCAACAGTGAACGGTCTAACTTTTTGGGCTTCTAATGTTCCATTTACACTAAAGAAATATACACTTATGTAAACTATTGGAAATGAAGATTGCAGATATATGTTTCTCTTTTTTAAACTCTCATCCAATGAACACCAGATTGTTTATCAGACTGCATTTAATACTCTATCTGCTGGAAAGAATGTACATCTATGAGGGAGTATTACATCTATGAGTGACGATTAAAAGATCAGGAACAGGTACAAACTACAAACCTAAAAAGAACTGAAAAAAAGTCCCAGTTTCTATCACATAGAGGAGCTCATAATCACATTATTGAGGATAAACGCAGCCAACAAAAAACACAATACAGATGCTTCTAAATACAAGATAACGACCGGAACAGAGTTTGTCTTTTCCCCACTCTCTCTGCCAATCGAGATGCTATTACGTAGTCTATTTACCAAATTCTCCACATACACTTTCATCATAACAGGGAACCAAGCATCGTTACCTTTTCCTTACTTCCACTACATTCCGGTGGTCTTTCACCAAATACTCCGCATAAGCCATCATCCTAACCCCGAAACCAGCATCAGTTACTACAGAAACACCTTATTCTAAACTCTGTACAAGAGCACTAAGCTATGTACTTCCAGACGTTTTGTGCAAAAAGACGCACAGAAATCGCAATTACAAGGCAACTAACAGATTTATGCAACAGAGAACTCCAGAAAAAGCTCGAGTCCATGGACCATCCCTCGCAGAGATCGAAATTTTCTTGTGTACCCTTCAAAGAAAGCTCCAGAGAATGACAAAGTGCGAAAAAAGAGCAAACGACTAAACGATAAGCAGATCGACAGAAAGACAATAAGATCAAGAGAACATCGAACCTATCCCTAAATTTCTTGTCGGTTAGTTCAAATCGACTAAGAAGATGCTCAGAAACAAGCAATCGTTCCGCTACTGCAGATAACGAAACGCTAAGCTAATAGAAGCAGAAGTGGGAACTTTGGGAAAGCAAGTAACGGTTTCCGCTTGGAAAGGGAAATGAATCCAGATTATTCACAACAGGGAAAATCAAAGACGAACAGGGAAAAAAAAAATTCAAAATTTCCCTCACCTGGAGAGAAAGCCACGCGATTTTCCTTCCCCCCGGGATCGTCGTCCTCTCTCTTTCTCTTTCCTGACCTGCGGTAACAGGGCGAGCCACAAGATACTTTCAGAATCGGGAGTCCAGGCCGAAATCCGTGTTTCCCCACACGGATTTTCTGGACGAACGAGAGAGGAAGAGACGGAAGACTTGTTCCTCAGTTTCTTGGCGAGAGAGACGACGAGGGGAGCAGGAGAGTGAGAGGGCGACACAGACGACGAGGGGAGGAAGAGAGTGAGAGGGCGAGATGGACGACGAGGGGAGCAGGAGAGTGAGAGGACGAGATGGACGACGAGGGGAGCAGGAGAGTGAGAGAGACGACGAGGGAGCAAGAGAGTGAGAGGGCGAGAGAGACGACGAGGGAGCAAGAGAGTGAGAGGGCGAGAGAGACGACGAGGGAGCAGGAGAGTGAGAGGGCTGAACGAAAAATTAACTAGATATCATACAAATGCGCTGAGAGAATCCCTTAGACTCACGATGGCCCTGCGGGCTTGTGCCTGCGTTCTTGATGGCTGGCGCCGGGAACTGCAGTCGCCGGACGATCGGAAAGGGTTGGCAGAAGGGGGCAGAGAAAGAATCGAGCGGGAAAGATGAAGTTGGTTGGGAAGGGCATAGTTCGGGTTCATATTCAAGCATGCTGAACTCGACATTTGATCCAACAACAAGTGGACTGCTGAGTCCGATTAAATGTGTAAACCGCATTTGTCCAATTTTGGATCTCAATCCTGCCGGCTGAATTTCAGCAAATAAATTTCACCTAAAAACGATGACAATTTTGTTTTTCAGGAGAAAGAAAAGCAACAAAATCTAGGATTTTTTTTTCCTAATTTTGTTTTTTTTTTAAAGTTTAAATGCTTGCATTTCGAAATATTTTTAACATTTCAAAACAAACTTATGATAAATTCTTGAGTTTTGAGAAGCTTTCAAACACTTTGTAATTTTTTGTTTTCAGAGGCTTTCATTTTTCTTTTTAAATTTTTATTAGAAATACAGATACCATTGGCTGATTCTTCAAGTGTTTTTTGGATCATTGGATGGTATTAACAGCATTGTAGCGGCATATTAACGTTTTATCACAAGAAAACCGCCACCTTGGGTGTGTTACATGTGGGCTGGAGTACACTGTACAGTCAGGCCCACATAAATTGTTCATTAATTTGTATATTAATACCTGTTATAATTTTTACCGTCTGTTTCTTAAAAATTGTAATTTAAAATATTAGTGTTTTTCATGTAAATACTTCAATTTTGGGTGCAGATATATAAGGCACTCACTAAGTAGTAACTCTCCTGCCAAACTACCCTGTATAGACTAATATATGATGGCATGATGCATGTCCATGATTGAACAAGTTGCATTACCTTAAGTAAATTAAATTCTAAAAGTTTGGACATAGCATTCATATATTAATCTTGCATACCATAAATCGTGTAAATATTAATGTTGTTAAATTCATAATATGTCAAATTTGGACTTGAATTCATATGTAAAAATTGCAAAAAAAAGCCCTAGTCTGATGATCAAATGGTTGCACGCGGCTTTCATTACCAACCTGAGAGTTCATGTTTGCATTCAACTTTGCAATTGAAAATAAATATGAACCGAGGGCTTCCCATGTATGGAGACATTATGCTAGGGTCGCCTTAATTGAGGTGGTCATTACTTTATCAAAATTTTGAAGGTGTCCAAAGAGATGTTACAAAGTAGAGTACAAAATTTATAACTTTCAAAACCTTTGGTGGATTGCAACAAAACAAAAGTATTCTTTTGGAGTCGTGCTAATCCTCCTGCCATTATGAGAAATCCGGACTCCCACGCTAGCACCATTGTTCCACCATAAACAGTGGCCAGCGTTCCTGTGTCAACTGTTTTTTAGCTACATATTTGAATAATTTTAACCATCACGCAACATTCAAATAACTCAACGTCCAATTTTTCGGATATTCATATGTTCAGATTCATATTAGAATTCAAATTCGAATGAAAAAAAGGTTTATACCATATCCAAATCCAACTTTAAAATCTACATCTGAATCTGATTTTTAAGTTATACTTGAATCCAATCCAAATCCAATTTTTAAGTTATATCCGAATCCGATTTTTAAGTAATATTTGAATCCGATCCGAATCCAAATTTTAAGTTATATCCGAATCCGATCTGAATCTAATCCGAATCCGACTTTTGAGTTATATCTGAATCCAGCCGAACAAAAACTCCGTGCAAATGAAAACTGGATATCAAAGTGCATGCAACTCTCATTTTTCAATATTTATTTTCAGATCCCAGATAAATCTCTACAATGCTTGAGTCATCATCCGCATTTAGCCTGGTTCCGGCTTTTGTGGGACTCGAACTTTCAGGTTCTTGGACCAAGCTCAACAAGCTAGTCAAGTTACTTACTTCAGTTCCAATTCTTGGCATTTTCTTCAGCCCGATCTGAGATAGGAATAGAATTGGTTGAAGTGGTACTTTACCTTTAAGTTTGCCCCTATAAGATTTTCACATTCAAGGTTGGCATCAGTCAGATCTGCAGAAAAGCAAGAAAGAAAAACCAAACAAGCCAAATTAGCAAAGCACCATCCTTAGAGTTCAGCAAGTACTCTCCAGTTGTAGCTATGGAAACAAGACTACAATACCTATATTAGTGATTTAATGAATTTAATGAAGATCTATTAAAAGTACCACACCAGAAAATGTTTTATGTCATCACACAGCATAGCAATAAATGACCTAAGACATATGTATATGCATGTAAATTCCCTTAAAGAAGTATTTGAAAAAGAAAATCTAGTGCAAAAGGATTTCATCAAGTTCCAAATATGATATACAAGGAAAATAAATCTCACATTGACTAAAGCATGTATCCTGATTAATAAGATAGTGAAGTTTTTAAGGCAAATCATGAACACTAAAAATGCCCTTGTGTTCCATTATGAATTTCCCATGGGACAAAGACTGTTGCCAAGTCAATGTCACGTTATATTAGAATTTCATAGCTCCTTTCGGTTGATAGGACGGTCGATAGGAATAGCAAGCATAAATTATAGTTAGACCTTTCACCTAACAAACACACGCAAACCAATCTCCATATTCTGTAAATAACAAAGAAATTTGGATTTGTGAACTTATTTATTCAACTTTTAATTCCTTCTATTGCCTGAACCAAAAAGCAGAACTGAAGGAACCGAACCTGCAAGTGTGCAGTACGAAGGTCAGTCTTGGAGAGGTCACAGCTCATCAAGCATGCATCTGCAAAAATGATGGGAGATGATACACAAATTCGATCAATAAGTTGAATTGCCTTCACAGTTCTTAATACAAGATGGAGCTGCATTATGCCCAGATTGTTCACAGAAATGATGCAAGATCAAGTAGCATGAAAAGAAAGAAATTGCCTACGAAGGCAAAGTGCAAACCCTGACTATGAAAATGGCATACTATGTCAAGACAGGTATCCAAAATACAGTGGGCAAGATAGCGTAAGGATGGGACACAAGCAGACAAAGGAGATAGAAAAAAACACGTGAACGTGCAAAAAGAATAGCAACAAACAGGCAATGAGGGAATTTGTAACTTCACCTGCAAATGAACTAAAAATCAGACTATTGATTGTAATAATCTACAAGTACAAGTCAAGCGCAGAATATGAATATCACTAAATTAAAACTCTTAATGAAAGGAAACAGAAATTTGAAATCAACAGTTGCCTAGCTGATCCTCCAACATGGTTAAAGATAACTCATTCACTACCTATAGAAAATATGTGTGAAAAGGGACATTATTATCAAGACAGTCAAGGTCATAATAATTACGTCCAATGGAGGAACCAGCTTAAACAAGAAAGCAACATGAGCCAAATGGCATGTACCTTGTAAATTAGCACTCTCAAGGCAGGCGCGAGACAGTATCGCTCTTTGGAGATTTGCACCAGCAAGCTCAACCTACCACAATGGAGTTTTTGATTGTTGATCTCGAACAATATCAAGTAGCTTCATAATGTTTGGTCCTCCACAAATATTTTGGAGTATCTTGATCTCCCTCTTTATCTGCATCACAAATTCACAAGTAATTCTATAGAATGTATCTGATATATATAGACAAGGCATGGAAAAGATTCACAAAGTGCTATCTATAGCAGCATAGTTAGTATTAATGCTGCCAAAGAGGCAAACAGAGTCAACAAGATAGAAGAAAGAAACCAGTGGTTCACAAATGCCCAAGTAGTCAGTACACATGAAGTGGGAAGTGAGAAGTTAGAAGTTAAGAAAAACAACCATATAAGAGCAGATATGAACAGGAAGGTTATAAACTTCAATTATCTGCATACTTTATAACAGCATCAGACTGAGATTAGAACGAACAACATCCAAAACGAAGAAAAGTTAGAAAGAATCATGCAATTCGACCTAAATCTTGTACAAGTATAGACATGTATGTAGTCAAATTAGATCATAATTTAACGCGATATGACTAAACAGATTGAAAACAACCATACCATCTAACAAGATAGAAATCAACTGCCTTAATAAACGTCTTGTTTTGGCCATGTGTTCTGCAACAAGATTCTTTATTATTTTCTCTGTCCAGTTGCACAGGATTTTTAGATCAATCAGGGTCGTGTTTAGACCTCTTTTGGACCTAAACTTGAAAAGGCAGACAGATAACAGAAGTATGAGCCTCCCTTCTTTTGAAGCAAATCCGTCTCCCTTTTTAGGAGGAAAAAAAGGCATCGATTAAAATGCTTTCAGAGAAAGAACGCGAGAGAGAGAGAGAAGAAGAAGAAGGAGGAGAGGACTCACCAGCAACCCCGATGCTGGTTGTTCCTAATCTCGGACGAATCTTCTTCAATACCGGCATGAAAAGGGGGTCGTCATGGGGGAGAACGAGAAATAGGAAATCACGGTGAGAAGAGAAGGAAAGCTCGGGGAGAGAGGAAGAGGGAGAGGAAGCGAGGAAGAGATAATACCAGGGAGTGAGAGGGAAGCGGTAGCAGGGGAGGGAAAGCTCGTGAGGTGGTCGGGGCGAGAAGAAGCCCTAGCGGGCAGACAGACTGAAGAAGATAACCGACCCACGGTGTCATTCCACCGCACATGGGGCTCTCGTCGAACAGGTTCTTCTTCGGTGCAGGTCATTCCACCGCACACGGGGCTCTCGTCGAACAGGTTCTTCTTCGGTGCAGGGAAAGAAGTCAAGAACAGTGAAACCGGGAACGTCGAGCAGGTTCTTCGTTCTCTGTTGTTTTTTTTTTGGTTTGGGTGCTGTAGCCGTAGCGAAGAAGAAACGACACCGAATCATGTTCAATAACATCATCTTCAATAACCATTCTTAACCGCCAATCAAAATAATTTGTTTTACAACAAACAAAAAAAGGGCGGGAAGCTTTATTTTCATTTTAAATTGGTTTTTTAATTTCAATTTCATGTCCAACCTAAACTAGTTGAAAATTTTAATCATTATTCAATTTCATCTTATAAATTTATATCTTAACGGTTGTACTCTCAAAACAATTGGTAAGTTTATTGTATATAAAAAAATTATGTTTTGGCTTCACTTAAAATCTTAAAACTAACTAGTAAGTATATCATATATAAAATAAAAATAAAAAACTACCTAAAATTTTAAAACTATAGTTTAACTTTTAAAATAAAAAATCACGATCTATTAGCAAACGTAGTAGTGTTTTCACGAGAGAAAGAGGTAACCACCAAAGAAGCCCCGTGGAACGTATGGTGTTGAAGAAATACGCCTTCACAATTTCCCGGCCAGCCATTCGTGAACTAGAAAATAAAACAGTTACAAAGAAGAACGGCATAAGAGTTAAAAAACGAGCGAAAGCTAAAACTTTTGATCCCATTTTTCAACCAGCAGCCGGCCGGAAGATGAGCTAGTTAATCGGGTTTGCTGAATCGAGCTAATCGACTTTGCGATCGGCATATATGCCATGAACAGTGGCGGAGCCAGAAAAATTGGCTGGCATGGGCAGGCATCTTGAAAAATTGGCTGGCGTGGGGGCACCTTCAATACACATAGCAGTGGCACTGTTACCCCACCCGTCACCTTGAAAATATTTTGGGCTGGCGTGGGCAGGTGCCCACACCTGCCCCACGCTGGCTCTGCCACTGGCCATGAATAGCGGAAAGCAGAGAAAAAATGAAAACTTCTCGTGCAAAAGAGAAAAAATGAAACTCATAGGACCATTTCCCCCAACTGATTGCCTACATATCAATCATTGGTAACTGGCCAGAATGGCGAGCTCGGATATAAACGTTCGGTGATGACAGGTATGCTAAGAAGAGGGGGAAAAGATTTTCTTCTCTTATGTTAAAACTAAACTTTGCCACTCTTCTTGCATCGTCAAACTCAAAGGCTTGTATTTCGGCCCTCAGGTCTTTATGCTGGCTTTGGTTTGTGTAATAAGTTTGATATGTACCTGAAAAAAAAACAAAAAAACAAATCAGTACTGATTAATTTCCTATCAGCTAAGTAAAACCTTTAGGAGTCCTTTGGCATTTAGAACGCTTTGTAAGTGTCTCATGAATCTGCTTTAACGATTTGAGTCAGATTCATCAAACATTAGTTCCAGTGTTTCATAAATTTGCCCCAACATTTGGCTAGATCACAGGGTGTCCTTTCTACCAAACAACCTCTTAGGACATGTTTGACAGTGTCCTTTCTACCAAACAACCTTTTAGGACATGTTTGACAAGAGTAACAAGTCATTATCTTATGAATCTGCCTCAAAAATTGGGACGAAATGCCTTAAAGATGAGACAAATTCATAGAATACCATGTTACCACAGTCCATGAATCTTTCCCAATTTTTAGAGTAGATTCATGAAACAGTAACAAAAACATGACATGCCCTTTACCTTTAGCATGTTCTTTTGCAGTTGTTGTTGTTGTGGTGCTGGAAATTTATATATATCACGATTATTTGTGAAACAATTTGGTGCGTACACTCTATATCTGGTCACCATCAATCCAAACAACGTCTATAAGATTTATCTATACTTTTTGTAGGTACTTAAGTTTCTTGTACATATGAATTATCAAATGTAGTTTGGGCGTTATATATATATATATATATATATATATATATATATATATATATATATATATATATATATATATATATATATATATATATATATATATATATATATATATTCAAATATTCATAGATTCGATAAGTTTGCGCAGCTAAGGCATTAATATAGAGGTAGCTATATGAACTTGATCCGGTCTAGTGTCTGATCAATGCTCAATTGATCATAATCAGCAAAAACAACTAGAGATGATACTCAGTGGATATGACTCATATCTGCTTTAAATATATATTCTTAATCGGTCTTCGGGCTTGGGTTTAATTCCTTACGGCATATTCAATCAGAGCTGAATAAAGACAAGGTATCCTATTGTGATCCATTAAATCATTGCAATGTTTGCTCTAACAAAGATCGTGTGCTTCAGGTCCAAAATTCAGCACCAACGTATATAGAATTGATACACGAATCTGATTCATTCTGAGAACTGGGAACTAACATTCGGAATAGCACTTGTATGTATTTGTAACCATGCTGAGATGCTTAATCAGGCCCATGATATATTCTTTTCGTTTCAAATTTCATGTTCTGGGAACCTTTTTTTGCTTAATGAAGGTTTCATGCTCAAATTATATTAAGATCGCATTACTGACATTCAATAAATAAAAGGCTCCAACTGCTAGAAAGCAGAAATCAACATGCTTACATTTACGTCATCCAACCATGTTTAGTGATTTCCCGCACCTTCACCTTCAAAGTAGGTCATCACTAGTGAATCTGCAAAGTTTCCATTGAAGAGTTCCTGATCAGAGTGAAGAAGGCCCTCCCTCTTCAAGATCTTTCGCATTATCGAAGAAGGCTGTAGGAGTTGTGACATGTAGGTGCGCCAACAATTATTGAGGGATGCAGCGAGCTGAGTGAAGCTGAAAAAGGGTGGTGGAAGGTCGGTATTGGCACCACTTTGGTTCGCTATAACTGAGAATCTCCTGCCTAGCAGCGCGCCCACCTTATACCATGCAGCAAAACGCGCTAGCAAAGTTGTTAAAAATTAAAGAAGAATATGAACAATTGATGATAATTGCTTTCTTTTTCTTAGCAGAGGTGCGAGCTTATATGTATAGAAGACTGAAAATATGCTTCAATAATTTGATTTTAAATCTCGTTTAAACCTGAAGCCTGTAACAGCACTTCAGCTTATGTCACCAGAAAACTTGTTCCCAATAATCTCGATCTGCAGTCTCCGCTGTTTAATCGTGGCACATTTTTTACCTTAATTCGTCGTACCTTCCAGTAGAAAGAGAAATGTTAGCATAATTGTTGCGTCATCTTATTTGGAAGTGCATCCTTCGCGCTCTGAATAGTAGCGGAATCGTCGAAGTTAGTTATGGTAGGAACAACACACAAAACTCTCTTCTCGAAATCTCAAGAGGGAGTTAGAAACAATAAGGAATAAGACAAATATTTATGTGGTTCGGAGCAATAATCTCTTATTTCCACGGTCGCACAGATCTTCACTATTCACTCTCAGATGAACACAGACACTCTAAAAAATAAGACCAAAAAAAAAAAAACGACGGCCCCTCCTCACAATATAAGGATTAGAGCAAACCTGCATTTGTACAAAATAACATAAATGGCCTTACATAATAAAAAATTCTACAGTATTGCATATGAATGTTTAATATGGATCAAGTTAGAGCTCCGTGCATCGCATCCCTAAGTCGTATCACGCAACAGAACACACACTATGAACCACAAGAAATCTTGTCATAAACCGACGATGAGAAAATGGGCAACATTTTCCGTGATGTGTGTGACACCCAAAAAAAGAAAAAATGGATAAGAAAACGAAAAAATATGTCAATTTAGAAACATGTTCCATATAAAACTATTAGTCAGCGATTCCGTCGTGCTATTTATTCGAAAAGGATATATATGAAAAGACGTATGAAGCAAGAGCAGAGGATACGTCAACCGAGAGCAGTCATGAAGTTCAGTCGAACAAGAGAGATCACCAGGACACGAAGTCCTGTAGAGATCAGGTTATGAAATGTGCATGTGCAACGGCGTTCAGAGCAAGATGAAGAAGAAAGAGGCTGATGTTATTGGCAGCCGCTGACAGAATGGCCTTTTCCAGCGGTAACGTCACAAAAGGGTAAGCGCAGTCATTGTGGCAAGAGCCATTACCAATAGCGACCTTTGTTGTAGTCATATACAATGCCATGGACGAAGGAGAAGATCCATGATATGAGACTTTCATGGACGAAAAGAACAAACCGCCATTAATATACTGAACACGATGGGAATATTAATTTTATATTGGAAAGCAGGGGAGTGGGGTTGGGTGAGTGAACCTTTGAAAGTTAGCCTAGAATTAAGGCGATGCAGTTGTCCCTAGACTCTAGTAGTGTGAGAGAAGACTTTGGTTTAAAATGATTGGGACATGGACAGGCGGCCAACAGCTAGCATTTGGTCCCAGTCCATCTTGACGGTTTGGCAGTACATATAGGAATGGGATTATTCTTTGATTTCTTAGGTGTATGCTTGCGTATCTTTCCGACGAACCACATGTGCTCCTTGCATATGTAATAGACGAGGACAAAATTAAGAATTTTTTACAGGGGATCAAAGTATAGATTCGAAATTTTAATAAGAGCCGAAATTAATTTCTTAAAATGTTTACATAAGTTAAATGATTTTTTTTAAAACTACACTTTTTTTTTTTGAAAATTTGATGGGGGAGGGAGTTTGGGGGGTCAAGATATATATATATATGTAAATCTGTTTTTGTTAAAATCTGGTCCAGCCGGGCCCGGGCCGAAGCCGGCCATATGCTGAGCGCTAGGTGGAATGTGTAGCTACGCACCAACAACGGTCAGAGAAGAGGAGGAACTAGGATTCGTTTATTCTTACATGCAGAAAACGCACCGCCCTCCCGACAGCAAAGAACTTGCCGGGCCACCCTCAAGGCCGCCTATGTTTGCTTTGACTTGCTCTGTGATACCTAAAGATATCCAACCGCCGATTGGCCTCCTATCGGTCGCTGAACCGACCAGCCAAGTCAAACCATTAAAGCCTGTGGAAAAAAAAACAAAGGTGAGTGAAGGATACCACTTTGATCAAATTTGAACCATGAATGTAAGAAATAGCAAGAATTCTTGATCTCTTTCAATGAAAAAGAAAAAAAGTGGAAAACCTTCTGCCTCAAGTGAAAAATTGCAGAAAACAATGGCTGTGGATTCACTCTGTATGTGGTCACGCTGTATTAACTATGGTGTTAAGCTACAGTCATTACAAGGATCAAACACAGTCTTGTCCGGCCAAAAAGAAAACTTTTGTGCTGTTACATGAAAAGTTGCCTGTCTTATCGAGTTTTTAGTCAACTATAAAGTGTTGATTCCTTTTGAGAAGTCATTAGCTATGGAACTCGTAGCGCATAGTCACGTCATTAGCTAGCAGGAACAGGACACGATGTCTCCTCCTTCTTTTCAAGGCAGAGAATTGGTTGTCGATGTCCATTGGGCGAATTAATTTTTTGAACAAGTTTCATGATGCCAATTGGGCAAATTAACTTCTAAACTTTTGGACATTTAATCACATAATATGCATAACATTCATATATTAATGCGTAGCTTACATCTCGCATATATGCGTCGTTACATGTTTGCAACACAACTGCGTGTAGACACTCATTCAAGGTCTGACACGCATTGTTCTTCTTCTCTTCTACAGAAAGTATTACAATCTCATACACCAGAATACTTGTATCTGGGGGATGTTATACAAGGAACCACATTTTATAAGACCAGTACTTATCCTGAAATCTTCGACAAAAGCTTCACGCCAGAACAAAAAGCAGACAGAGATGGGCAGGAGAAGCAACACATGGAAAGATGTGACCAAACTTGTAGATCTAATTGACTCTTCTGCAATTCCGTCTTATCTGTCCGCTGGTTCCGGTGAGTGGGCTTATGTTGCCCATCTTGATCATGGCGTTGGCGAAGTCGGTGAAGAAAGTGGAAGGGGTTGTGCTGTAGGTCCTCACTAATGAATCGGCAGCGCCTCCATTGAAGAGCTCTTGATCCGAGTGAAGGAGGCCCCTCCTGCTCAGCAGGTTTGTGTAGTATGCATTATCGAAGGTATTAGGAGTTGAGACGTCCAGGTTTGCCAAATTATTGTCGTCGGACGAAGAATTACTGCAAGTAGGTCTCAGAGTCGCAGCAAAGGCTGGATCAATGTTGCTCTCGCTTAAGTGGGCTCGGAAGTTCGTGCACCTCGCTTTCCCGAACGTGTGAGCGCCTGTTATACGCACAAGATCATAGATATCATATATGGCATTCGTCAGTCTGCATGAACAATATAATATATGCATATGCATAAATTCAGATTATCACTAGTTCGTCAAAATTTTGAAGGAAAACATAGTAAAAAAGTTTTTAAGAAGTATGCATTTGGGGGAATTACAGAGGGACAAGATTTGGAAGGTGATTAAATTACTAGAATAGTGAGGGAAATCACCTGAGAGGGCAACCATGTCTGTGAAACTTAGGCCTTTGTCTGAAAAGGCCTGAGTGATCTGAGCTAAGCTGAAAAAAGGAGCAGGAAGGTCGGTATTGGCGCCAGCTTGGTTTGCTACAAGCGAGTCCCTCCTCCCTAGCGGCACCGACCATGTGGGGCCGCGGAGCTGATAATATGCAAGCAAAGGAAGTTAGCTAAGTGGTCAAAAATTAAAGAAGATCCAGAGGATGATAATTGCTTGCTTTAGTTGACAAACTGGGGGTAGATAGAATGCTCAAGGGATTCCAATATCATGAATATAACATTATTGAAAAGGGTGTCACAGTTTTACATGCGAGCTTTTAATTCCTGTACGTAAATTAAAATTTTGTTATTTAATATGTGGAGGTGTATTTTACCACGGGTATTTAATAAAGGAATCATATGCTAATCAATAAAGGAATCACGGGCTAATGTCTACCATCTTTTATAGAAATATCAACGGTTCAGGTATTATCTACTACCTATTTCTGGGCCAAGTTAGGCATTCAATAATAGTCTTTATACATGATAATCTGAATCCGGACAGTGATCGGAGCTTCTGTCCGGTATGAGGTTTGGCTCTTCTGCTCCATCCCATATGATTGATATCTGTTTTTGATAGGAATTCGACATTTTATTTTGTGCAATATTCTCGAAGGGATAGCATCATCCAATCGAAAACGAATCTTATATACCATATACGAACAAGATAGATATTTTAAATCTTAAATAAAATAAGTACATAGAAAATATGATATTTTATGCAATTATCGATATATATTGAGAAATGTATTAAAAAATATGCTGCCCATTCTCCTTTAAGACATCACCATCAGTCCATCTCTCTCTCTCTGGTGTATATTTTATCCTTTTAACCTGCATATTTTGAATATATCTGAAGTTGTAATATACAGAGAAAATTTCATATAATTGATTGTTTTATATGCTTAAAACCCTACCATTGAGCAAACAAAAACTTAAAAGCATATACATGATCATCATAATTTTTTTGTTTCGAACTGTAAGATATATAAAAAAAACATGCATTGCGCTATAGTAATTGTGTGGGGTAACGAACATCGATTATATGCCTGGATTGAATTGAAATTAGTAATCTAAGAAACTGACATTTTAGGTGTGTCCGTATTTGTCTTAGATATAAACCGTCTGGAGGTGTCCTCCCCACGTGTATCTTCACTAAGCAAACGATCACACACAGAAGGCTTACCACGGCTACTGAGTCGCGGGAAGCAACCGCTAGAATGTCTGCACAAGAAACCACTCCAGGACAAAGAAGCTCCAATGCAGCTTTAATGGTGTCGACGAGTTCGAATCCCCTCAATGAGTTCGCATTTGGAGTTGCACTCTTCTCGCTCCGGATAGTTGTGGATTCGTCCAAGAGCACCGATGCATCGCATCCCTGAGTCACACAGGCCAAGCAACAGTGAGCGAACGAAGAATCAGCCAGAAATAATCTTGTCATAATCCATAGAATGGAAGCATCAAATTAATTAACTCCAAAGTTAGTAAGAATCTCTCATTCGCTTATAAGAGTTAAGCTGAAAAGCCTGCATGCCCTCATGTTTGTAATCAAGGACGGAAGTGTTAGTTCATGTAAAAGCATTAGTCGACAGTTGTATCCGATCGACTATTTTGTCAAGAGGAAAATCTATATGAAAAGATGTATAAAGCAAGAGCAGAGCAGGAACATACGTTAACAAAGCAGTCATGAAAGTGGAGGCGAACAAGAGAGGCACCCATCCTCGGGTCCAACAGCACAGCCGTTTGGACAAGAGTTCTGATGGTGGTGAGAGCAAGGGGACACGAGGTGGAGTAGAAAGTGGGTGTGAGCTGTGCATCTGCGACGGAGTGCAAGCCACAGAGAGCAAGAGAAGAGAAGAAGAAGAAGGAGAAAGAGGAAGAAGATGAACGAGCCATTTCAAGGGTGTTAACTAAGGAGCAGGGGGGATCAATGCTAGATCTGTGCTCAAAGAAGACTCATCTAGTGAGATTTTATAGACGAGAAATCGGGCAAAAAGACTAAAAGATCCCAGATCGCAGGGCCTTCCAGCTACGGCCACCTAATTGAACCTGGTCCACTTTCATTAATTCACTGGGACGTGAAGAAAATATATATTTGATGTGGGAAAAGCAGGCGTATGGATAGAACACGACTCTGCACTAGATTATTTTCGAAGGCAAGCTAGAGTGGGCGACGATAGTTGTATTTCATCGAGAGAGATAGATAGAAAGAGGTTCAAATTTTGTTCATTCTTAGTTTGGCAGTCAGACTTGTTTGTACATTCATTCTGTTCAATGAGAGGATTTTTCCGCATACCGTGGACTGTGTAGCCTTTGCTTCTTGTTCTTTTGTGCGTTCTGGTGTGTGCTGGAAACACTTTTGCGGGTCTCTGTTCGTTGAAAGTCAAAATCTCTTGTGTGAACGGCTTCTGGCGTTCTGCTTTGTAGTCGAAAATTTTTTTGCCACCATTATTATTGACACTAAACACCTCTTTTCGGCCATGAACTGCCTTTTGCTCATTGCTACCAGTTGGTACTGATCTTCAAAGTTTTAATTTTCTGCAAAGTGTTCCCTAGAATTATGTCTTCTTGTGATAAATGCTTTTGTCATTAATATCACCGAAAGATCATCGCTTGCTGTTCCAAAGTCACAAGTCGTTTACGTCGGCTGGGATCATAAATGGGTGATGGGCCAGAACTCGCCAAGTCAGTTGGGATCTTCAACTAATTATTATTATTTATCATCCATTGTTCTGAAGTTTGTTTCTTTTTTAATTAAAAAAAATATCACAGACTTCACTAAAATCTACACAAATACTTATCTTACATGTAGGTTTACTTGATAAAAAAGAAAAACAAACATGAAGTCCTGATAAACTTACATTTTTCATCCATTTATAAAAAAAATGCACTATAAAAACTTAAGATCTAACCCAACCAAGTTTGCCGAACTATGATGTACATTAAACTGAACTGAACACTTTGTTTCTGTCAAGAGAATCTCCTTCTTACTCGCTGCAACTTCATCGCATGGCATCAATTAGGTTTCAGGATTCAGTTGCTTTCCTTATTATGCAGTTTCATCTTACTGTCTAAAGTACCTTTCCTTTTCATATATATGGCTACTGAGAGGTAATTCAAGCACATGCCATCGACCCACAAATCGTCGCCATTTCGATTAAAGGGAGGCGCCGTAAATTAATGAACGCATCTGGACGGCAAGGACACATAAGAGCTAGCATTTCTTGGTTTTTTTTTTTCAGTTTGGGCCATGAGAAAATCACATTATAGATAATGATTTGCCGGTTTTAAAAGTTAAAGTTTTGAATTGTTAAACGAACGACTGTAGCTATATATGATGTACATGACAGATTAACGTGGCTACAAATACCTGTTAGGAACAACACACAAAACTCTTTTCTCGCACTTTCAAGAGGGGGTTAGAAGCAACAAGAAAGAAGACAATGATTTACGTGGTTCGAAGCAATAATCTCATAGGTCCACGGTTGCACAGATCTTTCACTATTCACTCTCAGATAAACACAGACACTCTCAGAGAGAAGACTAAAATGAAACGCCTCCCCCCCCCCCCCTCACAACATAAAGATTTCTTGGTATTGCATATGAGTGTCCAGTATGAATCAAGTTCCATACACCAACAATACCCATGATTTTTTTTTGCTGAGGGTCTATATGGTTTAGTGACACAAGTTTGTTGTGGACATGCATTACATGTAATTTTGGAGTTATGATAATGTGTCCTTGGTAATGCGATTTTTGATGGAATGATGTGGGCGGTGGCCTACGCCAACTAATAAGTAGCTCCGCTATGTCCGCTATTTTTTTTTTGTAGATCGTACCGTGATTTCTTCTTCTAAATCCAATTTTTGACTAGTTTTTTTTTCCCTCACTGTATGCAAATACTTTTCTCCAGTAGTATGAAAGCAGATTCTGGCCTAATCAGATTCCGACATCGACCGGCTGCCGAGAGCCTTCCGTCCCCAGCCAAAGTTAATTCAATTTTCGCGGGCTCCCAATTTGGCTGTACAGGAATTATTTATAAGCCTTGGATGTCTGCTTGTGCAACTTTTTGGAAACAGATAGGCCGAGATGATATAATGTCGTTCGGCAGCATGTAGAACATCAGTACAGACTACATGTGCTGCTTGCATAGTGGTGGTCCTATGTCGTCTAACAAGTGTGTGGAAAAAACGAGAAGCTGATATACTGACAATTTACTACCAATTATGAGCGCTTTTAGCTTCTTCTTTTAGGGTGTGCCAAAGCTGACTATGAGGCGGGTTGAGATTTGCGGCCAGAGGAATACAAAGTGATCTAATTCAACAGCTTTGTGCACTTTAATATAATTTTTGCTTTTCTTATACGAATATCATCACGTTTAATTAATAAAAAGATCGGGAGCTTAACCCCTATGCAGCCTTTGTCCGGAACTGTAATCGTGTTTAAGCTTGACCCAAGAAAATTGCAGTTGCATGAAGGAGCTGGATCTTATGCATGGAAACAAACTGAGGGTCCAACTTTGATGACAAAAAGAATAAAATTTGAGGAAAGACAGAGATCGCGATCTTGAAAACAAGGATTGGTACTTAGTCGTTTAGTAATGGTGAGGTACCAAACATTTTTAAGGTTATTATAAAAAAAGAAGACTTCAATTAGTAGCATATTTCTTCGATATATTTCTAACATCAACGTCGCTTTGCTGATTTCCTTCATACATGCCTCACTTTGGCTGACGATTGCCCAAAGAGTTCTCCAGCTAAATCTTGACATGTCGATAAGATGTCCGAAAATTTATGCTTTTGAGTCGAAAATTGATCTTCACCTTTTATGAAATAAGATGTAACTTCTATTTCTTGAAATTATTTTCTAAGGAGTAACCAAATTTCAAAATTAAGGGTAACCAAGCTCCAAAGCAAGTCAGAATATTGGAAGTATAAGAGTATAACTTTGAGAGTTTTACCCCAAAGGCGGTTCCATTAGTGATCAGCTATATATCAACAAAAATAAGCCCAGATAATGAAAAAACTTTAGCATGTCAATGAAAATCAAAGCTGATTATATAGCGAACCCGAATAGCAATGAACAAAATGTTCCTATTACAATTAAAAAAAAAAAACTTTAAACAAGGTTAAACAAGGATTGTGAGAAAAAAAAGTTTAAAATGTGTTCTACGTCATAAAAAATTTAAAAAATGTCTCCATCACCCTTTTGGTGTATATTTGTTGCGTGGAAAGTGGTGTACAACTAACAAAATCTCAATGAAAATGTTCATGGCCAAAATTTGACTGGCCGCTGGCTGATGGTGACAGGAGGGATGGTGGGATGGATAAGGATAATTATGTGAAATATATTCTCTCTTTTTTTTAAGAAATTTGATCCTAGTTGAAAAAATAAAAAGTACTTGCACTCCTAATTGAAAAAGACTACCAATGATTTTTTCAGGCTTAGTCTCCAATCAACCACCGGTTGTACCAGCCAAGTCAAACCTTTAAGTGGGTGTCTGATTATTTTAAATTTAAGATCTATGGATCTGATATGACATACTTTTGTTGACATGATAAAAATCCACAATAAAATTTATGATTCATCAAATTAAGGGGAGTGAATTGTGCATGAAACCCATATAATAAGCAGTAAGAGAGAAGGAGGACATTTTTCTAAGGTTTTAAAAAGGAAGGTTTTTTCTGTCTTTTACTTTTTTCGATTTTCATTTTTATCTTCACAAAAAGTTTAGTTTTTTTTTTTCGTGTGCGTTGGAGGTATTTTTTTTGTCATTAACCATACTGATGCATAAAAAATCATGCAACAGTATAGCACATATAATTTGGTTCCCAAATCAAGGATCTTAAATCCAACATAAATATTCACATTTGAAATCCTTATGGGTAGTTCAAATCTACCCCTGAATATTGGAACAAGTTCATGGAACAATTGTTTGTGTCCCAACAATCTACTTCAAATTTTTTGGCAAGTTCATGGGACAGTCACGAAGTGTTTTCGCTGTCAAACAGCCTCTTAGTTTACCTTCTAGCATAAAAACCAGGTCTAATTTGAGGCAGCAAGGTGCTATATATGTAATTCTGAAAACCATTTTTTATCGAAAAAATCTAGTTTTTACACCAAGACACCAGTTGGAAGTGGCTTCAACAGTCGATGAAACAAGTCTAACCTTGTCTTTATACATTAAGAGTTATATGATCTCATTTTCAGCTCAATATTCTACTCAACGAATGCTGAACACAATCTTGAAATCAGGAAGATTCAAAATTTTAACTAAAATTAACCTCGTGAGAATCATTGCACATGGTTGATCTGATGAGAATCATTGGCCAATGGTATGGTATATAACCATATGCTATGCGCTGGCCAACACTTAAATAATTCTACCACCATTATTACACACGAAAGAGACCCACATTTCTGTGATGCAGGATGTTGAACAAGGAGGCCCCGCACCTTTGGATGCCAAAACTTTTGGTAACACTTTTGGAGATGATTAAATTTTGTCATATGTAAAACCTTTTACTCATGTTCTATTATGATCAATCGATTTTCTGTTCTCCTTTTATAAATCAATTGTGTGGATTTGCTCTAATATATGTGGCCACTTTCAATCCCAAACAACTTGTAGTAGTCTATAACATTTATGTATTATATCTGCGTGAATTATCAAACCGTGTAGGAGTTGAAAGATCCAAGTTGATGAGATTGTTCTTGCGCCTGAGACATAAATGGTTCCCGGCGACTTATTGGCAGGTCTCGATCACTGTCACACTGTACTGGCCAAGGAAATACTTGAATTTTACAAAGCTATATGAATTAGAAACCAACACATAAACTTCTCAACTGCTACAAAACAGAAACCGAAACATGCTTTTCATTTTCATCATCCCTAAATTCTTAAAGAGTTTAGTTTCAAAACTAAGACAGAACCAGTCGGATCTAAATCTTGGCCCAGTTTTCACATGTAACCAGATTCTGAAATTTAATGGAGCTGAGGGTCAGTTATAGCATGGGTTCAGATCTAGTAACTAGAGAGCAGGTTAACATACAGAAGTAAATCAAACTCGCAATCTTCCTCAAGATTAGAAGACATTATTTACAGTCCAGCAAAAAATGCATGATGCAGGTAATGCTTTCATGTTATCATGATCCCCGTAAATATGTAGCTAGTCATTGAAAAGTTTGTTGTAGGAATGTAAAATTTCATGCTATTATTGCACATGGGCCGGTGCTAAAATGGGGAATTACTTGCATATCAGCCAGGACAGATTTGGCTGTTATGCAGATTCAAATATTTCCAGATATCCTTAGTACATGTATCAACTGGACTTGGTAACACGACTTGGTGGGGGCATCTCTGTTTCCTGAAAGAATAAACTAATCACCAGTTGCTCGGGAATCCTTTACTTATAGTAAAGGATGTTATTACCCAAAAACTAAACTCCTCAAATTCAGATTGATTGTTTCAGTTCGGGCGTTCAATATGAAATTTAATTGATGGTTTCAGTTCAGATTCAGATCAAGTAAGTGGGCTGAGCTCGGCAGTGAAACTTAAATCAACTTTGATCCGGCCTTAAGTTGGCCGCCGACTCCGACGAAATGCATCCGTATTTGTCTGATCTTGTATCTGAATCCAGCAGACAAATTTCTGCCATAAACTTCACTAGAAAAAGAAGACCCTGTTTTTCGAGAGAGGATAACAGATCTTGCAAGATTTTGCTAGGGAAACGTTTCGTTTGTTTAGAAAATTTGAAGTTTAAAATGTTTGTTTTTATTTTTATTTTTTTTTCTTTTTGAGTCTACAATAAAGTTTAAAACTTGATGAAGAAGAAAGTAACTGCAGTTTCTCGCGGATAAAGAAAATAGCTTATCTGGTGACAATTGAGAAGAGATGATGAACACATTAGCATACTTCTTAACATGATCATGATACACTGAAGAAGCACAATAGTGAGATCACCCAAAGGGCAGGCACTGACCATGAAGTTGATTACGCCAATGGAGGTGCACTAACTCTTGAATTTTTTCAGTTGAAGATATCAAGTGAACTCATTGTTGGCTTGTCCCTATCTTTTACAGAAGCCACCACAATGGCAAATGGTCAAGGAACAGCGCTCTATCAAGACCAGTCCTTGACTTTATTGTGAAATCTTCGACAAGAGCTCCACACGCAGAACAGAAGAACACAGAGATTGGCAACAGAAGGAACACAAGGAAGATGTGGCCAAGCTGTAGATCTAGTTGACTCTTCTGCAGTTCAGCCTTATCTGTCCACTGGTTCCCGTAAGGGGGCTTATGTTGCCCATCTTGATCATGGCGTTGCCGAAGTCTGTGAAGAAGATCGAGGGGCTTGTGCTGTAGGTCCTCACTATTGCGTCAGCAGCGCCTCCATTGAAGAGCTCTTGATCGGAGTGAAGAAGGCCCCGCCTGTTCAGCAGGTTTCTGTAATATGCATTATCGAAGGCATTTGGAGTTGAGACATCCAGATTCGCCAAATTATTGTCGTCGGCCGAAGAATTGCTGCAAGTAGGTCTCAGAGTCGCAGCAAAGGCTGGATCAATGTTGCTCTCGTTTAAGTGGTTGCGGAAATTTACGCACCTCGCTCTCCCGAATGTATGAGCGCCTATTCACATGATCATATCAATGGCATCAATTTGAGAAGCCTTGGCATATATTAGCTCTCGACGTGACCAATTCTCAATTAATTGGACTATACATATGAATATAACATTGGGCTCCAATTCTATTATGTTATTGGATTCTTAAAACCTGCCAATTAGGTCTTGAATTCATATGTAAAATTATGACGGAATCTGATGATCAATTAGTTGCTGCTTTCGTTACCAAACGGAGAGAATGCTTGATTTCAATTTTGCGATTGAAAATGCATCTGAACCGATGGCTTTTCATAGTTGGGTTCAATTGGGTTGCCTTGAATTCAGTTTTGCCATTACTTCATCAAAATTCTGAACGGACCAATTAGAAGTTCTAGAAAGTAGATTACAAAGTCTAAATCTTTGGTGGGTTGAAAAAGAAATAATAAGTAATCTTTGGGGATCCGGGACCTAAGTCTTCTTTTGAGAATCAGTATTGATAATTCTGAAACATGATTTGTCCAGGTATTTAAATTACGACAGTAGAAAGAGTAATCACCTGAGAGAGCAACCATGTCTCGGAAACTCAGCTGTTTTTGAGCGAAGGATGTATTGAGCTGAGTCAAGCTGAAAGAGGGAGGAGGAAGGTCGGTAGTGGCACCACTTTGATTTGCTATAAGTGAGTCTCTCCTCCCTAGCAACACCGCATAGTTGGGGCCACCAAGCTGATGATATGGAGCAAAAGGAGTTCGCGAAGGCGTCAAATGTTAAAGAAGAAGAAGAGTTGATGATAATTGTTTTTATATGGAAGGAGATGGGCCTTCAAGTTCAAAACATACTGAATGCTCGGTGACAATTGACGAGGAAATGCCCATGAGCAGAGAAGCCTGATTTTGAACAGACAAACTCCTTTTTACACTCTCAACTTTTTTCATTATTTTTTTGTACTTGTAGGGATGTTCCGGCTTTTGCTGGTCATTACACACTTCCGTGCATAGGAGTGTGCACATAATCAACTTTGAATAAAATCCGTCTAACAAGTGACCTCCGAGCATATTCACACACACACAGACACAAAAAACAAGGCTTACCATTGCGACCGAGTCGCGGGCAGCAACTGCCAGAATGTCTGCACAAGAAACCACACGTGGGCAAAGAACCTCCAGTGCAGCTTTAATGGTGTCCACGAGCTCGAATCCCCTCAATGAGTTCATATTTGGAGGCGCACTCTTCTCGCTCTGGATAGTTGCGGAGTCGTCCAAGAGCACCGATGCATCGCATCCCTGAGTCACACAGGCCAAGCAACACGGCATGAGCCATAAATTCATGCATTATTCTTTCTCAGGAAGTTTTGAATGGCAGTCCAGATTTCGGCCGTAAACCCAATGAAAGCCCTCGTTTTTCTGTTTCCCAAATAGCAGCCTCCTTTTTGGTCGCAACAGCCATCAGGAAAACAGATCACCGATTCACTGGGTTACCGTTTTCCTTAAGATGGTGCATTTGATTACAGGAATCTAGCATGCTTCATTTTCTCAGTCTCTCAGATTTAAAATCCTGCCTTCATATTTGTAAGCAAGGACAGAATTGTTCGCTCGTGTAGAAAACATATTAGTCAACAATTCTGTCCGACTATTGTTCAAGAACAAAATAAACGTGATATGAAAGGACGTATAAAGCAAGAGCAGAGCAGGAACACACGTTAACAAAGCAGTCATGAAAGTGCAGGCGAACAAGAGAGGCGCCCATCCTAGGTTCGGACGTCACATTCGTCCGGACAAACGTTCTGATGGTGGTGAGAGCAAGAGGACACGAAGTGGAGTAGAAATTAGGTGTGAGCTGCGCATGTGAGAAAGAGTGCAAGCTGCAGAAAGCAACACAGTAGAAGAAGAAGAGGGAAGAGAATGATGATGAACGAGCCATTTCAAGGGTGTTAAGGACGGGAGAATGCTCTGTGCTCAGACGAGACGGATCTCATGAGATTTAAAGACGAGAAAACATGGCAAAAGAAATAAAAAAAAAACCCGCGATCGCCGGCGGGCCGCCGGCAAGGTCCTTATACCGTCCAAACCGAATCTGGTTCATGTTCAATATTTAATTCACTGCGACAAGGCTAAAATAATTTATATTAAGTAAAAAGGCAACCTACATTAAATTATTTTTCAACCCGAGCTAGCATGGTCGATGATATTTGTATTTCACCGTCTCCAACAAACTAGAGAGAGATTGATGTTCCGTGGGATTATAGTTTGGTAGCCACACTTGTTTGTGCATTTAATTATGAACTCGTTGGAGGATTTTCACGCATTCTATATGCCGTGAACTGTAGCAATATTTGGTTCTTGTTCTCCTGTGGATCTAAAAATAGTCTTGGATGAACTGGAGATTTTGTTTTTGTCAAGAGACTCTGCCGCTTACTCGCTTCAGCATCCATTAGGCTTTAAGATGTAGTTGTCTTTAATTTTTATAATACCACTTGTTGGAAAAGAACATCCTTAGATGCAATGATTTGAATTATGCCACAAGAATGATTCTCCATGTACGCTACACCACGCGGTCATACCTTATTGTCTCAAGTGCCTCTGGATATTGTTTATGTGAGGTAATGCAAGCTGAGTTGAGGCGTTATTGTCGAAGCTGATTATGATTATGTGCACGAACAAAGGTACCAATAACAAAAATATTCTTATTAAAATAATAAAAAAGAAACTTTTAAAAAGAGGTAAAAAATTATTGAAAAAATGTGAAAATGTCTAAAATGTCCACTTTTCTTATAAAAAAATAAAAAATGTCCCGACGCCGGCACCCCTTTGTGCAAATTTGTTGCAACTCAATCTGCCTTACTGCTCTAGATTGAAGCTTGACAAACCACCACGTCATTGTGTGGGGGGTAGTATAGTTTTTAAAATTGTTTTCCCAATTTTTTATGTTTGTTCTGTTCCATTATTTATCAACTTTCCTATTAGAAGTATTTTGGTCATTTTAGGAACCCGAACACTTCGGTTGTGTTCGGACAGTACTCAGTCTCTTGCAGAGATGATAATGAGTTCACACTTTGTTTTGGCCTCAAGGAGGGCATAACTTCAAGTCATTTGCTTTAAGGAACGTGTATAGTTCAATTGCCGTAGACATTATGCCTTTATGTCTTAAATTAATGGAGTGCGGCATTTAAGTTGAAGGGTGCATGACTGATGAAGCTACATCATTGATACTGATGAAGCTTATGATCCCAAAAAGCAGGGGAAATAGAGAGCTTAAAGGAATTCTTTTCGAATCATAGATGTATGCTTGTTTATCTTTCGAAAACCAACAAGAAGAGATGAAATAATGTCATTCGACAGCATGTGAAGCATAATTACAAACCACATGTGCTCTTTGCACAGCAGTGTTCGTATATCGACTAAACAGTATTTACAAAAGACACAGAATTTTATATACACTTCGATCATGTGCTACTAATTAGTCCTCCTTTTGAGCTTCTTTCTTTTTCTATTGCGCATGGAAGCTGGCTACGGGACGGCTTGAGATTCGCCATACCTAATCCTTCATGCATGTTCAGAAAAAATGGAGCACGTATGACGTGACTTAATTCAACTTCTTTATAAATTTTGGATTGTGTGGTTGAGCTTGATGCATGCAGACAACAATGAAGATCCAACGTCTTCTATGTGAACAAAATTAGAGTCCATTTTGATGACAGACGGGAACAAACTTAATGCAAGTAAGACGGATGTTGGCTTAAACAAGCTTTCCTATCAAGTCGTTTAGTAATGATTAGGTACCAAAAGTCTAGGGTTATAAAATATGATTCAAGTTAAAAACATACTTCTTGGATATAATTCGCTCACCAAAGTAACTTTGCAGGCCTTCAGCTTTACTTCCGCTGAGAATTACCTACATGGTTCTCTAGTTAAATCATGACATGTCAAAAAGATGTGAACGTACATGCTTTAAAGTTTGAAAATTTTCTTTCATCTTATAAAAGAATCGCTGTAACTGTTATCTTTAATTTGTACTGAGAGTAGCCGACATGATTTTAGTAGTCGATCCAAAACATGTAAATCATTCTACCATTATTATACATGACGAAGACCACGGGTCCCATCAAAGACTGGTGGGCTCTATTGATACGTGATGTTGAACAAGAATGGGCCCGCACTTTTCCACTTGAAACTTTCTGTATTAAGTGGAAAATTTTGGTCACAATTTAATATGATTGGATTCTAGCATGTATAAAATCTTTGACACTTGTTGTATTGTGACTAGAAAATGATATCCCCACTTCCTTTTTCAATAAAACAATGGTGTGGGTTCAAGCTACTATCTAAATGTGGTTGCAATGTAGTCCATGAGATTAATATATGCTTTTGCTATGTGTTTAAGAGGTATTTGTAGATACATATGAATTACAGAGGGTGTAGGAGTTGAAACGTCCGAGTTGGGTAAGGTTGATCAAATAAGTTAATCCGTAATGCATACAATATTCATATGCATAAAATTTTTATTGTCATGCATGCCAATCGTGTAGATATGCATCATACATAATACATTTGTGTAATGTAAGTGCATGTCTTAGCATGACATGCATGCATGTAAAACTCATACAAGTAGCATATGTTTGGTTGTCGGAAAATTGAACTGGCTTTTCAATATAGCCAACATGGGAAGATAACGAAAGGAAGATGATGATCAACATCATCGTCATGGAAGAGAAAATAAAATCTTGATGATCATGGAGAAGAAGGAGGAGGAAGAACGTGACTGTATCGTCAACGGACAACAATATAAAAAAGGAGCTAAACTCGTGATAATTGAGAAGACATGACAAACACTTTAACATATTTTATTGGATGATGATACGTACACCGAAGAAGTTTGTCATCTTCAGGTCGCCTAAGGGACAGGCGCTAACCAAAGTTGATTATGCCAATGGAGGTGAACGATGGGTACTCAGCCCTTCATCTTCGTTTTAGGTTGAAGTTCTTAAATGAAATATTGTTGGCTTGCCCTGGTCGCTAACACGTTTCTCCTCGCGTTTAACAGAAAGTACTACAATAATGGCGGACGAAGAATATTTGCATCTGTTCCTGTTAAGCAACATGACGTCTTTTCATGACCAGTCTTTAACCTTATTCTGAAATCTTCGACAGAAGCTTCACGCCAGAACAAAAAGCACACAGAGATGGGCAGGAGAAGCAACACATGGAAAGATGTAACCAAACTTGTACATCTAATTGACTCTTCTGCAGTTCCGTCTTATCTGTCCACTGGTTCCGGTGAGGGGGGCTATGTTGCCCATCTTGATCATGGCGTTGGCGAAGTCGGTGAAGAAAGTGGAAGGGGTTGTGCTGTAGGTCCTCACTATTGCATCAGCAGCGCCTCCATTGAAGAGCTCTTGATCCGAATGAAGAAGGCCCCGCCTGTTCAGCAGGTTTGTGTAATATGCGTTATCGAAGGTATTCGGAGTTGAGACATCGAGGTTTGCCAAATTATTGTCGTTGGCCGAAGAGTTGCCGCAGGCAGGTCTGAGAGTCGCAGCAAAGGTTGGATCAATGTTGCTCTCGCTTAAGTGGGCGCGGAAATTCGTGCACCTCGCTCTCCCGAAGGTGTGAGCGCCTGTTTTTAAGCACAAGATCATATGGATGGCGTTAATGGAGAAATAAGTATAAGGCATGCTTTTCGGGTGATTTTGGAACTGGATTTGTAAATCTTTATAACTGTGAAAGAAAGGACCTGAGAGGGCAACCATGTCTCCGAAACTTAGGCCTTTGTCTGCGAAGGACTGAGTGAGCTGACTTAAGCTGAAAAAGGGAGGAGGAAGGTCGGTGTTGGCACCACTTATGTTTGCTACAAGTGAGTCTCTCCTCCCTAGCAACACCGTCCATGTGGGGCCCCGGAGCTGGTATTGTAAACCAGAACAACTTAGCAAATATTAAGTTGTCAAATGTTAGAAGGAGAATGATCAATATATATATATATATATATATATATATATATATATATATATATATATATATATATATATATATATATATATATATATATATATATATATATATATAACTTTCTCCCTCCCTCCAGCCGGGTGTCTCAAGTGCGATTCATGAAATTTCGTAAATATCTCTTGTTCATATAGAAAGACGACAAGTTTTTGGTAGGGTAAAAATGAAATAAAAAAAGTGAAATGACTATAAAAGACATGATTTTTTTAAATTATAAGAAGATATCCATTCTTTTACTGCGCTTATTAAGCTGTGTGGTAGGGCAGTGAACTTGACTTCATTACCAATTATAATTACACATTACTTTGACAAATCCCGATTAGCTCTTTAGATAAGTTCGGTACACGGAATGAATAAAAAGGGAAGACAACGACTGACTATTATAAATATCATCAATATATAATATACATGTCCTGATCAATATATATCATATACGTACTATTTTTTAGTCATAAAACAAGTCAGAAAGGGTGTCATAGTTTTACATTCTAGGTTTAAGTGGCATTCTCCAACTTAAATGTTGTCATTTTAATATGCTTATGTTGCCTGCGTTGTACTTTCTCTCCAAAATTTTTAATGGAAAAAAGTCGGACAAAAGGTGTTTGATAAAAAAAAAATTTTGATTTTTCTGAATAATTGTGGCCAGAAAAACCTCTAGGCAGGAAGATTATCCTACCACTCAATGAAAGGCATTCATGACGTATGAGTGCACGTATGCTATTTAGAAGAGGAAGGGAAATTGAAGTTGTCTTGGAAGTTGGAAGCTTTTAATGCTAGGGGACTTTGGGGACGACTTTGCTTCTAATCTGATAAAGAGATAGCGAAATATAAAGGTCCGTTTGCTCGTGAGAATTATTAGAATGAAAGCTTTTCACATATCAATAAGTGGATCGTCTTTATTTTATGATAAAGAAAATAAATATGTAGGAGACATACATTTTATCTTTAGAGAACAAATCAACATTCGATATCTTGAAACATCTATTAGAAATATATGCCGTAATAAAACAGCCGTCCATATATATTTTTTTCAGGTTTGTATATGTCCTCGTGTAAAAGCCTATGTCAGCCTATACACATTTTTTGGTTGATAAAGATGCAAGGAAAAGGTTCACGAAGTGCCTCATTTTAACTAGCAGTCAATATGTGGCATGTATATTTTTGGCAGACGTAACCCCCAGTATGTCAGCTGATAAACAAACAAGATAACTTACCGCCGCCACTGATTCGCGTGCGGCAACTGCAAGAATGTCTGCACAAGAGACCTTCCCAGGGCACAGCAGCTCCAGTGCAGCTTTAATGGCGTCGATGAGCTCGAATCCCCTCAGTGAGTTCAAATTCGGAACTGCACTCTTCTCGCTCTGGATGGTTGTGGAATTGTCCAGGAGAACCGACGCATCACATCCCTAAACTCACACCAAGCAACAGTGAGAGAACGCACAAAGATCTTGTCGTAATCCAGAGAATGAAAACTCCAAAATAACTCCATAATCCACGATGACTGAAACCTCGAAAGGGAAAAGGAATAATAGCAGATTTTCCTTATTAAAAACCGAAAAAAGGAGAACAATCGATTGAATATGAGTCAAAAATAGTTGTTCTGAGCGTTTTATATGTAAATATGCAAAAATTTAAGGCTGACCAATATGTAAATAAATTTGACTGTGTGGGCAATTGCCCACACATGCCCACTCCGCCCGTCTGGGAGCCCAGTCTTTTGCCGTAAGGCAAATGAAAGGTCTCATGTTTTTTATTTACGCTAATACGCCCTTCCTTTTTTGACAGCAAATACTGCAACCTAGAGAGTGGACTGGTTACGGCCTTTTCCTCAACATGGTAGATTTGATTACAAGCATTCAGCATGTTTGTAATTGAGGGCGAAAGTGTTCGGTCATGAAAAACCATATTAGTCACCAATTTTGTTTAACTATTTCTCAAGAAGAAAGAATATAGGAAAAGACGTAAGAAGCAAGAGCGGAGGAACGTACGTTAACAAAGCAGTCATGAAAGTGCAGGCGAACAAGAGAAGCACCCAACCTCGGCTGCAACAGCACAGCCGTTCGGACAAGAGTTCTGATGGTGACGAGAGCAAGAGGACACGAGGTGGCGTAGAAATTGGGTGTGAGCTGTGCATGTGCCACAGAGTGCAAGCCGCACAGAGCAACAGAAGAGAGGAAGATGAAGAAGAAGAAAGAGGAGGATGATGAACGAGCCATTTCCCGGGTGTTAATTATGGTGGACGGGGGGAATGCGGAATGCTAGATCTCTGCTCAAAGAAGAGGCATCTTATGAGATTTTATAGACGAGAAATCTGGCAAAAAGGCTAAAAGATCCAAGATCGCAAGCCAGCATCGCGCTTCTAGCTACCATCTAAGCGAACCTGGTTCATGTTCATTAATTCGCTGCGACGTGACGAAATTTCATACATGTATTTCAAAAGCAGGCATCTGGGTAGGGCATGCGTCTGCACTAAATTATTTTAGAAGGGGAGCTACCGGGATTGATGATATTAATTTTGTATGACTTTCACGTCGTCCAACAATTAGAGAGAGGCCCAAAGTGCCGACAGAATATTGGAAAATTCATTAACAGAAAGGGTGATAGTTACTCGTCACCGAATTACAAAAATGGCAACGGAGACGGAGAAGAATACCAGTTCGTTAGTCACAGCCTAAGTTAAGATATAACCTTTTCTGTGCTCGTCCTACATTTGTATTCTGTTTAGTTATGTCCTCGTTGCAGGACTTTTAGAACAGATCGTTTGTGTGTTTCTCTTGTGGTTACACTAACAGTTTCGCCACCATTATAAGACCTTAAGTACCTTTTCTGTCATGGTCAACTGTTTTCTTCTGGTAGTGACATTGCTAGTTGCCACCATTTTCTACTGACCAAGATCTCAATTTTTTGCACTGTTTTTTAGCACTCTGTTTCAACTTTCTTTTGCCGACGTTTTCATCACTAATAGCAACAAGAAAACCCTTACCTTGAACTTCAGTTTTTTCTTCAGTTTTGGTCAAGGGAGATTCCTGGTTCATTGTTTCTTCCACTCAAGTTTCTTTTGACAAAAGCAATTTGTCATTGTAAAAGCATTGTGTTTTGAAGTAGAGATGTACAACTAGTCAGTTGGTGCAACTCAAACTCGTTCATGTAAGCTTCGTTTGAGCTCGACAACTTTAATAAATGAGTTGAGCTCAAGCTTGAGTAAAAATTCGAGTTATAAACGAGTCAAATTCGAGTTACAAGATTCGTTAGAACTTAGACCCCGTCTCTTTGATAGAAGGACTAAGTTTCTTTTATATTGAAAACAAAAAGTACCGCAACTTCTTATAAATCTCATTTTTAACTACCTTTTTGTTGTTTCTATTTTTTTAATCAGGCTGGACCGGCGATGACAGTGAGGCCAGGGACGACTGTGGGTCTGTGCCACGTTTGCGGAGAAAAGTTTATCACCATAACTTGTCTCTAGTGTGAAAGTGGATCTAGGCCTAAAATCATTTCGACGTCGACAGGAATGCCAATCTTCCCAACAGCCATGGTCCCTGCAGGGGAAGCCCATCTTCAAGAGGTCCCGCTCTCGCTGTATAAGAGTTTTCCCTTTCATTTTTTTTGTATGATTGTGTATCTTTTTAAAACCAGTTGGTTGAGATGAGATAATGTCGTTCGACAGCATGTGGAACACCACTACAGACCACATCTGCTCTTTGCATTGTAGTGATCGCACATTGACGAATAACTATATCGAAAAGACAGAGAGTTTTGTACATTTTCATAGTTTACTACCAATTAGTCTTTCTTTATTGTGCATGGAAGCTATCTATGGGGAGGTTGGGATTCGCCATATCTAAATCTTTAAAAAATGTAACCCTTGTGCTGTCACCTATTTCAACCACTTTATGAACTTTTCTTCCCAACATTTGCCATACAAATGTGTTTAAGCTTGATTCATGCAAACAACATGTGAAAACAAAATTAGGATCCATTTTGGTGGCAAAAGAAAGCAGAAACTCTATTTAAGTAAGAGAGAGGATGGATTAAACAAGTCTTTTAGTAATGATTAGGAACCCAAAAGTTTAGGGCTATGAAATATCATTTCAACTAAAAGTATGCTTCTTGGATGTAATTCTAACATCAGCGTCGCTTTGCTGGTTTTCCAGATTAATGTCTCACTTTAGCTGAGAATCACCCGTAAGAGTTCTCTAGCTGAACCACAACATGTCGGGAGGAAGTGAAAATTTTTCTTGCATTGCATTGAAACTATTTTAACTAGGGTTATCACAGTCATGAAACGAAAAAGCTCCACATACTTAAGTAAAAATAACCTGATCATATCCAGATCAGTGGACATGTCGGCCTTGATGAAAATCAACCCTTGCAAATCATTCTACCATTATTTTGGTACTGATGGTTAAATAAAATTTGGAGGGCTCCTCCATGATGCGGAAATCATTCTGCCATTATTATACAAGACAAAGACCGTGGGTTCCATCAAGTGATGGGCTCTATTTTTCTGATACCTACGACCTAACCTGGTTATATGCAACATACCATACTAGTGCATAATTTTTCGTGGGCCAATATGGTTCATGAGTAAAATACTTTTAGTTCACACTGGAAAAGAAAACTTTTTGTAAAGACAAAATGAGAAATGAAAAAAAAAAAGATAAAAAGACTATGGAGAATATTTTTAATAAATTATTAAAATATCCTTCCCTCCTTACTACGTTACTTTGTCTCTTCAACAGCAGGGGAGCTGCCTTTTACAAGCACCTTCGGATGGCTTAGCGTATTACTCGGCCTTTTGGATACCAAAACTTTCATCAATCGATAAGAATGTGAGAAAGAGGCTTATACATATGCATTTTCTCATAAAGTAGACGTTTTTAGAGCCCCATCATCAAACAACGAATCCCATTATCTAGAGAAATCCTGAGCGCACAAGATCTGAGCGCACAAGATCCACAGCACAAGCAACGACAATGCATGAGAAATCCGACTTTAATGTGTTGCAAATGTTGCCATCAGTTCTGCATCTTCGTCTCTCATGCCACATCCCTGCAAGGGGTGGTGTATGCATGCATGTTACCCGTCGAGATTACGGCATTAATGGAGTCAGCGCAGAAGGTGGAAGATTAACTCATGCTAAGGGACCTCACGAATGCAGCAGTTTTTCCGCCATTAATGAAGAGTGATTGATCAAGGTGAAGAAGGCCCCACCTGTTTAAGAGGTTTGACTAATATGCATTATGATCGTGTGGTTCTGTTTTTTCAATGTTTAAAACCATGGATTGATTCATATATATTTCTTCATCATGATGACTAAGATGAAGGCAAGCTTATCATCATCCAATTGTCTAGTACTTCACTCTTGTGCATTAACCATATCTAGATGAAGGGGGACTTTGGCTATTAACTTGCCCTTGTAGTTTTCAAAGGAATCAACAAGCATCAGCTTTTTGTTTGACTATTTGAAAATCTATTTGCATGACTTGGATTTCCTTTAAAATAACTAGGGATCCATGTCTGATTTTCTATATATATATATGCATATTCCATTCTTTTGGCTTTGGGACTGAAGTACAAACATCCAATGTCTAGAAGCATGCATGCCCTAAAAGCGAATATAATTTTAAAATATATCATTCATTTTAGTGTCATGTATATGAGCAAAAATGCCTCAAGGGTAACAAACACATTGAAGTATTTTGAAAAAACTATAATCTGGTTTGACATTTATCAGGAAGACATTAGTACGAAAGGCGTTCAACAACAATAATTTTGTGAAACTCCTTAATCTATAAACATATTTAAATCAGATTTGACTATGTGCCTGTGTTTTCTTTTAGCGGCTACATTTTATTAGACGTGGAAGCGCATGGAATTGTATGAAATGCTTTGTTCCGAAAATTTCGACCCATTTTGTTGCTCATCACCTCAATATGATTGAAGAAATTTGATTTTACGTCTTGAAACCAATTCAAGATGGACTTTAATTTGAGTCCTTGAAATATTTCGAACTCTTAAAAGGCAGACAACGTCCGGTGATAGAAATTTCGTCAAAAGGTAGATTGTGACTTGCCTATCTAACAAGACTCACAAACTTTATTTTCAATAAAATTCTCAAATGTTAGACCAGATCTATTTAAGTAAATATTCTATATCCAATGCCCTACATTTTGAAAATCAGACTTATTCGGATTCAAATTTGGATGTGAATTTCAAAGTCAAATTCGGCTCAGATACGGATTCCAAAATCAGATGTCGGATTCAGATATGACTTCTGTTCGTTTGTATTTGAATTCAAATTCAAATCAGAATATATGAACATTAGAATGGCTAAGACTCCTATTGGAATCGGATCAGTTGACATTCTTAATAAATTCTCAGTTATTAGTTATGATTTTATTTACAGAGATGAACCCTGGGGACATGAGGAAACACCATTCCTTGGTTGCATCTCACTGTCTCGTAAAATGAGCGAGTTTCGGCTCCTGGGGACATCGTCTCACTCCCTCTCTAGTCTTTTTCGGTTCCTATCGATGAAGAGGCCTACCCTAATCCGCCAGCGATATGGTGGGACAAGGCTACGTTGTTGTGGAAAATTTGCGCGTCACTAGGCTTGTCCCCTTCTACGTATGTCTAAGAACAATACAAATGACAGGCTGCCATTTGCTTTTCTCTTGTAACTTTCTTTCGACGAGAAGATTTTTTCTGTTGTCCCTGTTTGTCGATGTGCTCGTATTAACCGATATTGAATTTCACGTTGCATGTAAACTTCTTATGATCCTTCGGACAAAAAACCAAAAATCAAAGAAACCCCGTCGTAAAAGTTTGTTGAACGTGCCTCTTTATTCAGTAAGCTGATCGGAAAACTTGTTTCTGGATGCGATCGAGGATTAACTTCTTCGTTCTTCTACAACTAATTAGAAAGCAAGTTCGATCGGCAACATAGGAAGCATGAATGAAATCAAACTTCAAATCCGAAATTAGTTGACGGTTCTGCAGTTCCGTCTTATCTGCCCACTGGTTCCGGTGAGAGGGCTTATGTTGCCCATCTTGATCATGGCATTCGCGAAGTCGGTGAAGAAAGAGGAGGGGTTTGTGCTGTAGGTTCTCACTATTGCATCGGCAGCGCCTCCATTGAAGAGCTCTTGATCCGAGTGAAGAAGGCCCCGCCTGTTCAGCAGGTTTGTGTAATATGCACTATCGAAGGCATTAGGAGTTGAGACGTCCAGGTTCGCCAAATTATTGTCGTCGGCCGAAGAATTACTGCAAGTAGGTCTCAGAGTCGCAGCAAAAGCTGGATCGATGTTGCTCTCGCTCAAGTGGTCGCGGAAGAACGCGCACCTCGCTCTCCCGAATGTATGAGCCCCTGCAATTATAAGCACAATTACATCCCATCCGCGTTTTAGAGGAAACTTCGGCATTTGGCATGAATGTGCCGAGCTGGGCTTGGATCTAAGCATGAGTAAATCTCAATCGATTGGATTTATATGATCAGGTTCGTGCTTCTGCTTGGAGAAGGATGCATGTTCGTTAATGCATCACGATTTTACATGCCTTTGAAACGAAAACCAGTGATCTTTTGAGATCTGTGCTTCTAAAACTGAATTAACACGGCAATTAAATTACTAGAATAGCGAGAGAAATCACCAGAGAGAGCAACCATGTCTCTGAAACTCAGCTGCTTGTTAGCGAAGGATGCAGTGAGCTGAGTCAAGCTGAAAAAAGGCGCAGGAAGGTCGGTATTCGCACCACTTTGGTTTGCTGTGAGTGAGTCCCTCCTGCCTAAGAACACCGACCATGTGGGACCGCCCAGCTGTAATAATGCAATGAAGAACTTCAGTTTGTCTATATTTAAGAATAATTTCGATCATAAATGACGATATGATCTTTTAAATCATATAATACGAAAGATATTATAAGAATGACGACATTTAAGAACAGATGTAGCAGGACCTTTACTGAATATATGTGTTACACAGGGCGAGGTCTTACCGCCACCACTGAGTCGCGCGCTGCGATCGTGAGAATGTCCGCACAGGAGACGACACCAGGACAAAGAAGCTCCAATGAAGTTTTAATGGTGTCGATGACTTCGAATCCCCTCAGCGAATTGTTGTTTGGAGCTGCAGTCTTTTCGGTCGCTATGGATGGAGAAGCGTCCAAAAGCACCGATGCATCGCATCCCTGCATCACAATGGTGTTCCCAATCAAAAGAATGAACAAGGAGGCCAACTTTCTCTTTGGACCCACTTAGCACACGGGCCTAACATGCAAATTGCAAACATAAGACATTCTTTTGTACGTCAAATAGATTTTGATATATTGTTTCTCAAAAGAGAGAGAGAGAGGGAGAATCTTTCTAATAACATTACCAGCTTCCTAACAAAGAGTTAGGAAAGCAAAGGAATGTGTGGTTATTTTCTGCAAAACAAGTTCATGAGTTAAAAAAAAACAGAAGTAGGATTCAATTTTACATCAAGAAGAGAGTTGTCTGCGAGGCATCTTGTCATTACTTTTACATAAAAAAACGAAACGATTATGTGCACACACTTTTGTGTAAAAAAAAAATGCACAGGACTTTATAATGATTAAAATACCTTCGTTTAAGTATATATATATATATTTATGATAAAAGAGAATTATAAAAAAGTTGAAAATCTAAAATATATATATATTTTTTAAAAAAAAAATAACCAGCAAGAAAGGCAGAAGAAGCTGGACATATGCACAGGTCTACAGGTCTGCATATCATGCAACTGATAGTGTTGTTTGTGTGGAACGAAACCTACATTGACAAAGCAGTCGTGGAAGTGTAATCGAACTAGAGAGGCACCCATCCTGGGGTCTACTAGCACTGCTGCTGTAACCACCGCCTGGATCGAGGTTAGCGCAAGTGGACAGGACGTGGAGTAGAAATTGGTCGTCAGCTGCGCATGTGAAACAGAGTGGGAGCCAAAGAAAGCAGCAGAGAAGAAGAAGAAGATCAAGGAAGAGGAGAATGGCAGGGAAGCCATTGTTGGGTGCAGAGAGCGAAACGAGAGAGAATTCTCTGAATGATGAACTGGTGGAGTATCCGCTGAGATTTTATAGAGGAGAAATCTACTATCAGCAGAGGATTCATGATTTGTCGTTTGAGCACCCAGACAAACGCGGTTGTCATGCAATAATTCTCAGCGTGATAATGAGAACGTTTTATGAGGATAGAAAACACCAAACCGAACAGGTGACCTACCGAATTTTGGAATATAGAGGGAGGTCGAGATCTAGTGCTCCATTTCGCTTTGGCATCTTCAATTTTGCTTTAGTATCACCTGGTTGTTGGTGTATGGAACTTGATCCATACTAGACACTCATGTGCCACTGTCGCTGATCCAACTTCGCGGTAAGTTGGCTGGGGGTCGCAGGGGGGCTTCGTTTTATGGGTGTAAGAAATTTTTCCCATATGTAAGGGCATATATGTCTTTTGTATAAATGCAGGTTTTGCCCTAATCCTTATGTTGAGAGGAGGGCCGCCGTAGTGTGAGTGTTGTTCTGGGTGTTCTTCAGAGAGAGAGAATACAAGAGATCTGTGCGACCGTGGACGTAGGAGATTTTTGCTCCGAACCACGTAAATCGTTGTCTTCTTCCTTGTTGCTTCTAACCTCCTCTTGAGAGTGTGAGCAGAGTGTTTTGTGTATTGTTCCTAACACTGGTCGAGTCCCTTTTCTTTCAGTGAAAGAGAAAGAAATTCATATAAATGTACGGTCTGCTGGGAACTAGTAAATGAAAAAAATTAACAGTGTCCCCAAAACACAAAGAATACGGGCCCTGCCAAACCTCAACTGTTCATAGATTTAATGTCATGGTAACTTGATTTCGCATTGCCAATTTCCTGTTTGGACATGAGCTGCATTCTTTGCATTCTGCTCAAATCCTCTTTCCCCTGTTTCTTGATTGCACAATGTGTTGGCAGGCTACCCTGGTTACTGATTAAATTAAATATTTTATCTCTTGAAAAGTTCTTTTATTCAGGTTCACCATGGCCACTACCTATGGAAGTCATTCAAGTTTTCAGCTTCATTTTCTATATTTTACAGTGGTTCTTCGCCGAACACAGCCATGTGGTAGGGCACCCCACTATAGTATTATTTGGACAAAAATCAGAAAGGACCCACTATAGTAGTGTAACTCTTCCCAAAATTTCATATAATCATTATGTACTCTACTATACCTAAAAAAGGTTACATGTATCTCATGATTCATGAGTGTGTTAGTAGGGAAATCGATGAACGGGATGTGAACAGGAGATATTGTTAAGGAGATGTGTTTTTTTGGATGTTCACACATTCAGATTCAAATAAGAACGAAAAAAATTTATACCACATTCAACTTCATAAGTAAATTCCATTTCTAAATTCACATTGAAATTTGCATCTGACCTTTACATTGAATCCATCCTATATGATATGTTAAGAAGGGGCTTTCAAAATGGTATGGACGTTAATAGATATAGGATATATATTAATGTTAACTAAACCCGATCTAAATCTAATGGAATGTCATTTTTAAATCGGAACATGATCCGATTTTTTTTAAAATCAAATGTTAAAATTTTCCTTTTGTGTGGAAAGATTTTGAATTCTCAGGCCACTAACTTGTCCCTTGCCATTATTTAACCCTCAAACGGTTATCGCTGGCGGCTCCTGGAGTCGGTCAGAAACAAAGGCACATGATTCTTTTTTTTCCGAAACTTTGCTGATTCATTCATGTACGAATACTCATCACATTTCCGCCTAGTTTCTCATAATTGGCGGGTCCAGTTCGTGTATTATAATCAAATCACGCAAACAATTGGATTCAATATATATATATATGGTATTGTGGAAGAAAGGAACCTTTTAAACTAATTACTGCATACATTATTGCAAAAAACCATTCTATTTGTTTTGGCATATAACAGCCAAGCCGGCAAATAACAACTGCTATTATTGCATATATAATATTCTAACTTTTAAAAAACTTGGAACCGGGAAGAAAATAGAAAAGCTCTGAGGTCTCATGTTTTCCTGTATCAATCTTGAGGCTAATGTCGATCGAAATCTGTCGCACTATAATCAGCTTGTCTGAATCCAGTCGGTTACATCTGGATTAGATTTACTGAGCGAATCGGTGCCATGTTTCGCATTCTTTATTTAATTTCTTTTATTTTTTATTTTTTTTTAACTTATAGAAACGTATATAATCTAATTTTCTGCCAATTCAGATTGGCTTCAGATTCCGATTCAAGCTAACTGTCAAATTGATCATTGCAAGAACCGATTGTTAGTGACACTTGGTTGAGACACTGATAGCATTCCTGCATACATGGTATGATATCCCACAGAAACATGCAATTGAGTTCTAAAATATGAAATCAAACTTGTGTTTTCGGGGGAGAATTGGCACTCAGCTAACTAAAATCAAGGCATAAAGGTATCTCAATTAAAAAAAAAAATGTTACGTGCCAATACGTAAAGAGGAAGATTTGACAAATGCCCCTGCTTATTCAACAAAGAAATCATGCTCAAATACAATGTGCATTAAGGTAAGTTACAGCAGAACTTGTTTCTGAATCTCATCAAGGCAACATCTAAGCAAGCCAAGCAAGTGATCCGCTCGGAGAAGCACGCAGCGGCCATGAAATCGAGCCTCAAATCTCAAATTTAGTTGACCGTTCGGCAGTTCAGTCTTATCTGGCCATTGGCTCCGGTGAGGGGGCTGATGTTGCCCATCCTGATCATGGCAGCGGCGAAGTCGGAGAAGAAAGTGTCGGAGTCCGCGCTGTAGGTCCTCACCAGTGCATCGGCAGAGCCTCCATTGAAGAGCTCTTGATCAGAGTGAAGGAGGCCCTGCCTGTTCAGGAGGTTCGTGTAATACGCTTTATCGAAAGATGTAGGCGTTGAAACATCCAGGTCCGCCAGATTATCGTCGTCCGCAGTAGAACTGCTGCAAATCGGCGTCAGAGTCGCAGCGAAGTTTGGATCGATGTTGCTCTCATTCAAGTGGGCGCGGAAATTCACGCACCTCGCTTTCCCGAACGTATGAGCCCCTGCAATAAGCACAACATCATACAAACATCTAAATCTCATTCACTTGGTTTTGAGACCGGGTTTCAGAGATCGATTAGCATGCATAGAGGTGTACGCGCACAAATATACAGTCAAAAGAAAAAAAGTTCATCGTTCTAAAAGTACTGGTAAATTAGAAATGATTGGATGGTGAGAGGAATCAGGAACCTGAAAGGGCGATCATATCTTGAGCACTCAGGCCTTTGTTGCCGAAGGATGTTATGAGCTGGTTCAAGTTGAGAAAGGGTGGAGGAAGGTCTGAATTGGCACCACTTTGGTTCGCTATGAGTGAGTCTCTCCTTCCTAGCAACACCGTCCACGTTGGACCGCCCAGCTGATAATAACCATAAATGAAAACATGACCGCAATTAATCATATATAAAGCCATCTAAATTTCACAGCATAAACAAACAATATAACATTGAAGATAACTGTTAACACTATAATATATATATATATATATATATATATATATATATATATATATATATATATATATATATATATATATATATATATATATATATATATATATATACATTGGGCAATAAGTAGTGCCCCTTCAACTATAAAAATGTGTGAATGAGTGGGCTTCCATTTTTTTTTTTTGGCTCCACCACTGGCAATTAATATTTGAATGGGAAACTTTGGGTGAAACCTAAGTCGTGTCCGCAAATTAGCTAGAACGACGAGTAGATTTTGTCGTTTGATAGGAAAGAACAATTTGTCTTTTTAACCCAGAAAATGATAGGAAGCGTGAAGCCAGGAAAAAGCAAATAAAGGGAGGGACAGTGAGCACTCGTGATAAAAGCACTCGGTGGAGTGAGGACTGCACCTTTGGGGAGGCCGAAAGGTCATGAATCATACTAAATTGAAAGTTTTTCATAGGAGCGAACCTATTTTCTAAAAGTTTTAGAAGAGACAAACTCACATTTTTTAAAATTTAATCCACAAATTTTAATTTATCAATACGTATAAATAGGCAAGAGACAATCCTCTTGGCAAGTATTATGACATTTAAATGCTGAAAATATCCATGAATTCAGGACATCGCTACCGCAAGTACTAAGAGCACCAAATTGGACATTTCAAATTTGACATATTCAACAAAAAGAATTTAAGGGAAAGATGCAAGATCCTTACGTAATTAGAAAACGTACGTAGCCTTATAATCAATGAGGAAAGGCAGGAATTGTGACTAGATATGAGAACATGTATGCCAAGATACTTGCTTTTATATATGTATCAAACACGAGGGCTTACCGCTACGACGGAGTCGCGTGCAGCAATTGCAAGAATGTCTGCACAAGAAACCGTTCCAGGGCACAGAAGCTCCAGTGCAGTTTTAATGGTGTCGACGACCTCGAATCCCAACAATGAGTTGTTATTTGGAACTGCAGTCTTCTCGCTCATGAAAGTTGGGGAATCGTCCAAAAGCACTGATGCGTCGCATCCCTAAATTCCAAACATCTACAGTTAGAAATACGCTTTTGATAAAAAATTGAGCAGCAAATTTTCTCTTTAATTGGATCAAAGAGCGCATGCATAAGACAATTTCAAAATACTCATGTAATCTAGTAGGGCATTTGGCAAAGTTCATCAATGTCCCAAAGATGGTGGCAGATTCCTAGAGCACTATGTGACAGTATTTTATGAATCTGTCTGAACAATAATGCCTTACTGTTGCTAAATGGCCCCAAGTGTTTTAATTTATGGTTAGTATCAGCTGGTAAAAAAACATGTGATTATGTATATATAAATAGATATATATATATTTCAACCTGTCCTTTCATTTTCTAAAAACCTTTTACATTTTTTCAACAAACCCACCTTACAGATGTAAGCGTTACGTCAGAATATTGTATAAACTAATGTTTTCCAGATTTTGTAGATGAAATGTCGCAAAATTTTAAAACAAAGAGTCAGAGTCACGTAAACTTATGTTATATATTCAAAAAGATGATTTTAATGTTCATTTCTTTGTTTTAAACGAACAAAACATGTGATTCTTCCACACAGTCACAAAAGAGCACGAAACAGTGTGCAGTACGCTTATGAAGGAGTGCTGAAATTGTAAGCTCTTACATTGACAAAGCAGTCATGGAAGTGCAAGCGGACTAAACCAGCACCAATTCTGGGGTTTAACAGCACTGCTGCTGTAATAACCGCCTGGATCGTGAGAGGCGCAAGTGGGCAGGAGCCGTCGTAAAAACCAGCAGCGAGCTGTGCATTTGAACTAGGGAAGGAGGCGAACATTGCGGCTGTGAAGAAAAAGAAGAAGAAAGAAGAGAAGGATTTGGAAGCCATTTCTAGGTAGTAGGATGTTCTCAATTGGTGTGGGTGTTGCGAGATTTTTATAGAGGACAGATAGAGCGGCCATGTGCAGGAGACTGATGCACGATGGCTATCCGCATGGCCATTCACGCATCCAAACAAACTCCTGCTGTGGTCCTAGAGTTGCCAAGGCCTCCTACACAAATTTGGAGCGTAGAGGGCGGGTCGACATTTGCTTACTTTTTTACTTCAACTTGTTCTTGGCCTTTTCCTTTCAATGTGTACCCGGAGAGAGAGAGATCTAAGCGTACTGTGAACAAGTAAATGAAGATCATCCTTTTTGTGCCAACAATGCGGCCATTTCTAAAGCACAAATCTCTGAAGATTTCATGTTGTAGTAAAATTATTTGGCAATTTCCTGCTTTTGTACTAGTATGAGCTGCTTTCTTTAGCTACGCCGAAGCCGCTTTCTCTTGTTAATTCCTTGAATGCAGGATGTTTTGCTACCAATTAAAGGCTTTTGCTTCTTTCGAAGATTCTTCTAATTTAAGTTTCTCACTTGTTGCAACACCAGGATCTACTGTACTGTCAGTTCGCTAGCTCACCAAAAATCTTTTCTCAGTAGATTTCATTTCACAGCAACCTCATCACCATTGATAAAATAAAACAAAAGAACATCAGTGGTGTCAAATTGAAAACCCAACTTCAAATCTTACGTACCCTTGCTATTCTCTTGCTTGAGTACTTGTCTTTTCTCATGTTGAAGAAAAAATTTTGGCGTTCCTAATAGTGTTTCATTACATGAGGTTTGTTCTACTTAGATTAACTCTGTACTTTTATTAGTTCGCATCAAATTCTCATTAATTACTTCTTCTAAGCATTGCTGGTGCGTGTAAATCCCTTCGCTCTGTTTTATTTCTTCCTACACCGATCTGGTTTTCCAATTGTCAGGCTGTCAGCTGATGGCGGACACAGCCAAGCGGCCAAGGAAGGTGTTTTCAGTGTCACTTTTTGTTGTCTGCATTCTTGCGCCCCTGCCAGATTGTCTCGAGCCATTTGCCGGGCAATGACGGGTGCTGCGGGGCCGGCCGTATCGTCTGCCAGCTGCAACGGAAGTTCATTACTTTTCAATGTTCTGTTGCCTCCGAGACGTACGAATGTTTATCAGCTTCTGCCCAGCCTTGCAGATCGACGACCGCCTAGCAGGCTGCCGTTCGAATTGTTTCAACCGGAAAGTTTATTGTTTTGGCAAACTTTGAAGAGAGAATGTTTAAGGCATTCAAGTTAAGTATACGTTCGAGTTCAGATCCAATCGTTAGCTGATGACCCCAAAATTGAAGGTTGTGACTGGGAACGCACACCATTTGGATGCCCTGCACCCTTTACCTGCAAATCCAGCGTAATTGGATCTCCCCAAATTTTTGTTGTTCTTGGAGTTAGATTTCCAAAACCAAATCCAAGCACAACAGGCATAAAATATGACTGACCATTGAAAATATAATACTGTTAGCTGCCCGAGAAATAAAACGCCTTGAGCACTTATGTGCACTCGTCGAATCACGGACTCGGATTTGGATTCACGAGTCATAAAACTGCATTATAATCACTGTTGGATCTCTCAACCAGCGCGTTCACGAAATAAAACCTGTTGCTGTTCAAGGGCTAAACTTTTGACTCCAGCTATGGAAGAGAAGATCTGTCCTGCCTCCGTCTTCAGTAGCAACCTATGAAGATGAAAAGAGAACCTCTAAGAGAATGGGAAAGCTATGAAAGTGTCCAACTGCCTCTCATGTTTGTTCACGTTGGAAAATTTTGCTGGACTTGTTCCAGCGAAAAGGAAAAGGGATCATTATGTTGCACCAAATTTGGTTTTTTTAATTGACGGCTTGTGAATCATGGGCTGCTAGTTAGTTTGCTGTTATCAGCAACAATTGCAGTTTATAGGACACCAATAAATAAATGAGAAAAATTATTCAAAAATATCAATACAAAAATAAAAAGTTTTTTCATGTCCGTGTGGGCAAGGCAATAACTCCGTAACTCACACCTAGGAATCCTAGTGCTAAATTTATTAAAAATCACTCTGGATGACATGACTGTATATGGGTCCTTTGGTGCTACGATGAAACCTCATACGGATGAATCCGGATTCTGATAGTGATCGCCTCAAGTTTAATTTGGACCTGGGGAGCTTGGATACATATCATGGCCGCCTGGCAGTGATGAATGGAGATTTGTTCGTTTGCGTAACAAAGTAGTGGAGATGAATAATTGATGTACGAGTTAGGATCCAGTCCCTCTCACCACACAGCGACGGGTGCAGATGGTTCACTGCCTACTGATACTGATGTGATGGAAGAGGGTCCCCAGAATGCTCGCTCGGTCATCTCATACCGCATATTCCGAGTTTCATTCTGTCTTCCAGCTTCCCACTTCCGCCTTAATTACCCGGCGGCCGGCAGTGAAATAAATACTTTTGCAAGTTTTTTCCAAGCAATGATACCCGGATTTATACATGAATACTGTTTTCGTACTGTCGCTGTCTTCTTTGAAGCCTATTTTCATGACTGGGATTTTTCCTTTTTTGGGGTTTAGTTGAAGGGATTCAAGTTCCTGTAATCTAGCCTTTCGGGCATGGTATATTTTTGCCTGCGGACAATGTCACCAATCTTTTGTTTTTCATTTTCTATATGAAAAAAAGGAAGGAAGAGTTGAAATTTTTTACTATCGATCACGGCACTAGGAATGCTGGTGAAGAGATTAATTATCGTGAAAAGTCTTTAACAAAATTCATCTGCAGACGACAGGATTTACAAAATATCAAAATTCCGATGCCATTGGTTGAAGATAAGGTTGAGAGGCGATCGACTACTCGACCTCCGCACAAAGAGCGACATATATATTTTTCTCCATAAATGGCACCTGGCAGGAATTAAAAGATGTCAAAATCTAAATGCCTATGAGTGAGGATAAGATTGAGAGAATACCGTGAAAGAGCCTGCTTTTTTAGAGCCTGCTTTTTTTATGGGAGGCACTTCAGTCACTGACTCGCGTTTCTAGGCATTGCATGTGGCGAAATAAGAGTTCAGCTCCTCTGCAACGTCATTTTAGATGTGCTTGCATAAGCAGTGGACGACACCGGCCGACACATAGTTCCAACGTTGAAAGAGACCGACTACCCGACCTTATTTTATTTTTTATTGTTTGGTTTCAAATAAAAGGCACGTCGATTTGGCCCCGTAGCATGGACACACAAAAAGAAAAAAGATTTTGAAAAACAGAACATGGTCCAGTAGAGGTAAACGAAGCCAAAAGTTAGAAATGAATAAAGTATTGGAAAATAATGACTCGTAGAGGAAGATACCTCGAAGAGATCGAATCTCTTTTCTTCTTTCTTGTTCTTGGGGTTAAAAACTGCTAAATCTAAATGTTGTTCACATAACTTTTGCAGTTTAAGAAAATAAATTATATAAAAATCAAACTAACAACCGGCCCTTCATCACCAACCAACTTATCGGGGCACTCCCTTCTACAATTAGACAACTAAGAGAAAAAGGTGCGGAGTGAAGGTAATCTTTAATCAGACGTCCTTGTTCCTGACATTTTAACAATATATGTTAATTTTCATAAAGTAAGCAATTAATAATGATGATATAAAAATACTTACTGGTGCGTGCGGCGATCTTGAATCCACAGAGATAATACCCAGAACCAAATGACATATATATGAAGTCAACTGTGATAAATAGACGACATCAATAGGTAGTGAAAGCACGGCTTCTACTTCCAGACAACGAGGGAGTGGTAGAAGGAAAAATCAATTTCAATACCCTCGTTTAGATTAAAAAGTAGCCCCCAGCTGTATAAATATATATATATGTAAGAAAATTTATGTTTCTATTTTGTCCGGTTCATGGATCAACGTGGGGAGTACGAGAAGTGTTAGGGCCGTGATCAACAAGCACCACACGCTCCCGAAAAGGACAGAGTTTGGATTTCCAAGTGCACATGACCATGAAAGCGAAGTTCCAATTAATGCTGCTTCCCCTAAACTTTTGTTTCTGGTAAAATTTTATCAATAGGGGAAGGCATTAGACTATGGTTATGTAAATCGAAGCATCTACATAATGCTCTGAAAGCGAGTGACCTAGACTTACAGCTCTCATCGATCGCATAATGTTGATCTTCTCAAGTAGATTGATTGTTGGTCAGGCCCCACGTATAAATGAACAAATATTCTCAACCATAGATTGAAATGAAAAAAGTCTTCTCATATTGACAAAACGAGAGGGTTAATTAACTGCACAAACATGTCGGGACGAGCTTGTAACCATGAAAGCTTCAAATGTTAGAAGATACATGTATATTATCTTCGGTAGACAGCTAATCTCAAATCATATACACAGATACACACTTAAGATGAAGCTTTCATTAAGATCCGATCGCATGAATCCCATATTAAGATCGCTGCAGATATGAGATCCGTGGTAATTAAATGCAACCAAAGCAAAAAATTAGAAGATGGTGGTGTTCGCAATGAAGAAATTGTGCTCCGAACACAACATGTAGCATCCGTTGCTTATGCACTCTCTTGTCTAGGGGCGATTAAACAATCTATTGCTTGGCATCGTTTTGAATTCTCTTTCTTTTTGGTCTTGCTTGAGACTTAACCTGTGATTCAACCAAATCTTTATTGATTACGATGGGAAAGCGTAAGGAGATACATAAGTTGCAAACTGCACACAGAGTCGCACAAGTTGATGTACTCTGTCTCTCAGGCCACGGAATTGGGCTTCCTGCAGTTGCGCCTGACCTCCAGCTTGGTTCCTGCAGCTGGCTGGATGCGACCCATCTTGATCATGGAGATGCCAAATTCCTTGAAGAACTTGTTCTGGCTGTGGGCGAAGCAGGCGACGGTGGAGTCGGCGGAGCCGCCATTGTAGAGCACCCGATCGGAGCGGAAGAGGCCCCTCTTCTGGATCAGGTTCTTGTAGTAGTCGTTGTCGAACACGTTCTCCGTCTGCACGTCAATGGGGAAGAGCGTCGCATCGGTAGCGCTATTGGGGCACTTACCCTTCAACGACGCCGCGTAGGAAGGATCGATGTTGGAGTCCTGGTAGAGTGCCGTGCTAAATGTCAAGCATCTGGCCTTCCCTATAGTGTGCCCTCCTGCACAGGTTGAACTGCGTTATATAAATTGGTCTACAACTCGAGTGCTTCGATTGGCTGATTCAGGCGAATCAGATGTGAAGCCGCCAAAAGAAGTATCCATGAATAACCAAACTGAAAAAGTATACTCCTTCAGAAGCTGAACCCACCTGAAAGAACGATCATGTCATGCTCTGAAAGTCCTTGCACCGAAAAATTCCCTATCAGCTCGGCGAGATTTGAGTCAGGGCTAGGAAGGCGCAGAGTGGCAAGATCTTGGCTTGCACTTGTTGCGTCTTTTCGTCCAAGTGGAACTCCCCATGACGCACCTCCCAACTGGTTCAAAGGAAAGTCAATCAGTAAATGACAGTATTGAGAGACGCAAAGTCTCAAGAAAACACTAAACAGAGGAACTTCGTTGCCATCAAGTTAAGCAGCAGTTAATTAGAGTTAAGCAACAGCTGATAAGGCCTGTTGTGAGAGTGCGTAAACGATGAATAAAATCTGGGCGAGCGTAGTTTTGCACGTATTGTTATCAATACTGTTCCTCTAAAACAAAGGTGAAACCCCACTGAAGATGAAAGAAATGACGTTAATATGCTTTATTTGTATATAAAATTTCATGTGCTTGGACCTGATATGACTTTTACAAGAACCTTTTGCCTTGGAAAAAAATGCCTGTAAAAATCATGAAAGGGCTTTTAAATAAAAGTTTATTATATCTGAAAGCAAGTCAAAACCTTGAAGACATAAAGGTATAAAATCTCAAAGTTTTACATTAAAGACGGTTTTCCGTAACTAAACATTTAAAAGATTTCATGCAACACCGGATTCAACTAATCGACAGAGTTTATACAACTAGATTCAAATTCAAGACTCAAAATGGGACCTCATCTTTTTGGAACCAAATTCTGACCCAACTAACATAAGAGCTACTGTTAGTAACTTTCTATGTAATCGAATTGAATCTCAATGAAACATTAGACTTGGATATTCAAACTCAATTATATATGAAAAACTGCATACAAAAATCAACTCCCACCAATAATCGGATCTGGTTAAATGATTCTGCAAACTGATTGACGATCGAAAATAATGGATCCCTTTATATCGCTGCAACTCATAAGTAAAAAGTTTCAGGTACCATATGTTATTGTTAATTTATCTGCTTTCCAACGTACGCCTTCGACAATAAAGGCAGTCAGCAGTCAACCGATGCAAAGGGGCCGGAGCCAGTGTACGTAGCGTTTGGTGATGGAATTATTACTCAGCAACTAAACTAAGTTAATGGTGCCCACAAATTAAGACGACGGCGACAGAGAAGCGGAGGAAAGAGCAAGAGAGACGTCGTTAATTACCTGAACGACGGCGTCACGGGCAGCAACGGCGAGGATGTCCGCGCAGGAGACGACCCCCGGGCAGGCCTTCTCCAACTGGGCCTTGATACTGTCGATGACTTCAAAGCCCCGGACTGAGCCATTGTTTGGAGGTGCTTCTTTCTCGGTGGTGAAGTTGCCTTCTCCCTGGTCCAACAGGAGCGATCCATCGCACCCCTATACGTAAAAACGCGGTCAGATTGCTTTCGCCTGAGTTTGTAATGAATTAAACACAGATGGAACTGGTTTAAAGAGCCCAAGCAGTCAGCTCACAGAATGAACACAGCCTCATACAATGAACTCCAATTCAATCCTTTTCGAACGGATTGAGGAGCAGGCCGAGTATAGTAATCAGAAAGCGTTACCACTCAGCTCCTCGTCTTTGTCCTAACTACACAACGATGCTTTAGGAGCCTTTTCAAACTCTTGACCATGCCGGTGTTTTTCATGATTCAAAACATGGAACTGTACTCTTAAATTTATTTGGATTCTTAGGGAAGATTTCTACCACAATGAAGTTTTCAACTCAGAAGTTTTTCGTGCAATTTTTATGCATGACTTAGATCTGCAAGGGTAAAATAAGGACCAAACATTTTTTTTGTTTGTGAAATATGATATATTCATAAAAAAAGATACGTTACGTATTGATTCCTATATTTGATGTATAAGGCATATTTTTTCGAGACATCAAAAGCAACAGTGAATTCTAAATGAATGAAGAAAATGAGAGAGGTTTGAGGGAGCAATGAGAACCCCTCTATGAGTCTAAAAGGGACGTAACGTAAACGAGAAAGTGGAAAAAGTAAAAATTCAAAAATGTCCATTTCTTTTTCAGAAATGGCAAAAGTGTCCGATTTCAAGCGTGTGGTTTGCGTGATAACCACGCGTTTGGGAGATGGTGATCTCGCCTACGGGACTGTGGTGCGTGTTCGCATTAATATGCTTGCGACCCGGTCTTTACTGTGATGCCGGCAATAAATATAAGTATATTGTGTTTCACCGATCCTTGTATTTATACATTTGGCTCTAGTTTTAAACTAAAACTGAAATAACTGAAAATAAAAAAGGTAAAACACAATATGCCAGCTTATACATATCTCTCATATCAGCTATACACCCCGGTATGGAATGATATTGATAATATGGGGTGCGAGGTCTATATGCATTAGTCATACAACTGTGCTTGAGAGCGAGCACTCGGGCTCGCCTCACGAACTTACACACCATTTTGACGTGTAGGAAAGCCAACATCGTCATAAACCGCTGAAATTTAGAAATTTATTGTTTAAAAACTATAAAACATTATTAAAGTTTCATAAATGGTGCACCACAAACTGTAGGTTAATACTGATCTAGTGCTTTTTTTTTTTTTAATTTTAGCCAGTAACAACTGACATACAACAGTATTGAACTCTTGTGTGTGTAACTGTGTGTACACATATATAAAAGACAATGCATGGTTGCATGAAAATTTAAAAATTCATCGTAAAAACGGCCATAAACCATCACTGAAGCCACCATCAACCAATACTTTATCACAAAAAGTGACTAACATTAATATAGCAACTGTTTTAGCAATAAAATTTTATGCTTTAATCATCCTGCAATACATGGTATCATTATATACATACATACATACACACACACACACACATATATATATATATATATATATATATATATATATATATATAGAGAGAGAGAGAGAGAGAGAGGAAGAAACAGACCATGACTACCAAGTGTTGTAAAATAGAAAAATCTGTCCAGCAACAATGGGCAGCCGACATATATATATATATATATATATATATTCCAACCATCACATATGTAATGGAGAGTGGATGTGATTAAATAATACAATGGAAAGTATGTTGTGAGCAGCCGGAGGAACTTAATGGAGAATGTCTAACTAACTATCCCCAGTGCCTCCTTGCACACATGATTGGTGAGCTCGCATTTGAATGTGCGAGTGCTTCATGCAATTGAATTGAATTATGATATCAATTAATATCTAATCAATCAATCAATTTATCCTTGGTAACTAAAAAGAGAAGAGCGAGGGATATATATGTAGAGATTGGCAGGAGAATTAGCTAGGAACTTGCATTCACAAAGCAGTCATGGAAATGCAGGCGCAGCAAGGATGCCCCCATGCGGGCTTCCTTCTTTACAGCTTCTTGAACACCTGCTTTTATTATGGTATGCGCCTGAGGGCAGGAAGTGTGGTAGAAGTTGCTCCACAGGCTAGACGAGGAATCGATAATGGTAACCAACAGAAAGAGGACCGAGAAGATGAAAGAACCGAGGGAGGCCATGGCTATGCGCTGGCTCTTGAGCCAACCCCAATATGAGAAAGGAAGGAAACCAAGGCGTGGAGGAGGACATGAAGAATAAAGGTGACGCTGGTATATATACAGAATAGGTATCTGCAAAAAGCTGAGCTTGATGGTGAAAGCATTTACTAAGTGGGGCAGTCTTGGTCCAAACCAATAGGGAAGACCATCAATGGCAGCGTTGTATCAAAGTGGGTACTTGTCTCCATTGATTATGCAGAAAAGGCTCTCTCTCATCTCCCCCCTTCCCCTCCGCTTTTTCTTTCTTTTTTAACCCACTTAGTTCTTTAATACTGTCTGTTCGAAGATTATTCAGCAACCAGGAGAATGAAATGAATCCGCAGAAAACAAAAATTAAATACAGGAAATTGTAGGACAGGGCGGCTGAAAGTGCTTGGCAGATTTTAGAGCCGTGCTATCTCATCCATCTCACAAACCATTAATCTTAAATACGCTCTTTCAAAGGTCTAAACGTCAACATGCATTTCATATTTAGGTTTAAACCTCACCTTGCAGGCCCTTGCCTTAAGCTTGAAACTTTCTTGAGGAAAGAATACAACAAACGCTGCTAGCTTCATCTTGTTCAAATCATCCTTTGGCTTCTCCACGGAATACTTTGAGAAAGTCATCTCTTGGACGCTTAACGAGATGAAAGTTTCTCCATCTCGCCCTTTGGTTGATACCTTTGTTGCATGCATGGCCTCCATGCAGTTATTCCCTGATCAAACCAGACGGTTACTTGACCTTCCTCCCACGCATGTAACATAGCCTTAGGATGCTTAGTTCATCCCTTTCCAGATCTAGGAAGCCAGAAGCCATCGATTACCTCTGAATTGCACCATTAATTGTAAGCACAATCTGTGAGCCTGAATGGTTGATGACTCCTCGCCAAGATCTTTACATGAGAGATGATCAGCACAGGCAGGCAAATGCTCTACGTTTGCTAATTAGAGTAACATGGGATGAGATGTGATTCTAAAGCTCATATTTTTGCAATTAAGTGTGGTTTATTTCCTTGTCGACCGACGGTGGTTCACGATGTGTGGAAATCGTTTATGGCACATTAATTGAGGGATTATTCGTGCTCTCAGGAACGAAACCCCATAACAAATACTAAACAGGTGATTTGTATACATTTTTTGTAGAGTTTGACTACTGGATTTGATATCAATAGACCATCATCTGTTAACATCACCTTCACATTTTGATAGTTTGAGGTACAATTAACCTAGAGAACTGACTAATTCTCACAGCTGGATCGCGACCTAATTACAGTGTGAACATAAACTTTTCTGGCAATGATCTGTTACTATATAGCCGACGCACTGATCGATCGGCCTTTTTGGTCCACACAGCTAGACAACTGGTTCTGGAAATTAGTTAAAGGATTCGACTTGGGTCTATTTGTCACATAGTTGGATTGCATCCACCTCTAAGGCAATACTCTGAGATAAACTTCCCAACATTTTTCGAGGAACTTGTATTTGGATGGTCCTCTACCCTTGATGTGACTTAAACACCGCCTACACACACATCCTGACTTGTGGCCAAGCAAACCTGATCGACGCCCTTGACTACAAAGTTAGTTTCTTTCAGAAGGAAGGAAGTACTGTGGTTAATGCGATCGGGTTGAAAAAGCCACGTACTTCCAAAGGTGGTTCTGGAACACATTTTCTAGAAATTTCAGGTGAAACATATGTAGGTGGTCTCTCAAATTAAAAGGAAGAAAGCAATTCCTTTTTGTATGGGGAAATTACTAAAGAAATTAAACAGTGGACAAGGTAAAAAGGAGTGCCAAATTAGGTTAAATATGTTTAATTTACATGTTTTATCCTTTTGATAGAGGCTTTGCTTTTGTTGGCAATTAGTAAATAAGGGACTCAAAATATTCGTGTTAGAAAGCACGAAAAGGTATGCTTTTTCATATTATTCTTACAAGTTAACCTGGACGGAGAAAACTAGATTCTGATCACAACTAAAAACTTCGTATGTGTATTCTGAACAACTGAACAAGATCAGAACACTTTAGGCTTTCAACAATTAATCTTCCTCTCTCTCTCTCTCTCTCTCTCTCTCTCTCTCTCTCTCTCTCTCTCTCTCTCTCTCTCTTTCTCTTCGTGAAATAGTTGTCGTGATCCATTGTCATGTCAAGGTCTAATTACTCAGTTGAAAGCATCTTTTTTCTTGAAAAAAAAAAATTATTATGATCCATTGTTGTCAAGTTCTAATTTCTCCATTGAAAAAACTGTCCATATTTCATAAGTAACTCCTTCAGCTTACTGGATAATTCTAAGTACTAGATACAAGGCATGACAATTATCAGCAAAACCGAAGCTCCTACTATAAAAGTTAAGAAAATGAAGCCTATATTTTTAAAAAAGAAAAATGGTATCAAACACTGAACCCTAAATGAAGAATTCCCTGAGGATGAAGACGCACACATTATTGTTAAGCTACAATGACAATGGCAGTAACAGAATTCCCATCATCATCCCAAACTTATCCAAAGTAACAGTTCCATTATTTGTATGTTCGATTATTTTCCTTCCCTAAACAAAAAAGGAAAAGACAGAGGCCATTTAATAAGCTTATCTTCTAAGCGGTCGGCGTTATATATCAATTCCAAGTGCTTATCAATGAATTTAATTCGAGACCTACTCGCATATGCTAGTGGCCCTTTGCCTTTAACTCCGCACGAACGTGTCTTCATCAAATAGACCAAGTCCAAAGTGACGGCCCTATCGCCGGACTTTCTGTAACGTCTGCGATTGACGCGTATTAATTGAGAGTCTCATTTGAGTATTGGATAAGGCCGTGTTGAAGGCACGTTCTTCCTCCAAGAAAGGGATACTTAATTAAGGCAAATTAGGAAGGTACACCAAAGGCAGGTGTCACTATTTATTTTATGGTTCGCAAGATGTTAGCCATCGGCCACCAAAATTCAAATAATGCAACGATAGCAGCCGAGATTGTCGGTAGCCTTTGATCTACAAGGACAAAATATATTATGGAGGAATTACTCATTCTGTCTTCATTCAGTCGACACCTCCCACTTCGACATCGATATGCATGTGAAGAAAAAAGACATCATTGTTCAGCTTTCATGATTTTGTGAGAAACATTTAGGTGTACTTGAGGTTTTAGCAATAGCAGGAAACATATCCAAGGCCTTGATATTGTTAAAGATGAGCGTATATTTTTTCATGATTAGAAGAAAAGAAATGAGATTTGTCCTTGTTGGTTCTTTGCTGTTACAAAAGTTTCATGAGAGGGACAGAAAGATAGAGACATTCATTTTTTTCTTTTGCCTTCCTGTTTTCAACTAGCTTTGGAGTAACATGAGGGAACATGGAGCAGAACTTAAGAAATAGCAGAACGGCCCATGTCAAGAGTACTGTTAGTTATTTTAACTCGTTACTAATACAAAAAAGGTATATATCATATATGAAACTGATGGAAGTGTATTGCTGATAAACACCGCAAAAACTTGCGCTTGTTTTTATGACTATATTGAAATATTTGGCGCGTTTCCTCGCACCATTGGCCGTTCTATCCCCCAAAGAGAAAGTTTGTACCTTGCAAATTTCGGCCTACACTTGCGTAAATTCTCTTTCCCATGTAAACAGAGTCCGCCCTCCATGAGCCTATTACCCAACTAAAAAGTTGATCGAGACTACTATCGTATGTGAAGAACTAGCGGTTTTTTGGAAAATATAACCAAGTTTAAAAACACTTTTTCTGATTAAGTCACTTTTTGATCCAATTGATATTTATTTTATATGGGTTGAGAGTACTTTGTGTGTGCGTGTGTGTCCATATGTATACATAGACAAACACACACACACACACACACACACTAAAACACAAACATCATTGGCATATTTTTAACCAGTTTGGCTTAATTAATACATTTATTCCCTTCTCATATTAAGCATGTCGAGCGCAGTTCAACCTCATTTATAACCTCTTTTACCATTAAGACATTTGGTAAGAGAAACATTACACTTTTGGAACATGGTCCAGAAATTCAACAATCAAATACTAGACATAATCACACAGCATTTTATAAAAAAAAAAAATCTTGAACTCTTGAAAATACATACGTTCAAAGACTGTTCCGATGAACATAGTTTCAGTATTAATATTCTTAAATTCTATAAACAAGCATTTTTCGTAACCATACAACAAGAACATGGAGTTCCTGGAACATGTTGTTGTCAAATGCTCTATCAAAGAAATTCAACAAGCAGATTCGAAATCCAAGATTGAGGAGATAACTGAAACAGTTTTATCATTGAGGAGAAAAGCTCTTTATCTTTTCCCTTTCTTTATTTTTCTGATAGGTAAGTTGTTTACATATCAAAATATAGTGAATTGCATTTTAATTTACTAAAATAAGGAGTGCTCCTGGTAGTACCAGACCTACTTATTAAGGACCCTACTTATTAAAGTGAAAACCACATGTAAGATTTGATCACCACGTATTATAAGGATACCACCAAACATCAAATTAATAGTCTTTTTTTCATCTTGAATGTTTAAAGATTGAACCCCATATCCTGGTGGATGAATTTCCTGTTGGCATGTTCTTTGTGAGAAATATCTGCTTGTGGATGTAGTGCATGATTCACTGGATAACACAGCCATTTGTTTTGCGCTTCTTTTCCATGATCGATCGCTCGTTCGTTTCAGTTATTTCCCCAAAGGAAATTATGACTAATAGTAAAATCTACATTTACGTAGGAGATAGAACGGGGAAAAGGATAAAATATGTTATGCTTGTAATGAAATGAAGAATAAAAGGAGAGTACAATGAAAGTTCAGTAAAATAAATGGCTAATAAATGTGCGGAACTTGTAAAATATACCTGTTTCTGAAATTTAGAATGTCTGCCTTCTCGCGTACGTCTTCATTCGAATGCTTCAGTTGAGCAGGTTTGTCTTGGGAGAAAGCAAAATAGCAAATCACTAAAACAAGCTTCAAGCCAACATAGTATCAAGAAATAACTTAGGATCAGGTATTCAGATTCAGCACCAAAAGGGCATAAAAATGGAACCATTTCTGTCTCTGACGATGGAAACTCTCAAGTTTGGAGTTTCTTGGTGGAAATTGTGTTGGAGATTCGCTTCCTTATGATTCATCTCGAACTCCAGCTCTTACGGTACTTGCTTAGAGTATCACTCTCATTGGTGTTGGTGTTGATGGTGATGAGAATCCTTACAAATGTACTGGTCGACGAACGACAAGAGCATGAATATGTCTCCAGCCACGATGAAGTGTGCATAGAAGAAAGCAGAATCGCATGGAGTTTATGAGTTCAATCAGTTTACGGCATTCCTAGAGGAGCGTTGGATATGTCACCTCATTGGATGTTCTTATCACATGTGCAGCTTTGTTTCAAAGGTTTAGTTAAGCAAAGCTTCAACTAGCTCTAAGGGGCCTAGCTCTAAGGGGCCTAGCATAGATGGTCAGCCTACGGGATGTACAGACAATTGTGTCTTATTCCCGAGGTACTACTCTTCTAAACTACAACTACTCTTCTAAACTACAAACGATAGTATATGTGACACTCAAATTGAAGCATAGTTACAAAAAACACTTTAAAAAAAAATGTGATAAATTAAATGGCCGTTTAAAACTGAAAAAAAACAAGGAAACGTTAAAAACAAAAAAAAAAAAACTCTATTTTTAACATGTTTTTTTCACTTTTTTCATTATTTTGATGTCAAACAATTTTTTTTCATTTTTTATTTTTTATTTGTTGCAAATCTACTTATCTTGTTATGTCTGTGTTATTTCTCACTTATTTTTTTTTTCTTCTATTTTTAGTTTTTTAAAAATTTGTAAAAATTTACCCTATTTTTCTTTTCTTTTTTTTCAAGTTCGCTATATTATACCCGAGAAAAGCCTCTTCGTTTAAACTCCGAGACGTTATTTGTGACTATGATTTTACCTAAAAAGAAAATAAAAGAATTTAATTCTAATTAAAGAGAAGGAAAAATATATTCACAGTTTCCACATCGAACCACTAAAATCATAAAAATGGCCAATGCCTGAAGTCCACTGCTATAAATGGCCAATGCCTATGAAGCATGTGTATATAATGAATCAAAATGTTGAGACCTAATCCTGCCAACCAAGCATCTGCATGAAGATCAGTTAAACGATCAGCTATCCACCAATAGGGAATTACCCTAGGTCTACCATACATGATCCGGAGGTGCTGCTTTCAAGCCCTGTCTTCTTTTAAATGGAGAATTACACGAAGAGAGTTATATTTACAAAACCAGGAAAAATGGACAACCTGTCTACCAATTAATCGAGGAACCAGAAACATTGGAGTAGAAAGAATATCAAAGACTATGGCCTTCATCGATCTGCTCCATCTCCAAGCTTAAGCTAAAACTCAAGAAATCATATGTTCCAACTGAATATTTTGTACTTTCCTCTTTTGTTCCTACTTGTAGGTCTAATCGTGTCTATTAAAAACCACTTGCACATTATTTTACTGTTATTGAGTAGAGAAAAGTCCCAGTATATTTCATCAATTAGTATAGCCTCTGTCAACTAAAACAAGGGATCGAAATAAACATCTGATTAGTTGGTCTGACAAGATCAAAATTTTTCCCTTGTTTCTTGGGGACTACTATTGATCAACGACTTGATACAATGGGTGAACCAAGATCAGGGGGAAGAAGATGCAGCTAAGTTACATGGGCAGCTAAGTTTAAATTTTCAAATTTAATTTTTAACTTGATTTTGATTTTTTTCCTCTATTTATTTCCCTTCTACTTAGATTCTATACGTCCTCTCATTTGTTCTTTAATTTTGAAAATATTTATGGATTATTATTTATAATATATGTTTACGTATACATTCTGCCATACCTTCATAACTAGATTTTTTATAACCACCAACCTACCTACTTTGGCGTACCCATGCCCAAACTCGTACCCATGTAACGTGGGTGGACCCGGACGCGATTTCCCTTTGATTGGAATGAAGCAATAGTCAAGGGGGTCACCTTCGAGACTGTAGAGTGATGGCTATCAAGGGATATTTAAGAGGGTTTTAGACATTTCAACGGAGGAAGGGACAGGGAAAGTGAGAGAACAACTAATAATTAATCAGTGATGCTGTTCATCGAATGCATCACACCAAACCGTTGGGCTTGGAGTTAAGAAGCGTCCCAGTCGGTGTATGGCAAAGTGATAGAGACTTTCTACCTTAACTCTAGCAACACAATTATTAAGAAGAAACTAAAAATCGAAAAAGTTACACTTGAAAAACGTCGTCGTCAATTCTCTTGACATCGGTAGAGACTCCATATCGTTTTACTTTTCACTGTTTCTGATTTTTTCTATTACAATCTTACCAGTGACATTTTCAAGTTAACATATATTTAGAATGAAGCTCCATGTCCTACTTATCATCCTTTATCGATATGTTTATGTTTAGAATGTATTTACATTAGAGCTCGCGTTGGAATACGAGATCCAGGAATATTGAAATTTACTATCAAGATAATTTCAATTTGTTAATTTGAAAAAAAAAAACAAGGAAAGAACTTATCTTTCATACCTTGTGCTCAAAATAAGTACTGGTAAAGATCGACTTGATGATCCTTAGTTTCAAAAAAATTGTAAAAGATATCAATGTTGGATGCGATGAAGTGAAGCGAAGCGCTAGGCCTGTAAAACGAGGCGAAGCCAAATGATCAGTAGTGAAGAGTAAGTTTCAGGATAAATAACTGCTAAGTATATAAAACTCACAAAAGTAATGTTAAAAATTAAAAAAAAACCATACTGTTAGTTCATAAGGCATATAAAGAAAAAAGAAGAAAGTGTGAGTTCATAAGGCACATAAAGAAAAAAAGAAGAAAGCCTTCCTATGCTTAATAACTCTTTCGGTACTAAAAATTAATTAATGGTATCCCATTGTAACAAAGTCATTTTATGTATAATTAAAGGTGGTACTTTTCTATAAAACTTGTATTTGCATAAAACTAAGCTGTAAACCACTTTCTGAAATTTCTGAAAACAATTGTTGCAGTATTCAACCTTGTTTCCGAAAAGTTCCAAGCTTTCATAGATGAATAAGTAATTTTATTATAAATTATTTTTTACCAAAAGAATACTTTTTTGTTTTCTCACGTTTCGATGGTTTTTATGAATTTTTATTATAGATCTTTCCATTAGTTCCTTCAAATGTCAAAAGGCTAGGCTTGCTTTGGGTGTACGGCTACTAGTTTGTTCATGGACTACTTGGGTCTTCAAATTATGATATTACCTCATGCGCTCTCTTTTTAGGATGGAGTAGAGTAGAAGCTTGTGGATCGTCTTCGTTGTTGATAAGGAAAGCTACTTTACCTTTTAGGTCGTATTTTTCTTGTTAAGCATTGTCTTGTGTCTGTCCTCTTCCATGCTCTCGCAATCTTTCAACTAAGGTTTAATAAGATCATTTGTAGTTTTTTCTGAGGTAGTGATCGGCCCTCGGATAGTCTTGCGCATTGGGACATAGTTGTTCTTTTGATTCCTCTTGGGAGTGTCGGGGTTACCAACGTTAGTTGGGCATGTGAGTCTTCTTTGTATTCTTAATGGTGGCGTCTGACAATTAAGCATTCCCCCACTCGTTTTATCTGTTCCAAATATGACATGTCATCCTCTAAGGGCCATTTGATGGATTGAAGAAACTGGAATGAAAAATAAGATTCTGGAGACAAGTTTCCAAGAAATAGAGAATTGGAAATTTTGCTTCATTTTCATTTTGTTGCTTGTGAAACAAATTTCCTTGAAACATGTTTCTTAGTTTGATGGTAGAGGAAGGCATGGGAAGTGAGATATAGATCACATTGGCATTGGTTTTGAAGGGATTTTCCTTTTGAGAGAAGCTTCATTACAAAGCCAAACTTTTTACGCTTTTGCAGAACTATTGTTTTCGACTTTTCTGTAGAAAGTCTTCTCTTTTCTTAAGAACTACTTATGTGAAAGCCTGTCAATTTTAATTTGCAATCGGTATCGTTAGGATTAAAACAAATGGCAGTGATGCGTTTAGGAAAAAAAAAATTGTACGTGCAAAAAATCAGAAACGTCATTGGTAACACAGCTAGAAGGGAAAGGGCTACAGGCAGCAGCCGCTGGAACACAACAACAACGAGTGAAGAAGGATTCCACAGCCCCTACGGAAAGAACATTTGGCAGAAGAGGGATTCCACATCTCCAGCGCCCTTTTTTTCTCGTACGCGCCTAAAGCAGGTTTGGGGACGAACTTCACCTTCGATAGCTGGAACAGGGAGCACAACCTGCAGGTTTGGGATGATCACCAAAGACGTCGAGGTCGGCAGCTCTGACAAAGCTGCGCAGCATCAGAAAGGAACGATGGGGTAGCAAGGCAGGAGGAAGAGTCAGAGGTCTTCTTTGCGATGGCCCTAACGGGCATTTTCTTTATCCCGGAAACTTTGTTCGACCCCTTGGGATGGGACGAAGTTTTGAAAAGATCTCTCTGAAAAACCAGTCAATGGTAAATTTTTTCATCCTACCTTTGATGGGCACCGGAAATTCATTTTAATTTGGATATTTTCTCTCACACCACAGGAAAACGCTCCTCTAGTGACTGATATATTTCCCTCTCACATCTCTTCCTCTTACTTTTGGTGCGACCTCTACTCTTTCTCCTTATCGCTTGTCCCCCATCGTGGCCTCTTTCGCCTTTTAGTGGTTTCACTTTTTTTTCTTGGTCCCCTAACCCCTATCCTCGTGTCATTGTTTTTATCTGGCTTCTTTTTACTAATCAAATCAATACATTTGTCACTTATAGTGTCTTGACATTCTCGTGTCATTGTTTTTATCTGACTTCTTTTTGCTAATCACATCAATACATTTGTCACTTATAGTGTCTTGACATTAGTTTAGTTAACCAGTGTTTCATTCGCCTTGCCGCCGTTAAGTCTAGGTTTATCTTTTTACCTCATGCACTTTGTCGCTACATGACCTTCTATTATTAGTAGCCTTTTAAACCCCTCTCTATTCGGCTTCTTTTCATTTATTGTCCTTCCCTAAGGCCATGTTTAGAGACTATGACTTATATCTTTTTGATGGTGTATTTGAAAAGAGCGCAACAAGAGGGTTTTAGAAGCACCTCCTCTGGCATACCTTACGAATGATGATATTGATTTTGCTATTCGGCTAAAATACCATACCATCTTTCGTTTGCTGCTGTATAACTTTCTCATTCCATCTATCCACTTTCTTCCCTTCCCTCCTTCCATATAAGGAAGAAAAAACCTTGTGCTTGAGGCTCACATACATGGGCGATGGGCACAAGTCATGTTGGCTTCACCCATACATGGGCGATGGGCACAAGTCATGTTTGCTTCACCTATGGGTGAAGCGGAGTGAGGTGCACGCTTCTCCCTCTAATAACACTGAAAGGTACTCTCCAAGAATATATATGAATATGCTTTCGATATTGTATTGATTTTCAAAATACCACCACAAAAGTATGTTTCAAAACAGACGATTTAATTTGGAGTCAAAATATTTAAATTTTTTAATAATTACAGCTGTTTGCAACTAAAGATAAGGTAGATGTACTTTTTCTAAAATGATCTCTTTATAGTTTCCCCATTTAAAAGCACTATATCAATAAAATTGAAAATTACACAAAAAAAGCACAGCCAACTTTGCACGCCGCCTTTCATTTTTATGTGTTATATATAAATCGCTTGAATTACATGAGACAGGTGGTTGAATGAAAATAGTCAAACTTATGTATGTCTTGTCATACGACAAAAAAGTGTTTTCCAGAAAGCAGATATTTGCCAAACCAGGAGATGTTCCACGGCCATCGAATTAATCCGCTTCAGCTCGGTGCTCTTAGCCTGACCATTCCGCCGGGTGAAGACTTCAATGTGGGGTTTTTATGACAGACTTCAGTTACATCTCTGATACTTACATATTCCAATTAAATCTTTCTTAAGATTTTCCGGCATACAGTCGGACAAGGTATTGATGCATGCTAGTTAATCGCCAAACTCGAAGGACTCTTAGAGCATAGAATTATGTCTCCGGAGGAGGCTACTGCAGTAGGAGCTGTGGGAGATTTTCTTGTCCCACTTCCAAAGGGAAGAGGAGACAGGACCTATGCTTGGCCAAGTACCTTTTCTCTACCCACTGAACATCAATGTGTTGCTATTGGAAGAGATGCTACCGGTCAAACTCGGTTTGAGCAGTATTTATTCCTACATCATTACCATTAAGGCTGGGCACCGGGTCGGGCCACCGCCGGGTACCCGGTACCCGGCCCGCCACGGGCCCGGGCCTTGGAAAAAGCTTGCCGGGCCGGGCTCGGCCCGGGCCCGACCAAGGAAAAATCGTTAACGGGCCGGGCCTGGTATGCCGGCCCGGGTCAGCCCGTTAAAAATCAAAATATAATATTTCTTAATTTTAATATCATATATTTATTACTAATAAATACTATTTTATATTTAAAAATTTATTTTATAAATTTAAAATAATATTATTTTATTATGCCGGGCCGGGCCCGGGCTCGGGTTTCATATATCCAGGCCCGGCCCGGCTCGGCCCGTTAAATATTCGGGCCGGGCCCGGGCCGAACCCAACGGCCCGTCGGGCCGTTTCGGCCCAAACTTTATCGGGCCGGGCCGGCCCGATGCCCAGCCTTAATTACCATCACTCCAGGCAATGAGGAGACTTTGCTGATTAGTGAGGAAGAGAACAAGACCTAAATAGGACACTATGAACATACACCTCTTGGATTGGCAAGTTCTGACGTGTCAGACAGCCAGACTGGCATGTGACTTTGCGTTGCGCAATGGACCTAGTATAATGTAAGCGTTTCTGAAATCATTTTGGCAAAGATACTGGTGCTGCCCGTCATTGCATTAGAACTGCCCGATAAGATACGAGGATTGTTTCAAATCGTGGGAATTCAGTGGCTGCATTAGGTCTAAAACAATGCATTCTGGACAACTAAATCATATGTAGGGAGCCCCTACCTCAGAGACGTCTTCACGAGTTCAGCAAGATTTGAGGCAACGGGAGGAAGTAATTCTTCAGCAGCTGCTGCACCTGCAATGGTTGGATCTTTTCTTCCAAGATGAACCCAAGTTGGAATGCGAAGCTTTTCCCTTTCCCCAAAGGGGAAAAGGGAGTCCCATTATACGCTGTTTTCCCTTGCCCATCCTGTAAAGCAGCAAAATTTCTTCTCGATTATCCAAATATGCATGTCATATGAAAGGATGAAGGTAATGGATGAAAGCTTTCATAACCATTCATTCACAAAAGTTTGAAAAGATTTGATATGAATTTTTCTTTTCCTCACATAGAAGTGCGGAAGAATTTATTTTCCAATTTGTGGTGAACTTTGCCATCCTCTTCAAATTTATAAACTTGCAACCTTTGGAAGTAGAGGAAATACTTCTATACGTGAGTAGATCCAATAATTCACCCCCAGTATTTACAAATATAGCGACTAAGCACCATATTGCAGACCTGCGTGATCGGATTTGGGAAAAACAATACATACAGTGCCAGAAATATGTGCCAAAAAATGAGTGAGAGACATGATCGACAGTCCCTATATATATATATATATATATATATATATATATATATATATATATATATATATATATGATCTCTCTGTCTCTGTCTCTCTCTCTGTGAGCTAGAGAAAACTCTTTCATCATGGATATCACATTACATACATGTCAGGTTTACTAAGGGGAATTTAGTTCCAGCGAGTTGTTTCAGCTCCACTCAATCTCTGCCAACCTGCTGAAAGAATCAAACCTGAGCATTTGCTCAGATTCAGATGCATACATGAACCAAGCCCACGCAGCCTCTTCGAAGCATGATCACTCTGCAACAAGCTCACATGAATTCAACAGCTAATGTGAATATGTAACATAATTCACTTATTATTGTTGAATCTCTCTTTCTTTCACAAACGGATTCATCATCAGCTGGCTCAGAAATTTCTAACACAGCCATCTCCTCCATGTTGTCTCGACTTGAGCTCACCTCGAGACTGCTTTGCTTAAAAGCTTATATCAAGCTCACTTATTTACATGAACAAGCCAAGCTTCAAGCTTGTCTATCTAAAGTTCTAAGCAGGTCAATCTTGAGCACCCAAGGCTTGCCATGGACTGAAACGCATAGCCCAAAGCCAGTGCAAGGATTACATCCAGCTCCAACCATGTGTCAGAGAAAGTCTTAGTCGCCAATGAAGACCTTGTACCTTGTAACCACAAATACATACCCAGTCAGAAAGTTCATTCAGATCAAATAAAAGGAATGTTCATGGACAGCTTCTTATCCTTTGTTTTGAAATCAAGGACAAAATTCTCTTCCTTTCTGATGTGGGGTGGTCAAGCCCATGCTCGTACTGAAAGGACACAGTGATCGAATGAAACTGGTAGAAAGGAAAGCTGATTGATGTTGATAGAAAGGAAAACTAGGTAGTCAGAGTGCAGATGCTCACCTCCACGGCCAAGTCTCAAGCAGCAACAGCAGTTATACCTATATGGGGGACAACCCCTGGGCACATCATGTAAAATCTTGGCCTTCATCATGCCAATGTGGTGGTGTCCGCTACGGTGCTACCAAAACCTGCTCAGAGATAATGAAAGGCTACACACGATGACTCAAAAGGGTTCTGTTAACCCTGATTTCATTCCTTCAAAAACTTGCTCCAGTCAACTAAACATAGTCTATTATCGAGGCTGCCTTCGGGTCTAGTCTCTCATTTTCGTGTTTACGTTTAACTCCTGCTTCTTTCCTAATGCTGTCAAAACAACTTCAAAGAATCTCAGTGAGCTCAACTTTGAAGTTGTTCTGCACTGTTTTTTCCACCTAGCAACCCTACACCTTTTCATCATCACCACGCACAAAGACAGCTGAATTGAAGTGTTTCTCTCTGAATTGTTATTTGAAATGCATATCTTGAGTTCACAGGTATGGTAAGTCATCATAGATCCTTGAATAATGACCATCTTTATGGAAGAAACAATGTATGCTCCATTCCCTTTGCACAGCCATCTTGTTTGACTCAGCCAATAGTTGCTTAAACTAAATAAATGGAAGTGAAAATTCTCGAGCTATTTTGTGTTGCCTTCGTTAGCATCTTCCTACTAATAAAACCACATTGACAATGGGAGCATATTACCTGATGGTCATCCCCCATCACAGCCAAAAAAATATCAATGTCACCATCACATGGTTATGCGTCTCATTTTGGTATCAGAAGATAGTAGCCATGTTAGGAGCATCGTGATTCAGAAGATTATTTAAACTACTCGCTGCAGACTGTATTACAAAATAAAGTCCTTAGCAATGGAACTAAATGAAAAGTACACGAAATGTGTATGCAGTTGCTTTTTTCTCATGTCTATGTAAGAAAGAGAGATAATATAACATAAAGAACGAAAAGATAGTTAGGATCAAGAGAGTTGCATTCACAAATCAGTTATGGAAATGTAGTCGAAGCAAGGAAGGCCCCATACAAGTCTGGAGTCTAGAGAATGGGTGCAAGAAGAAAAGCAATAAGAAGTTGCATGCTCAAAGCACATGCAACAGTGAAGGCAACACCCAATGAAAAGGGAAACAAAATGTTAGTGAAAGATTTAGAGAGAGACATGGTATATGGAACGTGTGAGGATTATGGGAGGCGACTTACAAGAAAAGAGTAGGAAGGAGGTCGTGAGGAGCTTCGGTCAGTTTGATGCTTATGTACAAAAGTAGGTAAGATGACCTATGAAGCAGAAATTGATGGGAAAATTTCTTTTGTCACATGGCTTTATCATCTTCAAAGAGTATCATCAATGAACCAGATAAAGCTTGCAGGTTCATGGACTCATGGAGTGTTCGAGCAAAAGACTTTTCTAACATACAAAGAAAATTATCCAGCAGAGTATTTTTCAATGTTCTAGATGCAATTTCCTTTTCATATCAGAAATCATGTAAAACAATATGTATCATTGATATGCATCGGCCTGTATCAGGTTTCTATTAAAAATTAATGAAATATCTAAAAATATTTAATAGAATAAAATGGTTATTCTCCAACCCTTGTATTTGTGTGCATTGCATTGCTCTGCGGCAGATACTATCCCTTGCCTCTAGTCAGCTGTCAGCAACCTGTTCAGATTACACCCTATAGACCATGTGGTTTTTAACTTATTGACGACTGCCAAATCTATTCCTACTTTTTGGCAACTGATAAGCACATTTCTGCTTGTTGCTAATAACTCTGGTTGAACCTTTCAGGCTAGCTGCTATAAAAGAAACCCTCTTCTTCAGATGAACCGATGAATTTTGTAAAATAACATGAAGCATCACACAAGGACATTGAGTATAATTTCACTCATTTGTATAAACAGGTAAAGGCTCAATCAAGCAGTTCTTGAATAAATCTTGCAGTTTTTCTTAACTACAAGAGGGTGAGTAAGTTACAGAAATAAAGTTCACGATAAGCGAACAGTTGGAAGAGATTGTAGCACTTTGCAAAATGACCATTAGAAATAAAAGCATATGTGTTCTTTTTTGTTTCCAGTTGGTTGGCATGATGGATGTCAGATAGATTTGGGGTTAGGCATGCGTTACCCGATTACGCAAAGTGAGTAAATTAGTAATGAACATCAAACTGGGGTGATTACAAGGTATATGAATTGGTAAACAAATATCTGATAGTCATGTTACAGGGTACCTTCTCTCAACAAGTTGTATCCTGTAACGCACAAAGGCTGCTAAGTGATACAAATGAACCAAACTTAAAGACATTTCAGCATTGTACCATCCTTTGGTTAGCGCACGTCATTCACACTTATCGCTAGACCAAGATAAGCAAGTGAAGCTTTCACTTTGATTCCATAAGAAATGTGCTCACTTCATCCAAAGGTTCAATATAGACTTGCCAATATATCTAGTGTAAAAGTACAAATCATTGTTGAGAATTATGTTAATTCTTAGCAGATTTCCAACAAGACAAAATTGTATCAGAAAAATAGCTTCCACCTCAATTCTACACCCAGCGTATGAAAATCATAAATTCTAGGCAATTTGTTGTTGAGCACAACAGCAGAATAAAAATTGCAACATGTTCCATTACACAACCGTTGAATGAGCTTCACTTACAAGAAAAGAACAATCCAAGGAAGCAGAGTGACACTCTGCATAAGCATGTCAAGAAACTTTTATAGGGGGAAAGGAGGAAGAATGGCAAGAAAGAGATGAAGTAGATTCTAGAAACAGTGGTAGAGGTGAAATGTAACATAGTTAAAATCTGAAAGAACTGAACATATGGGAAGGGAACTTGGAAGAGACGTAAAGAAGGAAAGCATGTATATTACATGCAGATAGGTTGGAGTCATGTGGGAAGATAAACCAATTTACAATCTGCATCTCGAAAGGAACTCGTAGTTAAACAAGAGATATAGGCACTGAGCGGCAATGCACAAAGATTCAACACGGAAGCAGGAAGCTGCAGAAACCGCTTTCCACCTTCGTTAGAAGCAACTGATTACTTTCTATTTGAGCTAAACAAGAGTTAAAGATGGATTATACACATTCACTACTTCACATCAAACCTAACAACAACATTCATAGGAACACCAATCCAATTCCAATGAACTAAGGTTTAACATTCCACCAAAAGGGAAAATCAAATTGCATGCACTATCATATAAAATTCAATCACATTAGAGGCAGAACTCCAGAACAAAGCGCAGAACAGAGTTAGTCTATTGGCATCCTGAAGGGAGACGGCCCAGAAGGCCAAGAACCCAGGAAAGAAGAGGATCTCCAAATTCTCAAATCAGGAAGAGAAAATAAAACATCGAATCCAAACTAGGAGAAACATATCGACCAGGAGAATCAAAAGGAAATAAAGATCAGCGACGAATAGAACCACAAGAAAACGTCGTGATTATAGATTGAAACGACTCATTGCCTGCTGCTGCTTGAACATTTCTCTGGATCCCTCCTAGGGTTTCTTCGACAAAATTTGAGGCCCTCCCCCCACCATCTCGCTGACGAAGATCAGACCAGAATGAAGGCCTTAAGAAAATACTCGATTGGAGAGATATAGGGCACCACCGCTGATCAAGTTTACTCAGTCCACTACACCTGCTGGGTCGCAGACACAGAGAGACGGAGGATTTGGCGGGCTTTGCCGCGAGGCATGTGGTAAACGGATTGGATCGGTTCCGTTAAGTTCGTTAAGAGCTTATAAGAGATCGAACCGATAAAATGGAAATGTATAGCAAAATTTGGGGACAAGAAGTTTCCTAAGTACATAAACAAACCACATAAACAAAATATAAGAAAAGAATATACAAGTTAGTATCTAAATAAAACGTAATAAGAGATGTGAAGAAAGAGTGGACAATCGAGAGTACAGAAACGTCGCTCTTCGACTCAATGTGACTATGTGAGCCGTTTGATCTAATTAAATAGTTCAATAACTGAAAAAAAAAAATCTATTATAACGTTACTTTAACGTAGCCATTTGTAATTTTGCGTTATGCAATTACCGCGTTTAGTGTTCGCGTTCAAATTGAACCACTAGAACACATTGGTGAGATTCAGAAAGTTGGGGGTAGTGAGAGATCGATAGATAGAACGCCGGTCTATGGTTTGATCTTCATAAGGGTCAACCCTCTCTATTATAGTGTAACTGTGTACATCAGCTGTTAGTTATTAGATACAGTAAAATGGTTGCTAGGATGCCTCTAGTTAAAAACAAAATCAATAATTTAAATATTTTCAAAAATAATGAGAATAACTTCATAAAGAATAATGTTTTAACTCGCACATTTCTTACAATAATGACCAAGACTTTGTTGATACAATTAACAGCATATTGCGATGTGTGGCTAAGATGCCCTTAATAATAAGGGAAAAAAAGGAAAATAGGTTGGACACTTCTATGAAATGACAAAAATATCTTGAAAAGTTTTTTTTTTTTTAACTCATAGTAGATACGACTGTCTGCACTGTTAAAAGTTGAAAATTGTAAGACAGTAATAATAAATCTTACATACTACAATTCCATTATAAAACGGCCATGAAAGCATAATGTCTTGAAATGGCAATGTGCGTCATATTGTCTTGGAATGGAGGATGGTAGACGGTCAGTTTTCACTGAGTGTCAAGGGCGTCAACTTCTTGTGTTGCAAAAAAAGAGTCATCGATATGTAAGTTGAAGGGCAACACAGTGACACTGTAAAACACCGAAAGTAGATCTTATATCCTAAAGAGATAAGGAGTAGGGTGAAAGATTGTCTTTTTGCTAGGCACTGGGTCTTTCTCTCTCACTTGAAGAAAAGGAGAGAAGAAAAGGACGTCAAATCCATTTTGTTTATCCAACTTCTTCAGCTGGATAACAGCGAATCATTTTAAAGTTTAAACATTTTTTAAGCCTATGGCTCGAAAGCTTTGTCATTTTTTTATAACAAGAAATTAGCTGGACTTGTATATGAAAATCTTTACTAAAACTATGTCTACAGATACATATCCCGAATTTAAGCTCTACACCTTACTGAACACCCTTCATAGCCAGCTGATTGTACGCTCCATTTTCTGTCAAATCTATGTCATATGGATAGTCGTGCATAATCAAATTATAAACTCCACAGTCTGAAGAAAGTTGCTCCCCATGAAAGACTTGTTTGGTGGAAGTGATCTTCTTCCTCCATGTTGAACACGAAGATTCGGGGATGCCTGTGGTGATGCTTTGTAACTACGGAAAAAAAAAATTGGAAAACACAGATACGTATTTGGATTAACGCGAAAAATATGTGCTTTTAATATTGACTTGCTTGGATCTCTGCCTGTGTGTGTGTGTGTGTGTGTGTGCGTGCGTGTGCAAGTGCGTGGGTGTGTGTACTTCCATGTAAGAAATTCACGACCTTCAACAATGACTCGTTCAGAACCGTTGAACACGACGTCCGTCGTGTAAGCCACACTCTCCATGTGGCTGCTAGAAACTAAAAAGATATCAGACCTACTGCTGAAAGAAATAGATGCTCTGTGGTTCTGTGGTGCTTTTTTCCCCTGTTTCTCTCTCGTGCGCAACCATTGCCACTGATTGCGTCTCTAGAGCAGATATGCTTTCACCCACCAATTTATTTGGATACGTGAACATCCCTCCTGAAGCATTCCACGGCCATTATAATTTTTCGAAGCTCCTGATTTCAGCAAGCCGACACCGATCTATCAATGAGAATGTGTCGAACAAGGCAACAAATTCTAACATGGACAGGTGTAGGCGCTCTACAAGATGAACCCATGTGGGCAAAAGGAAACGGACAAAGGCGAAGACAGACATTACTGCTCACAGTGAAACTTGTGAAGAGGGCAGCGACCTCAGAAGATCACGAGAGGACAAAAGTATCCAAGAGGTGCAAGAAGAAACGAAGGAAAGGATTTTGGATGAGGACCAGCACCAATCACATCCTTCTCCATCAGATCACCATCATCCACTTACCTCACCGAGATTTTAACAGGTACGGTGCATGAACACCATCTGCTATCATTTTCAGAGCATGGCTTTGCATTGAGGCTCCCAGTGTGTGGACAGAAGCGCATTTCAAAAGATTCTCTTCTTCTCCTTTCACATTAGACCAAACACAACATACTCTTGACAAGGAAATGGCAGAATGTTCCTGCAAATCCAGCTCTCATTTGGTCCCAAACTGTGGGGCCGTTCACTGGACATGAGCATTTAACATTCTCAGTGGCCAAACTACTTTAGCACGCAGGAGTTAAAGCATCTACCACGCTCGCAGTACTTCTTTGAGATTATCTCCGGCATGAAAAGCCGGTAGAGATTCATTCGTTGTGGGAAATTGGAAGAAAGACCTGGGATGCTTGTACATCCATCAGAGTAGACATTGAAAAGGGAGACTAGAAAAAACAGAAGTCCAGAAACCTGTACCATCCAATGGCACGGTGGTGGTATTGGATGAGCAAGCTCGTACTCAATGACATGGCTCTACGTGAGCGAGATAAAGAAATTCAATTATCACAATTACTTGAAAACAGCAACAAGATGGCAGCAATTTGTGAAGAAGCTCAAGTCACAAAACGTAGACACGAGAAACACAATAGTTGAATAACTAGAATGGAGACCAAAAAGGGACAAGAATATTAAAGAAGTCATTTTCTTCATGAAGAAAAACCAAAGTAAACATGAACGCTGATAAAAAAGCATGGCGTCATGCCTTTTCAACCGTTTAAAGCAGTAACTTATAATACTTTTTGGGCAATACTTCCAAAACTGTTAATGATTCTTGTCGCCATGAGAAGCCCACGTACTGCACTTCGCAGTTTCCATGCCTATCGAGATTGTGACTGAACTAGCTCCGGTTGAAGGAACTGGGCGTGCACATCCCCACTTATGGCAACTTCACTATAAACACATCCCGCTGGTTGATGCATCATAGAAGGCAGTCAGAAACTTGTGGCGAGCAATGGGCCAACACTGGCATGAAGTGGGACCATGGAGCATTTCAAACAAAAATGACAAAACAGGTACCACCTCTAAGCTCCAGAGCATCACCAATTATTTGCTTTGTCCCAGTGGTCATGTCGCTGCAGTCTTATCTGCAAATATACGCGTTCAAGCATCATTTTTTTCTGAAAATCACAGGGTTTCTTCTGAATAAGTATTTTTAATAGCTGTGCCTCGTCCTTGGTTATAAACTTTATTAAAAAAATAACCATAAAAGCTTTGGCTTTTCTAAATAAATGTAACACCCATGTCTTCAGAAATTTGACATAAAACCAAGTGAGAGACCATCATTTCAAGAAGCTGGATATGTGCAGCCTACACCATTTTCTATTTACATACAGCTGGTACATCAAAAACTTTGACAATCTAAAATAAACATCTTTTATGGATCCCGCAACAAAATGTACAACAGCACGTAGTGCCACACCTCTCGAAGGTGCAAAACTTTGTTTTGTTAGTACTTCTACATGCTCAATGACACTTGTTATTGCCTAGCTTCTATGCCAAATCATTTCTTGAATGACCCTCCTTCACTTACTAGCAGAAAGCTTCCTAGCCAAGCATGAATAAAATGAATAGAATATGCAGACAACATCCGGCCCACCATGATCGATGTTTCCATTCCTTAGCTCTCACAAAGTCGTATATCAGTCGCAACCTACAGATGTACAGGCATGACTTTAGAGTCTCTCAGAAAGTAGTGTTAGAGGAGTAGCATGATTGTACATCAAAATCGACTGTAACTTACAAGCGGCATTAGTTGGAACTCAGTCTGTTTTAGTATTATGGGGGACTGTATTGCCGCTACTAGATCCAGCTTGATGGGTTGTGGAAATCGCGGCAGACTGGGAAAAGCATCCTTTCGTACCCTGGAATAGCAACAAAATCTAGCACATCGGCGTTCATGTATAATAAATCTGACATAAAAATGAAAGTCTATAAGACCTGCTTGAGAATAGCTTTCATAGTAGAAAAAAAAATTAGAACTGCTGACTTTCCAGTTTCCAGTTATGTAGAACAGAAATGAACCTGTGTTCTCTGGGTTTGCTGGGTGCTGCTACCATTTACTGACGCTGCATTTGCGTTCTGAATTTGGTCTTTCTGAGCTGATGGAAGAGCTGATCCAGAACCAGGCACGGTGGTAACAGCAGCCGCAGTTTCAGGTGCCGAGGCCATTTTTAGTGAAAACCCCGAATATGGCGAAAGCGGACCACGAGGCATTGTCATGGGAAGCCCTTGGCCTGGAATTCCAAACATTGGAACATTTGACCCAGGCATGCCAGCCAAACTAGCAGAACCAGAAAGAGAGGAGCAAGGAAGCTGCGGACCATGCATTTGAGGCATTGGAATCATGGGGCAAGCAGATGAACAACCCATGTCAAGCATTCCCATGCCAAAACCCATGCCCATACCCATCCCCATTCCCATTCCCATCCCTACACCAACTGGAGGGAAATGAGCCATATGACGCGCATGCATATGCCGCATCCCAGCAGGCACCATCATCGGAGGCATGCACATGCCACTGCCCATCGACATAATCTGAACCAGAAAGAGAATCTGTTACAGATAATCTGACATCAAGAAAGTGCAATCCCATAGCTTGGTAAAGTCTCTTACTTGGACTTGCAATTGAAGGGTCTTAAGGTATTCAATGGCCTCATCCAGCATCGAGGCCTTGTCTGCCTGATAATAGAAACAAATCAGCGACAGGACAAGGAAAAAAATAAAACAATGAACTTGGCACAGTTCCGGTGCTAACAGGACTGACCTTATTACAATTTGGGATAAGCTCTTGCAATGCACGCATCTTCTCATTGATCCTATCTCTTCGTCTCTATATTAACAATTTGCAAAAAATCAAGAACCAACCAAACTCAGAGGAGGTAGATTTGGACTCAAAGATCCCAGAGATACAAATGCAACTAACCCTTTCTGATAAGTTGTGCACTTCTGCTGCACGGCTTCGCTTGGCGCTCGTGCTCTTAGAGGTGGTTGCTTTTCTCACATCTATAGACTCTTCCTCGACATCCTGAAATAATATTGTGCTGTTTGAAGAAACAACAGCAATAGAAGAGCAAACCTTATTGAGAAAAGGACTGTGCTTACCTCGCTGCGATATCCAGACTCTTCAAGTTCAGTGGATTTTCTCTTAGACCCGCGTTTGCTGTCTTTCGTAGATCTACCTGCACTGCTCCCTGAACAAACGGAAGAAGATGCAACTACTGGCTCGAATGCCTTCCCACTATCTGATATTCCTAATTCTGTGCTAGCTGCAAAACTGGGGCTCTGTGAAACAGTTTGATCCGGAGACCTGTTCCTACAGATTGAGCCATCCTCTCGACATAGAGCATCTTCATGGTTGTGACGTGCTAGTTCCTGAAAAGGGAGCTCCGCAGGTAACTTGATTTCTGTCTTGGAGAGCAAACCAGGTGGTCGACCTTGAAAATTGAGCACTTTCTTACATCCACCAATCTGTCTCGAACCACTAGTTGAATCAACTACTGAAGATTCGATAGGATTGGTTTCAGTAGTGGATGCTTTGTTGGTGCTTCTAAATGGATCGACCATCGAAGGACCTGCACCGGTCCCTACAGACGGAAGATTGCTTTTAACAAGAACTGCGGGCCTGGAGAAATGAGAAAAGTTCATCACACTAGCATTGTTAGTAGGCCTAGACAGCTTCACCGGCAAGGAAGCAGTCTTCATGGTCTGCGCTGTGACCACCGAAGCTGGTGAGGGCGTAGAATTCTCACAAGGAGCTGCATGGGAAACATCACTACCACCAAAATCTACAAGCTTTCCCTTAACTCCAAGAGCTGAACCTTGAAACTGTGAAGATTGAAAGCATTGACCACCTCTAACTCTAGCGGGAGCACGGCCAGAGGTATTAAGATCCGACTCCAACACAGACTCCTTATATGAGTTCCCCTGCTCCAGATTTTCACCATTTTGCGCAGATACCATCTGAGAATTGCCCAAGTTAGCAGCTTTCTCTAAGCAAGCGCCATTGCTAGGAGCAGGCATAGAGTTCCGGTTCATTCCCGATAACTCGGAGAAAAAATCTGATGAATATTCCTTCTCCAGAGAGTAATCAAATGGGTAATTCAACCATGGTACCAATTCATCATCTTGAACTAGACCAACCGTAGCAGTAGCACTGGAGGAGAAATCCTGAGCAACAGCCTCTGCTGTTCCAAACTTTGCGCCTTTGGCTGGGATAGGAAGAACTGCATCGTCTCCATTGCTGGTGGGATTGGAAGCAAAACCAGCAGAGACGGAGACTTTTTTGTTTCTATTATTTTGCCCCTGCATTACAATCTGCCCATTTTCCCACAGCAACTCAACGAACTCATTGTCAGGCCTGAATCAAATTCAGAAAGCAAATTAATCACACCAAGAAACAAAAGAAATCGCCAAAGAAGTACGCTAGCCTAAGACCAGTAAATCTGATCGAAGGAAGTAACAAAGATAACCAGAATTCGAGCTGAGGAGATAAAAAAACTCACACAAAAGCCAGATCTGCAGAGCAATTTGCTGCCATCTTTGGTTTAGACGGCTCCCATTTCCCCTTTGCCATTTGATGGAATTCAGAGTTAGGCATGAGTACTCAACCAAGAAGTGCACTGCTACACCGTCATTAAAGAAATGGGTGTGCGCCTCCAACTAAAATATTAATTAAATTCTAACTATTACTGGACCTCCCCCTACTCATGCTGCAAAACCCACTTCCCACAATCCTCATAGGACGACACCAAATCATTCAAAAATTATATCCACAAAAGGAAAAAAGAGACGAGGGGTAAGAACTACAGGCATCCACTCCAGTCAAAATTTCCCTTTCATTTGTTGTTAAAGAAACCAAAATTCGAAGAAACCTCGCTCGAAATCCTTCTCCTTTTGACCCCTTTCTCCGTCTGCGTTTATCTCCGATTCATGAAACACGCCCTTTTACTTCTTCTAGGGGAAAAAGAAGAAAAAGTCGCAATTAAAAATTCCCTAGTCTAAACCTACCCACTGGACCAAAAAAAATATCGACAAAATCAAAACCCTACAATCATCAACTATACACACTTTATCTGTCCTCAAGAACAAACAAAAGGCCGACTTCAAACGCCAATTAACCTCCAGGAGGAAGTCGAAAACCAAGAAAAATGACAAAAAACAGAGTCGGTGAAACAAAACAAGGAAAAACTGGGGATGGCGCCTTCTTTCTCTCTCTTGCAGCTCAGAGTAGGAAACTTCTTGGTTTTTATTCCGGCGCCCAGATAGTAGAAATCGTCCTCCTTCAACCACCGAAACTGAATCCCGGAGGACCCGAATCTGGCTACGATCTCCGCTTAAGAAGGAGAAGAAGGGAAAAAGGATAAAGAAGTAGAAGAAGAAGAAGGATAAGAGAAATAAACTATTTCCCGTCAGCCATCCATGCGCGGAGCGGATTGCTTACTATATCAAACACCTCAATGAACTCTCTGTCTCTATATATATACTCACATTATAAAAAAAATAAAGGAGACAAGTTAAAAGACGTATCTGACGAAACCCAAATAGGGAACGGCGTTGATGAAAAATGCAACCTGTGCTCGTCGAATACGGCAAACGGTTAGCGGCGAGAAGAAGGGCAGACATATACCCGTCTCGATAGTAAACTCTACCATGGTTAAACCTTGCCTGGTCCTTCTGGTTTTGGGTTCCCCATAGATAACAATGATTGAGCGGAGGGACCAACCATGGTTCTTATCCAATGGCTCACATTGTCCGTGCGTTACAAGAAGATAAGGTTTTTATTTTTTAAACAAATATCAGGTCAAGACATCTGCACATAGCGCGCGTTCCTCTTGTTTCTTTATGTAAGAAATATATATATTTTATGGTGTTGGCTTGTTCAAGGTGTTTCTTATATTCATTTTCTCTATAGTTTATTATTATTGTTATTATTATATGTTGATAATTGGTCTATGGTCGTGCTTGTACAAAGTGTGTTCCTTAGCTGATGATGGGTTTATTTACAATCTTCAAAATGATTAAGATATAGATTGACCTTGCCTTCGCTCTTTGTCGGGGAGTCGATGGGGACAAGCTCGTGTTTTAGGTTGCAGCTTGACATTTTCCAAGCAATCTCGAAGATGAGGCACGTTTCTAAACATTGCTATAAAGAGCTTACTTTTACAAGCAATCATCCAAGAAGGTCTTAAGTCAAATTAAGCCTTTTTCAACATTGTTCTTCTAACTTGAAACGAAATTTTCACGTTTGACAGCCAAAGAAAAAACAACACACATACATATATGCACACATTACTTTCATTTTCTTAGTCTTAAATGATATAAAGCTACATAAAAAGTAGATTCTTATTGATAGTTGTCAGCAAAAGGAAGGTGGGTATCCAGAAAATTATAAACGTGGAATTACTGTTAGATTTTTAAGCAGGTGGCCCCCTGTAGAAATTCTCCTTTTTATATGGGGGCTAGCAAATTCCAAGTTTTGGGAATATGTGATTATGTTTTGCAATGTTCTTAGTAAAGTATGAGCTTTCTTTAGAGAGGGAAAGAAGAAGAAGAAGAAGAAGAAGAAAGCTCAAGACGTCTTATTACCAAGTCCAATAATGTGGTGTCCAACCACCACTAAGTTCTAAATTAAGTACATGGTAAAGCTCATCATGACAAACATCGTCTCTGCCCAAACGCTGATACTAAGAAAGAGGGCATGTCATGTGTGGTGTGTTTGATATCAGAGTCTGAGTGCTGTAAGGAACTCCGGCTCTCATGGGGCTTTGAAAGGAGACACATCCATTTCCTCAACCACTCACACTTGGTGTGGTGTGACGTGACTTGTCACACTGGAAATGTTGATGGGCAGGGACAAGCAGGTGCTGGGCCATTAGCGCATGCATCTGTTCAGTGAGGAAAGTCCCTTGGCAACCTTCATCTTTGGAGAGAATTCCTGAGACGAAACGGAAGAGCTCGGAAATACAGATGCCAAGGACATCTTTGTCGTCCTTTCGGAACTGTGGTTGTCAACTGAATCAAGAACAGGAGGAGATTTTCATGGAGGTGGCACAGGAATCAAACTGAGATGGCATGAGAGGAAGAGCCCACTGCGCAATAATGCAAGCAGCATCTTCCCCTTTTCTGAGTTCCCCTTGTTTTTTTCCTAGCTAATCTTCCCTTCTTTTTCTCAGGTAACAAGCCTAGAACAGTAGCCTTTTCTAGATACCCATTTCCTGCTTCGATGATGCTGTTATAGCAGGCACTTCTTCCTCAGCAGTGGGGAAGAAGATAAGGATCCAAATTTCCACCGCCTGCAGAAGTCGGTGGATCGAATTTTAATATGGTTGAAGCCGAAATCAGAATAGGGAAGTCAGAATCGGTGAAAGCATTTGGATTTGGTCAGGTACCATATCTAGATCTGGCTCATCTTGTGATCCTTGGACCTTGAGGCATAGTCGAATCCGAGTGTTCGAGGACAAGTGCTTAGTTAGCTATTTCAAGCAAGTTGGATCTGTATCGGATTCAGCATTACAAGAAAAAAAAAAAAAAATCTCAATTTGGAATCGGGTTAGATTAGATTTGGACAATTTGGTAATGGCAGAATCCAATCAAGTCAGTCTGGTGTGTTTGGACACGCACCTGACGATCTGGACCAGCATCCAACTGCCTTTTTATGGGGTTTTCCGTCATAGTTGGTAGGATATTTGGTGTGATCCAGAGCTGGCGATGGTTGGATATTTTTAACCTGCACCCTCTATCTGAACCAAATCCACAGGCAAATTTTGAGAGAGGAACTTGAAGGTATGACTTTTTGTAGGACAGGTTGTTACAGTGGCATCAGAGCTAGTTTAACATTTGGACCTACGGTCCCACACGTGTGGACTCGTGTGCCTTAAGGAAGGTGGATTATAACACCTCAAAAAATTAGTACCGTATTGAAGATTGTAAAGGATCTTCAAGAACTTATAAAATGGGTTAGTAAATATATGGTTATCTTGGTTCTTAACCTTTTTAGGATTGGAACCAAAACACCTAAAAGGTGAGTTGAGATCCACTCAACAAGGAGTTAAGCGTGAGTGGGGATGTTATAGTTGACTTACAGGTTGGTTAGTAAGAGGCCTCCTTGAAGCAAATCTGATTCACAATATCTGTTTCAAATGGTTTCCGGAGGTGGACATGGATTTGTTGCATTCCATGCATATAAATGGATCAAGATCTAACCAAGGATGTGAATCATGTGAACTAGGTGATTGATATCTGATTTCCATTGCAAATTCTTTATCATAATTTAGCGGAACATGCATCCAATCAGTAACCACATTGTACATCTGAATCTAAAACATAGCTCCTTGTTTTGTGTGTGTGAGAGAGAGAGATGCCGATCAAATGGAAAATCATAAACAAAAACCTGGTGACAAGAAGTCACCGAAGTACAAACGGGAAAAACAAAAGCGAAGAAAAGAAAACAACAAACAAAAAAGAGAGTAGTAGGAGAGAGAGAGAGAGAAAAAAAGAGAGTCGGATTGGACAACAGATGGTATAAACAAAACTGAGTAAAAGTATCTTTTTAAAGAATGGAGGCGATCCGCCTCGATCAGCAAGCCTTAAGGAGTCAAAACCAAGTGAAAGCCCAAGCAACAAAAAAAAGAAAAAAACGAACATATCAATCCAAGATCTTGAACTTGAAACCGTTTGCATTCGCTTGCTTCCACATGCTCACTACTTGCGTGATTTTTATTCTAAAAAAAAAACCTGCGTCGCCTTTTCTGCCGAACATTCACATCCAACTTGTACAGCTTTAGTTTTCGCAGCCTTTGAATGTGTGGAGGAGAAAGCATCCTTCCTTTCCTTTCTGCCCGCGTCCTCTGCCTTTCCGGGGGGCGGGAGACCTTTGGCCTGCCTACCATCAAAAGAGAACAAGCAGATTGTCGGTGCAATTTTCGTAACATTTTATACTACTATACATGTTTTCCTTCGTTTCCAACGTTTTCCTTCCTTACTTTTGCTACATAAATTGTACCATTCCCTAGTTTCGTCATCATTGATGGTTGATGTACTTAGCTAAGATTATAATAATGTGTTTAGAGTTCACATTCATGGCATTCAGTAACAACTCACTTCAGACCTCGAGCCCACCACTGAGCTACAACTACCTTACTGGAGGGAGAAATTAAACACACTATAAACCTCAGAGTCAGAACCATTAGGGCTCGAACTGAGACCCTTGCAACCATTTGCTGCAGACCACAGTCTTGTCAACATCTCAAAATTATCATATATATATATATATATATATATATATATATATATATATATATATATATATATATATATATATATATATATATATATATGGAGGGGTGAGCCCATGTGTGACTGATCTCATCTCAGTGTCCAGCTCTTAGAAAGTGATGCACCACCGGCTGTGGGCCTGAGGCAACAGACGAAGGTGAACTGGTCGACGCATGTGGGCCCCACAAACAGTGTCGGCCCACCCACAAGCTAGAGCCGGGACCAGGCGCTACCGGGCCATGTGAAGCATCACATCTGGATCTCGGTGTGCTTCGCACCGGCGGAGAGCAGCCGGCGCCGTGCAGGTCAGGTTTCAACCCCAACCCAAACAGCCAGAAACTCCCAGACCTGCGGGCACATCAACTTATCAGACTGCTGGGGTTTTGGTAACAATGGCAGGAGATCAACATCGACGACAGGAAGAAAAGAAAAAGAAAGAAGACGACCAAATGCTACGAGAGCTATACATGTCATGTCTGTTCATGTAAGTATAAGAAGCTGAAGTAGCCCGGACAAAGGGTTTGATGGAACCTTCGGCTCTCTTTTAGACGAGTAGAATTAAATACTCTAACTCACCCGAAAAACAAGCATACGTACAGTACAGAGCTCACGACGTCATAATTCCGACAAATTTTTTTCCAACTTGACAGGCAGTCTTAGATAACCAATTATATGAAGCCTACTAATTATTGAACATGGAATCATGGGATAGGAAGTCGAGTGACTGTAGAGTTGGCTTAAAGCACTTGTAGAAAGTAAACATTTCGATTACCAAAGAACGTCTTTGGTAAAAGTCACAGCTGATGTTTTTTTATACATAAGATTCGCTTCAAGATTCAAGAGTCTTTCTAGTACCAAATTTATTTGATAATCACTTAGGTACATCATATATGGCCCTCGGTTCTCTTTCTGTCTCTAGAAGGAAAAAGCTGGACTTAACAGGACAGAGTAAAAAGACTTTGAGGACTCTCAATCATTTGGCAAAGTACAACGGTGAAAAGTGGAAACTTCACCAGCAGTGCTACTGCTGCAGCATCGGTTTGCTTACCGAGATGGCATTTTGGCCGATACTCGTCGGCCCGAACACCGAGACGGATTGTTGGCAGTCAGTACAATACGTATCGGGCGACACGGCTAATATTAATATATGACACTGGTGCGACTGGTAGGCATTCAAAGCGCTTTGCCGTTCCATAACTCTCTGGCCAAAACATATTAAATGCCGGCCATTTTGAAAGAGTCAATGCAACTTATGATTAATTCATCACAGGAGCGCTGTCAGGAGGAAAAAGAAGACGATATATGCTTCAGCGAGGGGGTTGTTAACCATGTAGTTATTTTGTTTGAAATGGCCAGCTAAAAGTTGGAGCTGTGAGCGTGCCATAAGGAAACACCAATTCTCGTATCATATCCCTTTCTTCTGGAAGCCAAGATTAAACTATCATGGAAGCGTTGCTGTTACGTTTTCTTTTCTAACCAAAGAAGGAGGTTTGCTGTAGGACAATCTTCCTGAAAAGATAGGATTTCCGTCCCACAAGGGATGTAATTGATCTGGGTTTAATTTGAGTCGGATTAGTCAGGTTCAACAAGAATTTGAGTCACGGTTTCAAATGTAGCTGGCATTTTCCTCCCCAGGTATGTTTTTTGTGGATGATATGGTGATTGTTAGTAAGACAGCCCAAATCGGTATGCTGTATGAAGTTTGTGTTGAATAATTTTGTAGATAATATTGGATTCTACATTAACAATTTCCATATTCAAGATAAGGTGAGTGAGGAGATTGCTGGCTTTTTGGCTGTGGCAGAGCCACATGCATGTGGGCCATTGCCCACACCAGCCCACAGAAATTACCTTATTTACATATTGGTATCTTATTAATTTTTACTTATTTATATACGAGCGTCCTTTCAAGATCAAAATCTAAAACAGTAATGCCCTTCAGCCAAAAACTTTTGGCTCCGCCAAGGGAGATTGAAAGCAGAACATGGTTTTAAAGGAAAGGCATGAAAAAAGCTCTATTATCCTTTGTAGGTAAAGGCTGTTTAGTTAAGCATGTTATAAACCAGTGTATTGACATTAGACAATGATTTTTAAACTGCATCCCGGTGTGATTTTATTCACTGAGAGGGAGTGTAGCAAGTTTGCCTGGGGCGACCGGGAGGGTGGTAGAAAGCGTCAAGCAATCGGTTGGCCTACTATGTGTGGTCCAGTTGATGAAGGTGATATGGGTCTAATCTCCATTCTCACTATGACTAGAGCAAATCTGATTCACATGGTTTCTAGATTTCTTACTTCTGATCTTATTTGGTCAGAGATTGTAAGACCATCTGAAAATGAAAAATCTATGGACCTGTAAATCAGGCCCATCCATGTCCTGGTTTTGGAAAGGGATCTTGTGGGCATGGAATGAGATAGGCCATCTAGTAAGCTGGAGACTTGGGAATGGAAGACAGATACACATCTGGACGAATATAATTGTGGGGTGGGGAGTGCTGGTTTGTTTGACTAACTTGAATGAAAATACGAAGGTCAGGAACCTGCTAGATTTTTTAGTTGAGCAGATGGTGATGTCTATGAGAGAAAATGGTACTCAAATCGCCATGCGTCAGTCTTGTGGCCGGTGTCACCAATCTGAGGGAAGAGGAAGATGAATTAGTGTGGACTAATGATGTAGTTAAGAGATTACAAAGAATATACATATATATATATATATATATATAATTATATATAAAATTATATATATATAATCTTCTTTGTAATCAGAAACAAATGTAATGTTAGCCACCTTTTTTGTGAAATGTGAAGTGGTGGCTTAAATCTGGAAGTGGGTGACCGATAGATTTGATGTGTCATGGAAACAGTTGAGTTGCGTTAGGGAAGCAAGAATGCGGTGGTGCAAGAGATCCTTTTAAGAATAAAGAGGGAAGAAGATGTTGGCGTTTAGCCTTTCATATCGTCATTTGGAACGTTCGGAAAATGAGAACCGACATTTTGCATGATTTGCGGGTTCGAGTCAGGGGGGATGTCAACGAGTGTATTTGGGAGGCATAATGAATTTGAGTTGTAATGCTAAATGACCTTTGAAAGTGAAATGGGAATTATTGATGTGGGAAGAAGTGGTATCAGGCCAGATCCTTGGCCATCCTTCAGATCATGTGAGTTCACTCTGCAGTCGGGGTTTCTGCAGGAAGAAGCAAATATAAGATCGGCATATAGTGTGAGAAACAATGAAGGAAGAGACAAATGCTTCCAGGTTCGTGTTTTGCAGCAGTCACTTAGTTGGTAGCCTGGAAGGTGGATGAATTCTAAGAGAAGTATAGAAGCATTATCTCCAACGGAGGGGAGAATCTTCTAAATGGCGAAATAAGCTCAGAAGGAGCCTCTGTATATATGCTTGGAGGTCACATGGGCAGGAAAATTTTTTGTGACAGTATAAAGAAAGTTTTATTGGTGAACTATAACCCTGCCATAGAAGTGATGAATTTTTGCTTTTCTGATAGGAAAAGGGATTATATTAGATAAACTGTTTCTGTTTTTGAGTCATGGAATCCAATGGCCTGACTATTGTGGCATGTTGGTGTTTCTGATCATTGTGGCATGTTGGTGTTACTGTCAGCTATTTGCTTCTTTGATTGTCGCTTCTGCAAGTAGTATAATTCTTTCAATTGTTGGCAATAAAAGGGTAGGGAGCCCAACTTTCAGCAGTCTTGCATCGGAATGCATCTTTGATTAGGTAATATTCAATCAACTGAATATGATATTAACTGTATCAATTGTGAAAGTGATCTAATTACATGCAATCAGCAAGTCTTTCTGTTTCCTTGCCCGCCTTTGGTCCTCTTTCTCTTCATTACTTGCAAAATAGCTTCAGTCGCATTCCGCATAATTTCAGGATGGGTGCGTCTCATCAATGACACAATTACTTGACATGTGATAGGAAATGCCACGCGTCAAACATCATAAATATATATTGTCCATCTGCGGGACGGAAATATGGGGTAACAATAACATCAACGTCGTGAAGTTATTGCGCCGTATCGGTTTGTTTATCATTCCGATATGTATTCTATTCTTATGTATCGACTCTTGCTCTATTTCCATTTTATAAATTTGAAAGATAGTTCGAAATAATTTAAACTGTTTTAGAAAATAAAAATAATAAAACCAAATATCGGGGTTTTATGTTTTCTCTGATACAGAGCGGTATTAGATACAGTGCGGTATTAATAATATTGGATAATGCTTGTAATTGTACCAGTCTGGGAAACGGGCGGGCAGATAGAAGAAGGCTCTCCATTCTGGGTGAAGCCGGCCACATCTAGAGTAAATTAATTGAGATTGGACGTCAGCAACCTTCTGTTGTTGTTGGCTTCTGCGGCTCCTTATAAGTAGGAAACTACTTATTTGCTTTACAATTTTTAGTCTGTTTCTAAGTGCACACTGCAATATGATATGCAGTCATTCAGAGTAGACACTGGATTGTAATGGAATGATCAATAAAAAAAATGCAAGTTGAATGATAAGTTTAATGTGAAAATTTGATCAACCCAATGATTTATGTGTCAAGCATCAAGCTAGCCTTGAGTCATGCATTTTTTAATTCACTATATTTATCTATTTATTTGTCGCTTACCATGAACAGCTAAGGACCGGACCCGCCAACCGGTCCAGCCCTAAAAGGTAAACCCAGGGAAGCAAATTATGGCACCCCTGCATGAAGACGAGCGTGCGAAAGCTCAGGACTAAGAGAAAAATCCTGTAGTGTTTGATAAAGCTACCTATGAACTGCAGAGATCTAATAAAACTCATAACTTACGAAACAAATCGTGTTGATTACATAAATGAGGTTTAGTATTCGCTGTGCAAATAAAAGCAAAGGGTGCCAATATAATCAGAGTCCCATCCACATATTTGTCTAGAACATCACATTTCAGAAATGGCGCCCGTATCCTGTAGAAGTACATAAATCGTCTTTAAACACAAACTTCTTAGTTAACAAAAATCAGAGTTGTCTCATATAGCTTTCATCTCCATTGTCATGAATGCACAACGAGAGGATTAACTTCAAGGAAATTAAATAGAGTGCGAAGCTATGCATCAGAACTCACATATCCATGCATGCCTCCATCTTTATCTGGGATATCTGTCACGGTAGAAGTCGCATCAGTGAAGGTTTCACTGATGATGCGGCTATGTTAATTGGTGTTTTTTATCGCGCCAGTGGAAACTAAAAAGTCGTTTTTCTGTAGTGGAGTGCGCTCGAGTAATGTTGAAATAATATTTCTCTGTAGTGGATGGTGCTCAAGGCCGTGGTAGAACAAACAAGTTTCATGCTCGCTGCAAACGTTCACTTGCTTTTGAATCTTTGATGCCTGATGCATGCTGATACATGCACCAACATATTTAAGGTGCTCTTTTATGGGGCTTCTGCGAACATAAGAGCGTGTATTTTTGTTTTTGAATTTCAATCAATTCAAAATCATGTGTTGGTGTGCTTAGGTGAACAGGCCGGCGTGCTTTTTTAATAATAGGTTTGAAGAATAGCTATCTTGAGGTTCAACATATGTCCGAAGGCCAAATTTTGACCCAACTACTATAATCCGAGTTAAAACCAGGACGAAGCGGTTCGAGATTCGATTTGGCTCCAGACCATCGAGTTATTATGGGGCAGTACTGTCGGATAGACTTAGTCTTACGCCAATTTAGGTGGACAAACGATCAGGTTCAGGCCTTTCGGCGTCAGTTTTACTTGGTTGGGATCAGCTTGTTGCATATTCCAAAAATAAATTCCATTTTGATTCTCTCTCTCTCTTAATCGGTACGCTGGGGCTATATAGAACCTGTCAACAGGACAAAATCAAGAACAGACAAAATCAAGAACAGAAACATAGTTTGCATATTTGGTTGGCTATCATAGGAACAGACGCATGTTACTCCTTCAGATTCGTGCCAGAATATCCATTTTCCATTTCAAAGGGAGGACTTGAAAAAACACTTAGCTTTTACTTAGAAGAGAACTGGAACAACCTTTTTTACCATGCACAGGTATGCACACTAAATCATGTTCACTTCAAACTAGTCATCTATGGACTGAAGAATATCCTGAACTTCGTGGGATCTTTATGTGAATGAGCGGAAATTTATCTTAGAAAATGTCTTGCCTTGTAAAACTCTTACAGTTGGGAGAGCCGACATTGTAATGTGGCTTACGAACCTTAAGGCTTTTCATGTTTCTGATAAACGAACATACCACCAGCGCAGAGAAAATAGTGAAAGTAAAACCCAGTTACTTTTACTACTATTTTTTATTTTAAACCATGTGCTTGGTTAAGATTTTAAATATTTTTCTATTCCACTCGAGAACCATTGATTTGTTCTACTACTTCTTTATCGTTACATGAAATGCATGCCTAATCCGTGATATACAACCAACGAATGAAATGTCTTCTCACCTAAATAGAATTTAGAACCCCAACATATCTTGTTTCTTTCTTTATTTTTTGAAGTTAAATTGATCGAATTCTTATGGGCAAGAATAGCACCCATTTTCTTTGAATGTAGAATTGAGTTCAAAAGCGTGAACCTGACTACATGTGTATACTAAATAAATGTGATGACCACATTGCTAAATCATTCAAACAACTTACCTGATTCTTTGGTTTTCCAACGGCCACGAGATCTGCTCTTTTGGTGACTGACTTTAAGTGATGGCGGGACTTCTAGGTGTTACATCACATTAATTGAATCATCTTCCTTCACAATATTTAGACGCATTATCAGTGAATTGCTATGGGACCTAGTCCAAAAAGTTTCATTGAAATGGCAAGATATTTGTCCATCTTTTCAGTTGACTGTCGTTCTGCGCTTTATCAGTATCAGACCACGCATGGTGTAGGAAGAAAGAAGAAGAAAATACTCGAAGTGATCAAAATCCACTTCCTTTCTACGTGACATGCTGTTGCACGAGCATTCACGTAATTTACATAACCTCTTATCGACGACCGAAGGGTCCAGCGAAAATGGCATCCCATGTTAAGAATGGTAAGTTGGTAACCCTCAAGAGGCAGTGGAACAAACGGCATAATATGGTATATATGCAATTGTAGCGATGTTACCTTTCCATGAGGCTGATCTCCACGACTACATTCTGGCATGAAAGAGGTCCACGTTCAAGCTCATGCATGGTCCCAAACATGAACATCAACGGAATAGACCCCAGCTAAAACGCTCCACTAAGCGCACGGTTTAACTCTTGCATCCTTTTGCGGGCTTCCTGTGAAATCATTGAAGACAAAATGTGATTAGTGACGGTCAGATCCACCTCCTTTGCCCTCTAACCTATCCACTCTCGACTAAAGCGACCATCGCCTGCGTTAGATTTGGGACACCCCCGAACAGCCACACAAAAGACTTAAGAGCATGATGTGACAGAAGCCGTTGAAATTTTTTGGGGCCTAATAGCACACAGGTTGAGAAACCAAGGTCGAACTCGCACCTTGCCGAAACTGGGGGCGGAAAACATGGCACAATGTTTACAAAAAGCTGGGACCCAAGCGAGGCTGAGCGCGTGCTAGTCGGGCCCTGGTCTACCACTCTCACCTAAACGAGGGCAAATCCAAGTGGCCTTACGCGGGGACATGCCACCAAAGACCACACATTTCCTCGGTTGTCGCCACCACCATCACAGTCTAACAAAGGATATGAGAGGAGTTCTGCTCGAGCGGAATACCCTCCCCATGAAGCGCAGCCATGTTTAGAGATGATGGGCTTGTCAGCATTTGGTGGGTTCGCTCAACGCGACTGCATTTTTGAAAGGTAAAAACTACTCAAGCACACGACTCTCCTAATGGAAGTCATTTCCAGAAGATTTTTAGATGTGGTCCGTATGGGGCTTCACTGATCTCAATTCCATCCAAACTGATTTCGTTGCATGCCCGAGCCAAGTCTAGCTTAAGGGGGCGAGGTCAATTGCTGCATCCGGAGAAGGTTTACATCTGAACTTGCAAATAGACATCACAAACAATAAAAGCGTTTGCAAAAAAGAAGTAAACCGAACCAGCGGCCGAGAGGCCACAGGTTCTCCACCATGTTGATCGTCTAAATGGGCTGGTGTCCTTTACAGCCTGTTTGGATGGAGGGAGAGGGATAAAAAGGACTGGAAATGATAGCTAATAATTGGGTGTAAAAAAAAAAGGAAAAAAAAAAGATTTTTAATGAAATCCTAATCCCTCCGGAAATGGAGAGATTGAGAAGAAAAGGAGTGGACCTTTCCTTTCCCTCTCCATTTCCTTCCCTTCCCTCCCCTTTCATTTTCCATCCATCCAATTCATTTCATCTCTTTCCCTCCATCCAAACATAGCTTAAATATCTCTCAATCTAATACCAACATCTCTAACGGACTTCACTTTTATGTGTTGATAAGTGAGAAACTTAGAAAGACGAGTCGATAACTTGCCTTATGTAGGGTACCAATTCTTTTTTCAGCGTCGTCCAATTGAGCTTGAATCCCTTCCTCCACTTGTGAGAGCAGCATTTTGTGCGATGCCTCTGCAAGTCATGGCACCGTCCATACAATGTTCAACAAAGAAATGAAAGTGAAGGTGCAAACCGAAATTCTCCCAAGGCAGGACAAAGATGTAACCACAGGCATATTCCCTTAAAATAAATAAGGAGCAGCAACAGGATTAGAAATATTACGACACGAGCAAAATCACATGGTGGCGCGCGGGCAGTAACTTCTAATCGGACATATATTCTAGTTCACAATAAAAGGCGGGTCTAGTTCCCAGCAGCCCTTCGTTGGCAAAGCTTTTACACATTTGAAGGCCCAAAACCTTACCGGTGGCCTGACAAATACGGCTCTTTTGGTAAGAGTCCTATTACATGAAGACGCATACATTAGCTTCTTGCGAGTTACGCCTTCTACCAGATTGGCATCATTCTGTTCCAGCTTAATATCCAATGAAGTTAGCCTTTGCTAAAAAATAAAATCATAATTAAAAAAGAAAATCATAAAGCAAATGCACTGAGATATCAACTTCAAAAATCCAGCAAACATCCGGCCCCTTTACTACATTTTACGTGACAGATCTAGGGATTTGAAACAGCTCGGGTTTGGCTCGATATCAATGATTCTTTCTCAGATCGATCCTCCTGTAGTATCTGAAGTTTCCAGCACAACAGTAGACACTAACCACTCAAGTGGCCATAAATTAAACACGATCGTGATGAATGTGTAAGTGTCTAGTCAATGTAAACCTATAATGTCTATAATAATTTCTAAGATAGAGTCATCATGAAAGCATAGATAGCACAAAGGGAGACACTAACCACTCAACCGGAACATAAATTAGAGACGATCGTGATGAACGTACAAGTGTCTCAGTCAACGTAAACCACGTTAAGAAATGTGACTGCCATTCGCATGCCATTCTCTAAAAATTATGAAAAGTTTAAAAGAAAAGCTTGAGAGAATTAATGAGAGAAAAAGGTAAGATTGAAACATTAGTCTCCCAGTTGGAATAGTATCTCTAAGGATTAATGAACAAATAGAAGCCACACGAATTCATGAACAAATGGCAGCCACATCAATGATGCCAATGCCAAGGGTTTGAGTAACAGTTCCTTACTTCCGGTCCGATACAATTAAAACCTAACCAAGCCTGCTGGACATAAGTTTGTCGGCTGCTCGGATTCGCCCGAGTCTGCACCAGGTTTAAAAGAAAATAGGATCTGGTCGTTAATTAGACACGAATTTAGTTTGCAGCTATGCAACTTAATTCAAATCCAAGTCCCACAATAAAAAAAATCCAATACTGTTTCAACTTTCATTTAAGGATTTGTCTCTGAAACCAACTGAACCTAGGTCTGGTTTCAAAAGGTTATGTCCAAGTTCAAAACCAAAACCGAGTCCAACTGAGGTGTAGTCGGATTGGACTTTATAAAACCTGGGCAGACACCGAGTCCAAACTATTTATATCGCTAGCTAAAGTGTTTTCCAATCTGTACAAGCAGCAAGTAATGCAAAGCACTTAGACCCTATTATAGCATCTAAGTGTGAGAAAATTGGCAGAGAATGTCGACGTTAAAATTCATAAGCTAATTTTTCTGGTGGGCACAAGCCCACTCAAAGCAGACACTCATAGCCGGTTTCGAAGAGTCCATGTAATTGGTATCAAAATTATGTTCAGTACTCCGAGTCCAACTCCGATAGATATGTGTTCATTGTAAGAGGTAAACTAAAATATCTCAAGTATAAAGATTGACGCAAACTTACCTAACATTTAAAAATTGAGAACTGTCAAAGGACCATATGCATCTTAACTTTCCACCTACCAAGTCTTATTCCTAGCTCTTTTTGAGTGCACAAGGTGGCCAGCTAGAAGGCAGGTTGGAATCTGCCAAATCAAACACCAGGTTCAGGTTTGAGCTTATATCTACCGAGACATTGCCCTTACCAATATAAACTGTTAACAGCATGACCAAATCCACCAGAAAATGTCTCTCCTAAACATGTCTTAGTCGTCTCAACGAGGATCTAGGTTGAACGGGCGACTGACCTGCAAATCGGGTGTCCTCCTGTCAATGTCACTTTCCTTATGACTCCGAAGTTACCGCAGTATCCTATACATCGATAGAAATCTAAAGGTCATTTTGTGCACTTGGTAGTACATGGAGTCGGTTCAGAATCTTCAGATCTACTGCTTTCCAGCTGTTGAGGTAAATAAGAGGGTTGCTGCTTTAAAAATTAAGTCTCGAGTTCTCAATCCTGCCGCTCTGCGGAATGTTAAAACAAAAGCAGACCAGTTTAAGTAGTCTGACTGTTGAACTGTTTCTCACAATTCTGAATATATATATATATACACTCCGACCATTCCAGATTAGTCTCCACTCAACCACGTACACTGATCTGAGATCCTGGGGTCTCAACACCGAATCCTAGCATATCAGACCCAATTCAATGACAAATACTAGTAGTTCTTTGGTGGGAGGGGACGGTGTTATCAATGTTTGTGTACATTGACCTGCATTTACTGATAGGCATTCTATCGGCCCCCTATCAATGCTATAATAAACCTGACTATTTATACCAGTTAATATGCTGGCTGAATTGGCCAAGTTGACCTAAATTATCCAATTTAGCAGGTGTAGGCCCTTTTATAATGAAATGATAATAGACATGCATCTTTAATTTTTAAGTAAATATCATATTAAGGGACCATTTTCACCTAATATGCATCGACTGAAACGCATCAGCCGATACAACCGATTCACCGCATCATTCAACAAAATAAAACGGGTTTCATATCATATGAATTGGAGGATAAATTCTTTAAGTATTAAAAGCCATACTTTGCCTCTCCGAGATTGCCGTTAGCTCCAACTGATCTGCTTCTATCTCTCTTAGCAAGTTCTTGCATTCTTGGAGATGTATATTCACTTCCTCCTTGAATTTTGCCTGTATTGTTTGCAGCCGTTCTTGTTGCCCTATGCACGTGAAAGAAAAGCGAACAAATCATCAACGGTCAACGAAGTCAGTCAATTTGCTTGGCAAAAATACAGGTTGGTTTGTCTTTTTTCCAAATTTAAAAGGTACCACACAAATTTTCCTTTTTATTTAGATTACCTTGAAATCTCGTTTCTAATCTCCTCCTCTTGGAATTGCTCAGACTGATGAGCTTGTTCCTGTAAGAGATAATTACAATGGAAATACATCAACTTTACCGACTTTACACACACGCATATATATTCAAGATAAAATATTCCTATATATATATATATATATATATATATATATATATATATATATATATATATATATATATATATATATATATATATATATATATAGTAGATACCAAATCACTTGGGTAAGGATAAAAACAGACATCTTAAATTGTTAAAAAGTATTTTAAACAAAATGTGAACCTTCTAATATGTTTATAAACATTAATATAACATAAATCATGTATTAGTATTTACATATATATATATATATATATATATATATATATCTCAAAAAATCACTCTTAAGTTCATATCTATAATATTACATTACAAAAAAAAAATTAATATTAATGAGTCTGGTTTTTGTTTCTTACCTAAGTGGTCTAGTTTTTACTTTTTACCAACTTTCCTGTATATATATATATATTGTGTGTGTGTGTGTGTGTATACTCGATCCTGCACACTGATACCCTATATACTTCTTTACAGAAAGGAGGAGAAAATGCTACTTAACATGGCAGGGGTGTTTAAAGGGGTATGTAGAGCATATAGAATTTTATTATGTACTCATATATATATATATATATATATATATAAACAACTTCTTCCTTCTGTCACTCGCTTACCTTTTCACGACCATCTTTTTCATCTTAGGATCTATCCTGGGAAGGGAAAGAGACTCAAAAATCCATTCCTATTTTGGAATCTTTTTTACACGTTTTACACACACACACACCATATATATATATATATATATATATATATATATATATATAGAGCCAGAGGTACATGTTTGTATTTCACAGAAGCAGCAACAATGTTAGACATGACTCATAGATGTACTAGAAAATGATTTACTCACAAAAATTTGCAGCCTTAATCATCTCCAAAATATCACGAGGAAACCTTTAAAATATTGAAAAATCAAGCCGAACGATCTGAGGACAACTACTACTAAAGCAAGGCACATAAGAGTGACCGTACCAAAAATGTGCCATGAGTGAAAAGATCTTGTGTGCATGATAAGTGGAAGAGTGATTTAGATCACCTACAGTTCTGTATGTATTTGGGAATCCACACTTTGTAGTTGTGCTTGAATTTTGTCAATTGTAACTGAGAGGATCTCCGAGGTTTTCCTCTGTGTATGAGACTTCATTCTAATCTTGAATCTTTCTAAACCTGAAGCAAATTGAGCGATGGCCCTGCTTTTCCATGAAACAGAGAATGCCCTTTAGTTGAAAATTAGATGTCAACGTTGTACTACAAAAATTAAAATGTGGTAAAGAGATGGACGTGAGTACAATAATTTGTTAGAAGATAGTTGAACAATCACATCCACAGGAACAAAATGCACGCAAAAGGTCAGATCCCTTACATGCTCCCACATAGTGGAAATTTGGTAAATTTCCTCACAATTTTTTGGTCAACATTCAAAATTCATACTTGAGAAAGTTTATTGGTAAGAAACACACGGTCTTGAGAACAACTTTCTTAGGAGGAAAATGTCCACTAAATGGGAAAAGGCAAAGTACAGCTGAAAGATAGCAATATGAAATCAAAGGATGACGTAGCCATATGTCATTCAGGTTTTTTGATGCAGAAAGGCATAATGTTGAATGCAATGGCAGGTTTACAGGAGCATACGCAAACAAGGTAAATAGTGAAAATTCCGTGGTTTGATTCCTCCAAGAGGACAGATCCGGTAAGTTGCAAGAATGACACTCCATACGCCTCCCAGTATGTATAAGAAACAGCACAGAGATTTTCTACTGGTATCAATCCAAACTTGACTGTAAAAGTAAAGACTGCAATTTCAATAATATTGGAGTTGGAAAATGGAAAGCCAACTCCAGTATCCTGGAAATTATTAACAAAATTGGTCATTCTTAACTACAAGATATATATTGTAACTGATGTCTTGGAGTTGGAAAGCTAGGTCCAGCATCCCAGCCTCCTATCAATAATCAATTACATGCAACCTTTAGAAGCATTCATGTGCGAATGCAAGATACTGGAAATCAATTTGACCATCTTAATCCAAGCTTGCTAACCGAAAATTTTATTGATTTCAATTCTCAAATTAAACAAATGGTATGGAAAAAACCTTGCTAGTGCGTCCTCACTTTGCTGAGATCCAACATCCAGTTGAGAATTTTCGTCTCCTATGGATTTGGGGTAATGATGCGGGAAAGAAACAGTCAGCAGGGCAACAATAAGAAAACGATTGAAAGAGAAAAAGGATCAGGTTTACCCTTCATGGATGACAAAACAGGGCTTGGAGCTCTGGCAATTTTTTCTCGATGCACTCTGGTGCTGCGATGCAGCAGAAAGAGTGGCTTTTGCTGGCATTTTGGCGTCCATTTCTCTGTTGGCATCAGGAAGCACAAAACAACATGACCAATGATAAAAACTTGGCCATCCATTTCCTGAAGGTGGTTCTCAACTTTCTACCAAATTTGCTACAGAGCAGTGCTTCAATTCAGAAATGAACCAAACAATAGTGCATTCAGATATTTGACAAACAAGCATAACAAGGCATGATTTGGTGAGGTACAGAGAATCAGGATCAGCCAGACTCACCAGCATTTCAGAAACATTATATCTTCAAAATCCCTTGGAACATAAGAAAGGACTAGGTTTGTGAAGCAATATTCAGGACAGAATCTTTAAAACTAATATACTGTTTATAATTTTCCCACATGATTGACACAATTGAAGCGGTTCACATTGTATGCAAAGAAGCAACTTATCCAACAGCATGTTTCTATAGAGAGATGAGTTACCTCCTTTGGTCATATGATGCTCTAAGGGTTCATCACTCTGCTTTTCAATTGAAGATGGAGAAGAGTTCTCTGCCACATCTTTCTTCTGAAATACAGGTGAACTCCCAGAGAAAATTTCCCTATCCTCTGTAGTATCATCCTGCAAAATCAGTTAAGGAGGCGCACAAAATCTGTTAAAAGTCAAAGCCAATCGGCAAATGAAAATTAAAAGGATACAGAGGATGCCACACATGCACGTGAATGCCTTCTATGATGGAAGAATCCCCTTGATATTGTCATGTGCTGCGGGAGTTCTGGACTATCAAGGCATAAGTTAACAGCATGCAATGGTGGAATATTAGAACTCTTTTCCTTGGACACCCCTGTTTGGAGATTTTCTTTGTATACTTCATATCTGCATAAGCTTCCTTCTTCACCAGCTGCCTCATTTGGAACTGGTGAGTTTTCAAACTCGACATCAGTTCCATGCATTGGTGATCCCTGTGCAATATGGAATCTATTTTCCTTGGTCGTGCCAATTTGTGGCTTTTCTTTGTTTAAATCACATTTCCATGATCCATTGCAACAACCTTCTTCGACCTCTTTATCCTTTAGAATTGGCAGATTGTCAAGAACACCAACATATCTATGTATTGTTGATTTCTGTGGACTCTGAAATTTCTCATTTTCAGTAGCATCAGTTTGGAATTTCTTTGCATCGCGTTTCCATGATTGACAAAAGCCACTTTCTTCCATAGCTCCATCATTTGGAAGTGGAACATTTTCAACCACATCAAACCTATGGTTTGGAGATCTCTGTGAGCTTAAGAACCTCTTTTCCGTAGTTGCATTGATTTCAGGTTTTTCTTTCACAACACCTTTGCTCGACCTATGAGTGCTTTCTTCTTCTACAGCTGCATTATTTGGGACTGGTGAATTTTGAACCACATTGACATCACATTGATGAAATGGTGTTCCCTCAACAACTTTGTCACTGATACTCTGCCTTGGCAACATCTTAGGAACAACAGTCTGTGCCTTCTCTTTTTCTTTCGTCTCCATTGGAAAGGATAGAACCACCCCATCACCACTGGTTACTAGGAAAGGAGTTCTCAAACTTTCTGCTTTTGTTGCTTCATGGGGTGGCAGCAATGGTGACTGCAGGTTTTCATGCTTCGGATTTTCTTCAGGTTTACCTTCAAGAATTGGTTCTGGTGAATATTGAATTCGCCGAGGTGCAATAAGACTGTGCTTCCTCTTAGACTTCCTTTTAAAGCTGGACGAATTCCTATTCATGCCCGAAGCACACATTTTCCCTTCTTCTCCAGTAAACCTGAATACACCTTGCTCTGGAATTTTCTGCTGGACACATCGAGGAAGATGCCCAATTTTGAGTTTTTGTTGCTTACTTAGAAATTTGTTGGTTGAATTCCTTTCTAATATGGAACAAGTGACAGGTCTACAGGAATTGGGAATTGGCTTCTCAGAATCAGTCTCAATGGTATCAGAATTTTGATCAGTTTTGGGAATTTTAACTGATTTGTTGTCTTCTGCCTGTGATGGAGCTGATTGGAGTATGTCCCACAGCTTCATTCTCAAAGATTCACTGCATTGGTTCGTCTGGAATTTTCCATCTTTTTCCATCACTATTTTATTGTTAATTTCCCTTTTATTTGTTACACACATTTCTTGTGTTGCTGCAAAAGCAAACTCTTCTAACTTATCTGGGCCAACATTGTTCTTGCTCTTTCTTGAATACGTGACACAGCCAACCTTTTTTGACATCCCATTTTCAGACTGAAAAAATGACGACCTATTGGCATAGAATTCTACAGATTTTCCTTTCTTATGAAAAGCACGTGAAACCCATGCACCTGATTTCTGAATTTTAGTTTCTGCTTGGCCAATTTTCAAACTTAACTTTCCTGAATTTTCTTGTGCGGTCCTCTCACCAGCAATATTCTCTGCATGTGAAGCACCAGTCCCATCCTTCATTTTAGTGACTGAACCTGTTCCTGCCAAAGCTTCCTGAACTGTGACACCAATTGAAATTTTACGGTGTTGATTACAAGAATGATAGCTACTACTGAAGCTTGGGCCGGCACCAGCATTTTCCTAGATCGGTTTGAAAAAATAGGCATTATTATTTGTCTTCTTGTTTTGCTTCTTGAAAGACTTTTAAGTTTATAAGTATGAAAAGGAAAAATATGCCACAATCCGGGAACAACAGTTAAACCATCATCCATTGGAAATTGACATGCTGAGCTGAAGGCATCTTTTTATTTTAAAATTTGTTCTCCAAACTAACATATAATAAGCAGAAATTTTGTATTTTGTATAACAACCATCTGACTAACAGAAAATTCTAATACGTGAAAATGTTGGCTCAATACCATTAGGAAAGGCTGAAGAACCTCCACCGCCCAGAAATTCAGCAGAGAAAAATTATCAGATAATGAAGAGCAGTAATAAGTCAGTCAGTATCCCCATGGTTTGCATTGATGGTATAGTATTGTAAGTCTTATACATTGAACAACAAAGAGTAATTGCTTATATCCAGAGGGGTGCAGGCTTGCGTGACTGATCTATCAAATTAGAACTTCATGCCTCAGACATACATGTCAGTCTTGCGTATGTTCTATGCAGTTGTTGCTATGCAGTAGCTATTTGACTACTTATTTATATCTCTCATAAACTATTGACTAGAGAACAGAATGCTACCATGGGTTCAGAGTGAAAGTGGAAAAGAATCTCTTCATGTGCTGGGCACACGTATGGAAAATGCACATTTAGAAAGCACATTTACATTGTTTGGACCCCATTAAACCAAGTAATTACAATCAAGGGCATTGTCAGACGAAGGTCATATTGTTCTTTCAGGACAAACAACAAGCATAACAAACAGATATCTTTCGCATTAACGTTCCATGTATAAGCATAAGTATCAGATCACAAGCTTCAACAGTGAACTAAAATTTTCTACAAAAACCAATCAAAGTGGCAGCACATTCACTAATACCAAGTAATAGACACAACCTATGTGCTATATCAACCGCATCTTGTACTTCATTCAGAAGAAAAGTCATAGACATTGCGGATGTTAGAGGGAAAGGGAAAGGGGAATATAGAAAATCAAACATTATGACTGTTTACACGAGAAAAGAAATCCTTAAAGAGAAGGCTAACTTTGTGATTTCCCCCCTTTCCTTCTAGTTTGAACATTTGCAGAACCCAGTAGCAATTTCTATTTTAAATAGAACAGGACTTGGTTAGGGAAAATTGTAGTCATCATCTGCTAGAAGTATCCGAGATAACTTTTCAGTAAAGTACTTGGGGAAAAAAAAACTCATTCAAGTTAAGCAGCTTCAACTTAGTGTGCCGTAGTAGGAAAAACCCTCTCTTAGATTCCCTTCAAGAAACCAACAAGCAAAACTTGCTTTCTGCTTCAGCCACTAACTTCCATCGGAAATGCCACTCAACATGAAGGGGAAAAAGGACCGCATAAGCAGTGATCTCATGGGTATATTTATATGAAAAGTACATTTATGCAAGTTCATGAACAATATTGTGAATTACTTACAAGCAGCCTATGTCTCTTCCTCTCTATCTCCATTTCAGGTCCTTCAGCAATTCAGTGAAATATGCCAAATATCCACCTTTCTATCCGAACAACATTGTGAAAATGATTAAGGAAATGGACAACGAATCATACATAAGTAAAAGAATCAAGGACCCAACTGAGAGTTATAATCTTCTCACAACCTGTTCATGTCTCTTCCTCTTTATCTCACATGCAGGTGCTCTTCACCATCTTACTGATAAAATAAGTCAAGTATCTTCTATCTGAGCAGGATTTAACATACAAAAACAATTAAACAAGATAGAATTCATGCAAAGCATGAGCGAAAACAAATGCCATAAACCATAAACAAGGGAAGGAAGACACCAGTTATCTAGCCAGGGCGATATCTATAGAAAATTAAAACTGTACGTTAAATCTTGTACAATAGAATTCAGAAGAGAGAAGCAAAGTTATGGGGATAGACCTAAAATAGTTTTATAAGATTTGTCTGAAAGAAGCGTCATGATGACAAAATTTTAAATCCGATAAGAAGCTGGCATTACAGAAATATGGAATTGTTCATGAAATGTATTTAGGATCTACGGATTCAAGTTCTGGTGTCCAATTAGAGCCGCAGTTGCAGTTTTCTAGAACAAAGAAAAACTGGACCTACAAGATTGAGTTAATGGTTTCTTCAGAACTTAGAACAGAAACAGATTGAATAAATAGGGCAAAATCCAGATCCGGATTTCCGGTGGCCAGGATTAGTATCATTGTCAATTTGGTTCAGGTTTATGCACAACTAGCATCGGATATATTTTCCTGGCCAGTTATTAATGGATGCTAAAGTGTCATGTTAGTTTTGTTATCTTAGATATTTATAAAAATTCGTGCTAATCATCTTAAAAAGAAAATAGACCTAAATGAAAGGAGAGCTGTAACTTTTGCTAAACCGGTGAGGAATAGAACGGGACTCCTGAATGGCCAACTTAGTATAGAGAACCACTGGCATCCTTGTTGATTTTTTATATGGCTGATATTTCTGGTCAAATTTCAAATTCTTCACAGCTACTTGCGAATGATGAATTTTACCGCCAAGAAGCGGGAATCCTTATCGCGAAAACATCTCCTGATCTCCAATGTCCCGGATCAGACTCCTCCCTTTATAAAGAAACCCTCGCAAGTGACACAGAGGTGTTCCGCGATCGGAAGAATCGCTGCTCGCACGGATTTCCCTTCGGATTCTTCGATCATGGAGAAGCTTCCATGACGGAAATGAGAACCAGCGATCAGAAAGTCCGACGTCCGATCACCGTCGCGCCTAGTGGCTTCTTGAATGGTGTATTTCCAGCAAAACAATGCGAATCCGGTGGCCGGAACTACGATCGCACGCGACGGGATTCCAAATTTCCAAGATGGAGAGTTTGGCGGGAACGAGTGAAATAACGTGGAGGGAGTCCAGAAAGGCACGGGAGAGCTTTGACTGGGAAGGAATGTGGGGCTTCTTGAATTTGATCGTATCGCTTTGGTTACGACCTTGGACATTTGAGGCAATTGAATTTCTTCGGGACGATAATTGTAGCAACGCCTTTTCCTTTATGTCGAAACCATCCCCATCTTTCCGTCTACTCCTGCACCTTATCTCATCTCGCCGTGGTAATATGCATTTGGGAACGGACGTTTTGGTCATTTTCCGCAATAAGGCTCGGGTCGGACTAGCAGTAAAACAGATCGAATCCAAACCAGACCCGTTTAAGCCTAAGCGCAACGCCGCGGGTTCCTCAACCTGAGAGTGAATTTCGGGTCAGGTCTGAAATTATACTGGATCCGATCCCTTTGCCCCGTCCGTGGAGCCCACATCTGACCGGGACCCAGGAGTTCGCGGCAACACTCTGAGAGCGGATTGGTCGAGAAGGTGATCGCCTTCTCACCTAATCCCTTTTACTCATCCCGCGAAGTCCCGCGCTACACTCGGACTTCGGAGTGGGCAGTTTTCTGCACCGGCTCGCGATTCTGAAGGTAGCGTACGCCGGATTCTTGCTCCTCCACCGAGTCGCAATGCTCATCGGCCTGGCCATGCCGCCGGGGTTCACAATTTCCGTCCAGTCATCCGGCCTGGTTGCCGGAGTCCTCCCTCTCTCCGGCGTTCTCCCTTCTTCCTCTCTCTCGAAGGCGCATTCCTCGGTTCTTCTCCTGCGCAGGAAATGCGGATTTAGGGTTCGCTGCTCCGCGACGAGGGAATCCTTCGTACCCGCTTCCCCGTCGGACGTTTCATCGGGCGACTTGCTGGACTGCGTGGTGGTCGGAGGGGGGATCAGCGGGCTGTGTATCGCCCAGGCTCTTGCGACGAAGCATCGGGATGCCGTTGGCAGCGTCGTCGTGACGGAGGCGAGGGAGCGAGTCGGAGGCAACATAACGACGGTTGAGAGGGACGGGTATCTGTGGGAAGAGGGTCCCAACAGTTTCCAGCCCAATGATGCTATGCTAACCATGGCGGTAGACTCGAATACTTTTTTCGTTCCCTTCTTCTTCTTCTCCTTTCTCATACTTTGATGTAGATGAAATCACATGCTGATTTCACCTACTGAAATAAAGAAAGATTGGTGAAATCACGAATTATTGGCATTTAAACTCTTCTTTTTTCTACTTATAAAGCTGGAAATCGAGCATTCATGAGTGTCACTGAAGGAATGGAGGAATTCTGGACTTTTGTGCTCAATTGTACTTGCTGAAATTAAGATTCATTTAGAATTGAAACGAACATCATTCAAATTCTAGTTTGCTTTTGGTCATCTCACACATTTGTCACGAACGCTTGTTTGGGTAGGTTGATAGTGGACTGAAGGATGATCTTGTCTTGGGTGATCCGAATGCTCCACGCTTGGTGTTATGGGGTGGAAGGCTGAGACCAGTGCCTGCAAGTCCCCTTGATTTGCCTTTCTTTGACTTGATGAGCTTTGGTGGGAAATTACGGGCTGGTTTTGGTGCGATTGGGCTTCGACCACCTCCGCCGGTTTGTACTCCTGTTTCTTTCCTACCTCTTTTTGACTTGATAGTATGAAAAAGAAGTTTTCATGTTTCGTAGCATCTTGTTCTTTGCTTTCTTCTTTCTCCTGTCGTGGAGTGACTTTAATGGCTAAAGGTTTGGCAAAGGCTAGGGTCGTGAAGAATCCGTTGAGGATTTTGTTCGTCGTAATCTTGGTGATGAAGTTTTTGAACGCCTGATAGAACCCTTCTGTTCAGGTTTGAACTAAATTTTATCTTCCCTTTCACTTACTACAATGATTTCTATAATGCTCTTCATTTCTATTACCTTCCTGTGGCTTCTTTTGTGAAATTATGGAGTCATTTATTGGCATTGCTTTTTGTACCATATGCTGCTGTGAGGTTGATCCTTCGCTATGAGGAAAAGATTGTCTAGCGATGAAGAAGATTGTCTGCATAAGCAGAGAATCTAACCATTAAGGCTTAATTATCTTACCGTGATTCAACTGTATGTGATATGCAGGAGACGCAAATTTTTCAATTAATGCACCTCACACCTTACTTAGAAGTTAGATGGTATCATGGTAGTATTAGAAAAGTGTTATATTAAATGAAGCAACCCCTGATGACCTTACATATCATGAGAACAACTCCCGGAGGTAGCTGTAATCTGCTATCTGATATTCATAATGATAATTGAGCAACAGACTTCAGTGCTAGAGATCAATTTCAAAGATTTTTTATATTTCTATGGGGAAACTAAAAAAAAATTATTGAAAGAGCTCTAGAAACATGATACAAGGTGCTTGCTGGCTGAACCTTACAAGTGGCATTGATGTAAAACTTCATGAGCACATCTGTCAAGAAGACACTAGATGCACCACAGGTTATGAAGTAAGTGCCTCCATGTTGGTAAGTAGCCCACTTTCCATGAGAAGTTTGAGATAGGCCATCATGTTAGTAGCGGAAGAATAGAACTTGAAAAGTTTCAAATTGAATTGTCACTTGATGAATTTTACTGACTGATGGCTTTCTGAAAAGATTGTCAAGAGTTGGGTTTCATCTTCTCAATAACAAGCTGCACCTTTGTGAGCATAGGTTTGAATGGAAGGGTATGAGTGGTTAGTTATGCTTGAGGGTCTATTAGGAAAATAGCCTAAATAGGACATTACATATTTTCGATGATTACAGTGGCACAGTAATTTGGTGTTTGGTATGATGCTTCTTATGAGGCACCATTTGAAACTCAGGTCTTCTTAGTGCCTTCATTTGTGATCCTTGATTAGGGTTACAAAGATCATGTAGCAAATAAAGGTGGAAAGCTTCCATCTTTGACATGCATTTTTGTGTTCAACGTTTTATATATTTATTCTTTTCTCTTGCTTGCTTGAGTATTTTTCTTCCTTGTTTTTTTAACAAAGTTCTGAATTGCTGCAAGCAACCCTCAAAAATCTTTATTAGGATTTTAGAATTAAGATACTGAATTTATTCCAATAACAACACAACAATAGTTGTCTACAGAGTCTTCTTTTTCTATGAACTAAATATTTTGGTATTGGAGATCATGCCTCCTTGCCTACAAGCCATTCTTTTCTCTCTTTTAAATGTGCTGACGAGGAACCTATTTAGTTTGAGATGTTGAGTTGAGCTTATTGTAAACAGCATTGCTCAAGTTTTAGTGAGCTTATTGTGCAGCATATCTCTTGTTTCCAGAAAACGAAACTACTCAGATGCAGTAGTGAAGCAATTTTCTCCATAAAAGTAGGTTCACAGTTTTAGGCCATGAAACACATTTAAAACTGCAAGCTACACGTAAAGGGAAATAAAAGCTGGTGAAGACCCATCTGAACAAATTCACCTATACCAACATGTCTGATATATTTTTTTTCTTGGTTAGTTTTTAAAGTTGCATGAAATTATGCCCTTGAATTGAAAATCATCTGCCTGTTCTTCCTTTAACATGCATCTCCATGTAGGTGTCTATGCTGGGAATCCTGCAAAACTTAGCATGAAGGCAGCCTTTGGGAAGGTTTGGAAACTGGAGCAGAATGGTGGTAGTATAATTGGCGGTACCTTTAAGGCCATTCAAGAGAGGAGGAAAAATCCTCCACCTCCTCGAGATCCGTAATGATATGCTAGATTCTTGTGATTTGATTTCTTTTTCTTCTTAGTTGTATTAATGTGCAGTTGTGTTAATATTCACTTCATATTCAGACGCTTACCTAAGCCGAAGGGCCAGACAGTTGGATCTTTCAGAAAAGGACTTAGTATGTTGCCCAATGCCATTTCTAAGAGGTAACTATAGATTCAAGCACTTGAATTGAGGTTTCATGCATACTATTTCCTTGGAGTAGCAGAGGACTTCGTTTTAGGTGCTAGGTTTTGGATATGTCACCACCTAATCGGGTGACATTTTGTTCTCTAAAGATCTTACCTTCCAATTTCTGAAAACCAAAATTTTGTAGGCAGGCTGCTGGAATAATTTATGATGAATGTAGAATATCCTTAAATTATCCACTGTGAATGACCTATACTTTTTGCTTTACCTGTGCAGCTTAAACTAATGATGGTTCTTAATAATATGTTTAGGTTAGGTGAAAGGGTCAAGACCTCTTGGAAATTACTGAGCATTAGAAGTTTGAATGGGAGAGGCTATATCTTATCATATGAAACACCAAATGGGCCAACTTCTCTCCAGACCAAAAGTGTCATTCTCACTGTGCCATCCTATGTTGCAAGTGGCATTTTACATCCTCTATCTGTAAGTCTTTTGTGACAAGTGCCAGGATATAGGTGTGATCATGTTTTTCCATCTTACTTTTTTATTTTGACTATCTAAATTTTGGTACTTTTGGATATTTTTGTCTCAATATATGGAAGTCCTGTTTTTGGTGTTGGTGTATATGGTGCTTTGGTTGTTACTATCTGCTTTGCATGGTTGATACGATTGTTGTTTTTTGGCACTATGAAGACATTTTCAATCAAATAGTATGTCTATTTGCCAGCAAATTTGTATTTTGGGGATTTGCTGGATGGTGAAGGGAATTGGAGTCGACCGCACATACACACACCAACCAGTGATAGTGATTTGATATTTAACAATGAGATCCTGTTATTATACTTTTGTTGTAGTTGTTTTGAATGTTTTTTGTGAAAATTTGAAAATTTTTGGCATGCAAAAATGTTTGTCACAGAAAATGGTGGATAGATGTTTTTTTTTGCAACAGGTATATTAATAGGTAGATTCCATTGAACAGTTGTCAGAGTGATTTATTATTTGGAAAAAAACAGTAGTTTGTTGGTGCTAATGTTGTGGTTCGGAAATTTTCCTTTTTAAGAACTTGAAGTTTTATGCTTCCAAAAATGGCTGAATTTTGAGAAATGATTCTCTTGGGAACTCACGATGTTCATAGTGGTTGTTATGCTGTTCACCATAAATTAAATTATTTATTTTAGCTAGACTAGAAATTACTTGTGCCCATTAATTACTTTCTGTGCCATACACACATATCTTGTTTTCTTGTAGTAAACTTTAGCTGAACCTGTTCCCTTGTGTTCATTTCCAGGTTGCTGCTGCAGATGCACTTTCAAAGTTTTACTATCCACCAGTTGCAGCTGTTACATTATCATATCCAGATGCTGCAATCAAAAAGGAGTGTTTGATAGATGGTGAACTTAAGGGGTTTGGTCAGTTGCACCCACGTAGTCAGGGAGTAGAGACTTTAGGTCAAGTTTTTTTACCCTTGTGAACTATCACTAATAGGCATCATTTAAGGAATTCAATATATCTCTCATTTAATTTTCTTGTTTTTTGCTTGTGTATTGTGTATCAAGTTGGTAAAGTTTCTCAGGGCATGTTTACCAATTGTTTTACTGATGTTATTCACTTCTTTGATGTTTCTTTTTCTTGGAGATATGTTCTTCCTGACCCAGTGGACAGGTCACCATTTGCATTATTGCACTTTCTTTTAATGCAGACAAGCAAAAATTATAACTAGTTTCTCTAAGTTGTTTGGTTTTCTGAGTGGAACTTCTGAATGGGCCGTGTCTGTCTGTTGAGGACTTATTAATTTGTATTTGCTGCCATATGTGGACAATAGCCTGATCATATACATTGCTTGTGCATTTTCTCTTAGTGTGTTCAGGAAATCCTCCAAAGAATGAAATGTTATTTTGAAGGTGGGCAACTAAATGTTACTACCTCCAAAGAATGAACTGCTATTTTGAAGGTGGGCAACTAATGTTACTACAGCTGCCCACCGCAACCAAGCAAATTCTCGACAATCCGCTTAGTCGGGTATCCATGCCCTTCAGGCATGTTAGGGATCACATACTTGTTAACTCATCCTGTGCATATTTTACCATTTTAGTGGTATTTTACTTTTCACACCTTTGTGCTAGTTATGCTCACTGCTCATGATTTGCTGACTATGGTCCTCTTCATGGGCATCATGATTGATGATACTTGTCCATATAGAAAGCGAACCCTCTGTGCCTTTGGCTACATACCCCTGAATCATCACTAGTTTATAGAAATGCATGCCAGAGAACAAAAGTGAAATTTTCTGTCTTATTTGTTTGGTTCCTCCATACTTTAACTACTGATGCAATAATAATGAAATTACCATTTTTTTTGCTGCTGGTGCAGGTACCATATACAGTTCATCACTCTTTCCTGGTCGAGCACCTCCAGGGCGTGTTCTGCTTCTTAACTACATTGGAGGTGTGACAAACACTGGAATTCTATCCAAGGTACATACTTTTAGATTTTGGATCATCATGAGCTAAGATTGACAAAAAAAAAGTAGAAAATTGTGGGCCACTTTAAACCATAATTTTTTTTTTTCCTATTTACTAGTGATGTCTTCATATTATATAACATGATATATTGAACCAACGGTAATGTCAGGATTATCATCCCCTAGATTCTTCTGACCTTTGGTTAAATTTTGTGCCTGCGATGCTACACCCAGTGTAGAGTCTTTAAATGAACTAGTTGCGCTAGATAATGTTTGTATAGCCAAATTCATGTATTGTTTTCTGTTTATGTGACTTCAGAGCGAAGGTGAGCTTGTCGAGACTGTAAATCGAGATCTTAAAAAAATGCTCATAAGGCAGGATGCAAAGGATCCACTTGTGGTTGGTGTGAGGGTCTGGCCACAGGCTATTCCCCAGTTTATGATCGGTCATCTTGATCATCTCGAAGCTGCAAAAGCTGCACTTAGAGAAGATGGCTTTCATGGTCTGTTTCTTGGCGGAAACTATGTCTCAGGTGTGGCCTTGGGCCGATGCGTTGAAGGTGCCTACGAGGGCGCTGCAGAAATATCTAGTTACTTGGCCAGATATGCACGTGTGTAAATGATACATTTGTTCCGACCAGTGTTGTGCAAAATCAATCTCCAATTTTGTCTGTTCAGTTCATTTCTTCTTAAGAGTACCATGACGTTGGTAGCTGCTAATATTTGGCTGAAATAAGCAAAAGATAACCTGATTTTCCTTTTTTTTCTTCATAGAAAAATAAATGTATTCAAGTAATTTTTTTAATATTGTCTGCATTTGATGATCACGTACAAAACATAATTTTTCAAGAATTGTCTTACAAAAAGTGGCACTGATTCACAAGGTATGGATTTATACCTGAATTTATACTTGAAGGGGCACTTACATGTATAACAAAATAAATATTAAATGATCAATGAAAGAAAATTGAGAAGCTGGTGTGGGTACCTTGTATGTGGCTCTGCCATTTCTTACAAAGGGATCACTTGAACCAGATTTAAAATTCGCATGACCTGGTACACTTGAATCGGATGGTTGGCAACGCCATTTCGTGTGTGTGTATTGAATCCTAACTTCTACAAAATGTTGAAAGGATGACAACTTTTCATTTTTCTCATGTGTTCGATGTACATTGCGCATTAATGAGAGGCAGAGTTGTTAATAGTGATCTTTCTCTCTCTCTCTCTCTCTCTCTCTCTCTCTCTCTCAGCATTTGATTTTATAAGAGCTTTTAAAATCAATTGTTTTAGGTTGATCAATATTTAGGGGATTATACAATTCAATATCTAATGTACATACTGGATTTCAGTGATTTCATTTAGCTTATAAATTTGAGGCCGTATAAAAAAAAAAAAAAGATCGGACTTAATTCGGTTGAATCGGTCAGGCGGTCAGAAATTCTCTCTACCTAATTCACATTCACCTACGTGAAGTGGCAGTGGGAGAGGTAGACCAGCTTGCATATAAATGTACAAGTCTGAAGGGAAGGGGAGCCTAAAGGGGTGCGGCATAGCTGGTTGTCTTAAGTGTAGTGCTAAGGATGCGGTTCTCAGTTTAATTACTGTAGATGCTACTCCTGTTGACTGTAAATGGCGGCATATATGATCTTCAAGTTGAATGGTGTACTATAGGACTGACTACCAAATTCTTGAAGTTACCAAGGTCCTGAAGCAGTCTTGGAAATTGGGGGCTGGTGCAAGGGAGTGGCTTCACAAACCGCCAATGAAAAAGAGGAACCAATGTGACCGTTTATACAAATTCTAGTTTCAATCGTAAAACCAAGCACATCAAGCTTATATGTAATGCCAATGGTCTCTCTTACCAGCCACACAAATTAAAGTTACCAAATTAAAATGAGCCAAACGATTTTGCTGTCGCGTTCTAGGATGAGTTGAAGTTGCCCCGACCTTCAACACTGCTGTTACACTTACTCTGCACTCATGATATGAAAATTGAACGATTAACGTTGCTAAACTTTACTTAGAACCTCTGCAACCTCTTCCAAGTCTTGGACCGAAGCATCTTCTTTGTTGATAGAACTACCAGCTTGGAGATACTTGCGCTTCCTGTTTGCAGGGAAAAGTGGCAAGTTCATGAACCGCGCCAAAGAGAAAGTAAGTCCAGAGTACTGTGATCAGATACATTTGACTAAACGGAGACATCGACCTTGTCCGAACCAGCCTTAGGCCAATGGATACAAAGAAACTAATTCGGATACTCCTTAACAAGTTAAGACTATTTTCACGAAATGCAAAAATATTCAAAAGAAAGAGTAGAAACTTCTTTTAATTATCCTAGAATAGTCAAATATCCGCACGCAAATGGATTATATACTAGAACATGAGAAATGAAGACACTGGGGATGAAAGTTGCGTGTTTTTCTTTTGTTTCTGCCTCACGGGACTTCCCGTCCCTCACGGCTTTAATTGCTGCCAATCACGTATTGTAGAAGTGTGGCCGGTCGCTTTTCACTTTTGTTTTCACCTTCTCCTTTGACGTGTGTGGAGGTCGTCTCCACAGCGGAGCAGGAGAGAGTGGAAAGTGGCTTCTGCCATCATTTTTGAAGATGGCAGCAAGCCTTTTCATCGGGAGCTCTCGGAAGAGGAAGTTCGGTTTTATGTCCAATGAATCCAAATGTCGGTTCAATAGAAGGTGTGTAAACATTGTCATGGAGGAAACGAGCCATCGTCCATCCATCAACATGGGGTGTCTGACGAAAAGCAGTCTTTGCTTTGTACTTGAATGCAAGCGAACTGAGACTGATTTTTCTAATCCTTCCTTTTTTCTCTGAAAACTTTTCATCTGCTCTTTCTTCTATTCCCTCAACCATAAAGAGATTGCAAAATCTACGCTCTCTCCCACAGCATCTCGAAATCTGGCCCTTGTTACATCTGTAAACATAGAAATCTGGCCTCTTTTACATCTGTAAACCTTGTGCCGGAGAGCTGTAAATAGACAGTTCTGTCTAAAACATTCCTGTTCCGAGCCACTAGATCTTGTCCCGTGCTGTTGACTCCGGTCATTGATTGCATCCCTAGAAATTGCGTTACTTGGCCGGAGCCCTTGGGAATGGAAACGCCCAGGCCACCAACACCATCGAGATGTTCTCCTGAAAGCAAGAACGGGGCGCGCGTGCTCGCCTATTATGTGTGCAATACTATAATACACTTCAGCTGTTTGTTAGTGTGCATGTGAACAATTTTTTTTTTCCTTCTGCAAATCAAAATCGATTGCCGACATGGATCCCCACGCCCAACAAAGTACGAACAAGTTTTCTCACTGTGCACATAAAATTTTATGAACTCATATATATATATATATATATATATATATATATATATATATATATATATATATATATATATGTGTTGGGTTTCATGATTGAGGAAAAAGATCCGCATCCCAACAGGAAGACATGATTATGACCCTTCCTAGGAGTCCACCAGCATGTGGATCCGCCGCTTCCCTCTACTCATTTCTCTCTTGAATTCTGGAATTGAGACCCACGAGACAGAAATCGAATTACGTCTGAGCTTATTGTTGAAACGAAAAGGACGAAGGAAAATGAATGAAAGGAAGATAAGGATGGTGATTGGAGACCCAAGAGCAAACCCCTTTTCAAGGGACGAGAGCGTGAAAAAAAGGATAATTTTGAGCCGCGACATGGTGGGCTCTAATCAAGATGTTATGTATTCTAAGAGGAGGAGTACTTGTTTAAAAATACTCAAATTTAGTGATACACTTATATATATATATATATATATATAATAGATATTTAAGATTTTTATTTAAAAATAAAAAACTTTTAAGAGACTTATGCGGGCAGTTACCCACAACAATCACCATGTAGCTACGCCATTGGGTCCAGCCTTGATACAATTGTTGGTAAAAGCAACCTTTGAACTGCATCTAACACCAAGCGACATGTGATTCGGTTCTGAAGTGTATAGGTTTTCCCAATTTGGTTTCCATCCATAATGTTTAAATGTTCTTTATGTTAAAAAATATACGGCCTCACATTGAGTGGTACTGGTTGATTTGGTTGGTACGAGTCCATACCGGCCGATACGGCGTCACATTGGGTGATACCGGTTGATAGTATCGGCCGATACTCAGGCTAATGCGGCGAAGGGCGGATATAGTAATGACAATAGTGCCCCCACCAGTAACCTCCCCACTCACCAAGAATGAGTGGGAAGCACTAGAGGACATTCTTGGAGTGCACACAAAGTGAAGGAAATTAAGGGGTGAAGGGAGTTAGATGGTTCATGGGAAAGTGGGCAGCATCTAGTAATGTTTGTTTTGCGTTTCTTAAGGGGTAAGTAAGAAGAGGGGCAGTTGGCAACTCAAAAGTAGAAAAAAATATTAAAGAGGGAGAGGAAGAAAGTGTAGAAGCAGGAAGGCAAAGGTGTGGGGCAGGAGGAGGGAATATTGGTGGTGGCCCTCCAAGTCTGCTTCCCTGCCTGCTACCTTTCTGCCCTTGAAACCCTAATTTAATAGTTTCCTTCTTGTCTCAATCATCTAGTTTCACATTCAACCTTGTTGTATCAAGCTTCAATTTGAATTTGTGCGCGAGTGTGTGCGTATATACAGGCTGCATGTGTGAGAGGTCCGAACATTCAGACAATCGAAGTTCACTTTCTCTCTCTCTCTCTCTGCCTCTATATATATATATACACACACTCTGGCATGTTCATTTTAAAAACACTACTAAAGTGTTTGTCTGTATAAAAAAGGCAGACTTAAAAATACTTAGGCAACAAAGGATATGATATGGTAATTAGATAAGATGTTGTTATTCCTGATGAAAAATATATGCTAATATGTACTTGAAAGTTTCCAAAAAAAAAAAACAACAAACAAATTTTATGCATGGTATTTTCTAAATTAACAACCAGCTTGATCAGAGAGCAGATAATGGGTAAGATTGATTATGGTCTTTTAAACATTTGTATCTTTTTAAACTTAAATATCAACTAATACATTGATTTGAAAAGAAATAACTCTCCCATATGGCACATTGTACAATAATAGAACCTAATAATTAGTTCTAATACAAATGCGGTTCCGCACTTCCACTGAAAATTAAGACTTGTAAATGAATGCGTGCAATGCAGTTTTTTTCTGGAAAAAAAACAATAAAAGTTAAACTAATTAATTCGCCAGCTAACAACCACTCAAGTTCGTGCCCATGTTCGAGTAATCTGATTCTGTTTAATTACCTGTTCGATTAAATAATAAATATAATAATAATAAGTAAAAATGGTAAGGAGGTTGGTGGGCTAAGTGGACGGCTTTTTCCATTGAAGGGGAGGATGAGTCGATTGCATGTCCGAGGCCGCCGCCCACTTGTCGCCGCTTTCTGGACGCCATGTCCCTATAGTTTAAAGCTCCAAACCGACCATGCAATTTCTCATGACGCCCGCGGCGACAGTGCTTTTCCAACCACCTCCCCATCCTTCCGTCCTGTCTCCTCTCTCTCTCTCTCTCTCTCTCTCTCTCTCTCTCTATATATATATATATATATATATATATATATATATATATATATATATATATATATATATATATATAGTCTTTATCAGAGAGAGACACCATAATGGCTTCTTCTGCATAAAATAGTGGCGCTCTGGAATTGAAAAGCTGATCTGCTCCCTCAATCTTTCCTGCAACTCCTTCTACCTTATTCTGCTTTCTTTTCAGGATCCCCCTGACGCCTGTCCCTTTGCGCATCTACAGCACCTTCGTGTACCCATGTATGTTGAAAATGACCAGACACACGTCGCTGTTGCCAAAAGTCGCTGCCCCTCCAAAATGGAACTTCCTTCCACACATTCTAAATCTTTTACTTGCTTTCTTTTTTGTTGTCAACAAGTTAGATCGAGGAGCGTCAGTTTCAATGTATAAATGCATAGATGAAAACAAAAAAAGTGAAAGAAATAGACATTTCTGTTTTTTTCCTGTAATTTAATTTGTCTGTCTGTAGTCTCCATTAATAGCTCGCTTAACCAAAGTTAAATGTTTAATATACTGTGTCCCAAGGGTCATAGTTCAAACCAGGCACATCTCAAGTTCGAATCTGTGTGGGTGGCTATGCTCATAGATCATAAGACGGTAGATTTTCGGTGGAAGTTGAAGTTCACCACCTAACACCGATGCAGCTTTGGACCCTGAAAGGAAAGAGCCGAAGGAAGAAAACTTCGGCTTTCGCTGCAATCTCACCCACTTGGAAACAACTTATCGTTCTCTCTGCTCAAAAATACTGGGGCATCATATATTTGACGCGGCAATCATGTCTCTTCCTCAGAGAGTAAAATGCATGGGAACTTCATTGATTGAAGAATGATAGGACCGATAGAGTCCTCTCTTTGAGTTTTCGAAAATATTATTAGGTCTGTATTTGGGACTAACTAAAGTTTGGTAGGCGACGTGAAATACCAATTTTGTTAGGAAGGAAAATTAGTGACGCCTGATTGCGCACTGGTTATCAAATTCTTTTCCATTCTGATATGGTTTTCGAAGAATTTCACTGTTCCAAGCCATTGTCAAGTAATAGACGTTACGCCATTTCTTTGCAAATTGCGAGGAGTAACAGCAATCGAATGAAAGAAATATCTGGTGCATATGAAGATTCATGCACACCTTACTCCTGAACAAGTAAAAATTACTACGAATGAATGATGATCATGGGAAGATCTTTCCTCCTTCTAAGAAAGCGGGGCTACAAGGATATATATTGAAAGGAATATCAAATAACAGACATAGTAAAAATTAAAAGAAAAAGTAAAAGAAGAGCAAGAATGTGGAGAAGGAAGAAGAGAAAATTATGAACATTGTGGGAGCGAGGAGCTGCCGGCCGGCTAATTAAGGTGGGGCCATGAAATGTGGAATTGGCCGAACCGGGGATCGAGCCGGCTGGGTTCGGTGGGGTTTGTCTGCTCAAATCGAGGTGGAATGCGTGGGTGTGTTGCATGGGGAAAAGGAAAGTGAAGGCAAAGATGAAGTGCTGGCTGGCTTTTCGGGCCAGAAAGAGAGGAGAGGTGGCGGCAAGAAGGACCCGGAAATGGCACAGACAGCTGCAATGTCGGCAGCTGTTGCCGAGGGCGGTGGGATTCCCTCATTTTCGCCGCCTTTGTGGCAGCTCTGACTAAAATTAAATTCTACCTTCTCCCTCTGTCTCTTGAATTGCAAAGTTATTAATCTTTACTGGGTCGAGGTCGACATGTCTTATGCCTTCATAATCTTTCATTTATGAAAGTTTGAATTAACCTCCCTTAAATGTAGTGCTATTTTTAGATCTATCGAATTAGAACTGTTGGATTCATTGTATTGGGTAGGTGTGATTAAAAAGCAACGCTAATATCGCAAAACAGGTTGCATTGGAATGATCAAGCGAATGAACAATACTGGAATGTATTACATAGTTATATTGTATCTTATATTGCACTTTTGAATTATACAAATCCAGTCCAACTCCACGCTCTTTGCACCAGTAGCGATGGAAAAAAATTTATGCAAATATATGTGCAAAGTTCTTTTCCATACGCACATATATACATAAAGGAAAAGATTAGTTCCGCGTTCTTGAATTGAACATGAATACTACATCAATTCTTCTAATTGAGTTTTACAATACATAACGACATAAACTTTGGTTATTAACAAAAGTTTGTGCAAGTATACAGTATTATAGTGGGAGTGATGAATATCTTGTGACTCGGTTCTGACCCAGTCCGGTACTCCATGGATATGCGTATTCAGCACTTCCTATTTGCCGACAAGAAGCTTACACTATGCTTCAGAAGTAGTCAAAGTTGTGCATTTATTCAATTGACTGGCGTGACTCTGCGATTGATGACTGGACTTTTGCTAGTCAATGTCCTAAGTCTGCCAATTTAATTTTCAAAGGTCAAGATTATGCTATGTCACATGGACACCTCAATGTTCTTGGTACGATTATCCACCAGTAGGGCGATCGATTACCAGCCGAGTTTGAGGCAAGCTGAGTATTCTTGAACCTGCCGAGTCCTGGCAGGTTCAACTCGAGTGCGAACCGAGCTCGACCATGAGCTTGCACTCCTTGAGCCAGCTCTTGGCCTGTTCGAACTTAGCTGAGCCGCATATTTGTTTTTAGATATGCAAAGTGCAACTATATATGAGAGAAACAAGTAACTACCAGACTTTCATGTGCTAGACATTGAAGAAAAGTAAGTGAACCATCAATTCCAATGAAATTGAAAGGTAGGGATGAAGATGTAAATCTGAAAGTCAAGTTCTTTTTTTAAGAGTTTAAAATAACATCTCAATGAAGAGAGAGAGAGATAAAAGATAAAAATAAATAAGTTTTGTTTTTAAACCAAAAATAGCTACATGTTTTCCCGAGTTTTTTTACCAGAAACCTTTTTTCGAATGAAAATCAAACATGCACCCATTAACTCAAAACATTCTATAAGATACCATACACACATTCATTGTTCTATCTTAATTATCATAATGAAGTTTTGAAGAAGGCGAACTTGCCTGATTTACCGTTTTAAATCAATGGCCACCTGACCCACTTGTAACCACTCCATGCGTCAAGCAACGACGCTCATTCTGCCAAAAATGCGCACTCTTGTGGTAAGTTTAGTGAAAGAAACAAAAAAAGCTTACTTCCCAGCACTCATGAACAGCTCAAACGTCATTTTTTGGTTAGAAGACAAGCCAAAGATGAGCTTGTTCGTCTTACAATCCAGTCGAATATGGACAAGGGCTGTTGGTCCTTGGTCTCCTCGTTTATGTATACCATATAAATGTAAATAATGTATATTGGAAATTAGATTATTTGGTAACTTAGAAGATTAGAACTAGTAGGAATGAGACAAACTTGCCAAAATCATTCTCAATGTATCAATCACTTCATACACAATATACAAAAAATAACTCATAGTTTTCTTGACGAGGCGGCTCGTGCTCGAGATGTGTTTGAGTTGGCTTGGGAAGAAAAGCGTGTCCCGTGTCGAGCTCGGCCGTCGCAAACAAGAGCCTCCCTTAGTCAAGCTACGTCACATCCACCACGTAAGCATGTCGGCCACCATCGCGACAGTTCAAACGTTTTTGGTGACCTCTTTCTATATATTCTGTCTCTCTCTCGCTCCCTCAATCTCTCTATTTATTGATCCGTGAAGCCTCCTCCGCCTCTCCCCCGATCTTTCTCCTCTCAGCGCCGCCGATGGACGCGGATGCTTGCGACTCGTCTTGCTCAAGCAGCAGCTACGCCTCCCACTTCTCTTCGGCGTCCTCCCTCGCTCACCACCATGGCGATCTGAGCACAGAGCTGAGTTTAGGTCTCAGCGTCTCGACCTCTAAGTCGCAGCTTTCTTCCGCGGCAAGGTGCGGCTCTCATTAATTTTATTGGTCTAATGCGTCTCAGTCCTCCCGTTGCGAAATCGTTCACGCAAGTTTTTTTTTTTTCCTTTTCCTTGATTCCGCCATTCTTTCTTCACGTGGTGCCTGCAGGGACCAAATCTCCGGTTGGCCGCCGATCAGATCCCACCTCCGCAGTCAGATTACCGCGCGGCGCCGGAATCCGGCCACTTTCTTTGTCAAGGTCTACAAGGAGGGAGTCCCCATCGGCCGTAAACTCGACTTGCTCACGTTTGACGGTTACGGTGGACTGATAAGAGCTCTCGGAGATATGTTCAAGACTAGCATTTTCGGTAAATCTCTCTCTCTCTCTCTCTCAGCTGTTAAACATATATGATATCGTATGATCAGAAACTTAATTTGCTTAATTCGTTACATAAGAGGGAAATTCGTGTGAATTTTTCTCGTTTCGACTAATGGTGGTGAACTGCGCGATTCTCTTCTTCTACTTTTCTTTTATTCCTTCATTAAATGGACGGGGTGATCCCCTAGCCCGATTTTCACCAGAACTGTGCAATTCTCATAACAAAAGATGATCTCCATTAGATCTCCAATACCTTTCATACGATTTCTTCTTCTTTAGAATCGCTGAGAGGAAGCTGTTTTTTCTATTATATCCTATCTTAATCTACCTTCTATGTACAACGAAGCATACCCCATAGTTATTCTAATACTTTTGGTCTTTTTCTCCTGTGAATTTGCTTTAGATTATGATATCTCAGGCGAATGTTCAAAAGGGATGTATGTATTAACCTATGAAGATAAAGAAGGAGATTGGATGATGGTGGGAGATGTCCCTTGGGAGTAAGTGATCATATACGCTTCTGCGTTTCTTTGCCTACAGTTTGAAATTTGTCGACGGTACCCACATTTATCTTTTCCTCTTCTCCTTGCAGGATTTTTCTCACTACTGTAAAGAGGTTGAAGATCACAAGGGCAGCCGTGAATGTTTATAATTATTAATCTCTCTCTCTCCCCACAGTTTTGTTCGGTAGGCAGCCAAAAGAAGAGAAGCTTAGACGTAAATATCAAGATACAGTTTCATGTACAGCTTTAATTAGCACAAAGGGATATGAAATTTGAATACTATTATACTTTGGTATTTTTTTAATAACTCAAAAGTGTTGTTGTTGGGATGTGACATGCCTCGTGTCTTGCTTCCGATGCAACTTTGTCACCACCACCATCTTCTTCCCCCCCCCCCCCCCCCATCGAATGACGTGCATCTGAAGGCAGGAGTGCTTTGCTGTATACTCAAATCTGGAATGGGCGGCAAAGCATGTCTTTCTTTGATGTGTCTGGTTGTGGTCCTCTCTGATGTCAATGTTGCACCATATTGGAATAAACTATTGCGTATTAAAACTCAACCATGTTCATACTGATGCCATTACCAGCAGATTAACTTTAACTTCATTGTAAAGCAAAAAAGAAAGAAAACGAGAGAGATGGGGCAGTTGGGGCCATGAATCTCTTCTCAACCGCCTTGGTAGGTAGGTGGCCGGCTTGTTTATTGGAAGAAAATTTATCAGAGTGGTGTGTGTGTGCGGGCACGAAGATTTAACACTTTGACAGGAACGGCACTAATTATGATCAGATGTTGCTTCAGAGTCTTAATCAACTAATAAAATATGCCTGCCGTTTTCTCAGTGAAAAAAGATACGCATTTATAAACCAAATGGCTTTTCCTCCTTTCCACATATCATTCTTCTTGATCCATCCTCAGAGGCGTTTCACTTGTGGATGCAATCTACGTGAATCCAGATCCGACCAGCAGAATGAAAGCAGCTTTGTCTGATCATGAGAATATATTCCAGTCTGCTACCAAAGATGCTTGAGTTTGGGCCTCACTCGACCGGACGTCCAGATGAATATGACCTAAAATGTTGTTACACTGCACTTAACTTCCTAAGTGTGGCCTTAAGGCTGTTAAGCATTGACTACTTTTTCAACCCTGCATGAACAGAGAGAGATGAGAGTAACACAAAATTAGTTTCGCCATGTTTTGGCGCAGAGTCCTCCTGTAATTAGGAAATAAAAAGACAAGTATTAAAGGGTATTTAAGAATCTTCTTAAAACACATGTTTCAAGAACCGATATTCTTGCAGCAAGAAATATAACATGGTTATGAGTAATGTTCATTGATTCAACAATTAAGCGGTGAGCATATCACACTATTTTCCTACAACAAACAACAATATTCTTATTATTAAACGACCTCTTTTTCTGTTGGATATGCAAACTGAAAGAGATTGTCACAGCCCCAATGTTGAAGTTTTGACCTCCTTCAACCTAATTAAGAACGTTAGTTCTGACCACCTAGCGCCAACTGAGACACATGTTGGTCGCACTATTTTTTTAGGAGTTGTTTGGCAACAGGAACATCTTTCCATGAATTTGCCTTAAGGACTAGACTACATGCAAGGAATATTAGTTCTCGTATTCCATGAGTCAGCCTCAATTTTTGTGGCAGATTCATAAGATATTCACATAATATCCCCTAGTACCTAACAACTTCTTAAGATTGCAACCCGATCAAATTGTAGTCCATTTTGGTTGTGAAGGATTTGCTTTGGAGCCATTGTTTCTCCCATAGCTTAGGGTTTCCTCTGCGCAGATCTGACTTGATTCCCTCCCTTGTATCGCCTCTTGACTGCTAGCTTTTGCCTGGCAAAGAAGATTGCACATCCCAATTATAAAACTCTGTACCTCCAACATGTGAACAACTCACTATCCCTGGCAGCTCCTTTAGATTGTCAGAAGACTGCTGTTTTAGGAACTGCTGTTTTACATACATAATTCAAATATTAGGGCAGTAGTTCCCTTCATTAAGCATTTAAGTGAGAATAGATTGTTTTACCAATCCAATTTTCGAGAATGAATAAGCCATGTTAAGATCTAGGAGAGGCGCCAATTCCTCCCAGGAAGAAGGATGTGAGTGGACCAGTGGCTAGGGATCCAGCTTTGTCAATCTAAGCTCTGGTTGGTTTGGTCATTGTAACTATGCTTTGGACAACAGATACTGAAACTGCTGATGCGTTTAGTTAGCTGTAAAATATGCAAAAAGCAGCGAAAGCAAAACTTTCGGTGTGTTGAGTAATGGTCAAGAAAATAGCTAGTAGGGCACGCAAGTACTGATGTTTGCAATTCATGCAACTGCCGGTACTTCTTGCGAGCTGTAAAGAAGAAAAGGCAATAGAAAGTCGCCCTTGATTTCAGTACACTATTGTAAAAAGTGCAGTAGAAATGACACCCAAAGTAAGTGGATCAATGTTTAATAAAAAGGATCCAGACCCGAATTGTAGAGCTCATTGTATTCACTTTGTTGGGTAGCGCAACCGTCGGGTTGAGTGGCGTGTTTCCTCAGTTTCGTTCTTAGGAGGCGTTTGAATGACACTTTCTTAAACTTGGTTTTCATAAAACCTGGTTTTGTTAAAACCTGTTTTTTTAATGAGATTTCAAAACCTGGTTGACCTATTTGGATGACAAAAGCAAAAAACATGTTTTCACTTTTCAAAACCTGATTTTCAGTTTTTTAAAAAAACTTACTTTAGTGAAAACCAAGTTTTTTAAGTGCTTTTTATGTTTGGTAAGACACTGAAAAAACAGTTTTTTGTGAATTCACTCCATTTGTAAAACCAGTTTTTGTGAAAAATGAGCTTTGGTCAAATTCATTTTTCATGTTATCCAAACAGTTTTTTGTGAATTCACTCCATTTGTAAAACCAGTTTTTGTGAAAAATGAGCTTTGGTCAAATTCATTTTTCATGTTATCCAAACACAACCAAAACAGTCGTTTAATTTATCATCCAAACGCTCACTTAGATAGAAAGTCTTGTAATTTAAGTCACCAGACTCTTCTGTTTTACTATCAATGCGCATTAGACATGGGTGGTTCCACTCACACCTGAGCTCAATTAAAATGTCATATTACTAAATTACTTATATAATATATGTTGTTTTGATTTTTTTTTTTATGTAATACAATTTTTCAAATATGTTATATACATTAATAACTAAATTGTAATAATATGATTATTTGTTATATATATACAATAAATTAAAAAAATAATAATAATAAAATACCTTAATCGTAACAGGACAGTTAAATTTTTTTAGCACACCCCGCACCGGCACCCACACCCCTCCTGACATAGCTTGTAATGGTCCGTAGAACGACGAAAATCGCGACCTTACTCAGAACCGGTGCCTTGTCAGTCCCGAACTTTTTGAAATCACAAACACCATACCATTTCCTCCCCGAACTGAAACCCTGCGCGGGAAGAAGCAACGACGGGCGACCATGAAGACTTTTCCGGCGGGCGCCCCGAAATTGGCGACGAAATTTCGAATGTAAATTCATATTTTCCTTCTTTGGTGTGGCATTTTCCCTCGGTCTTGTGTTCGTTAGCACTCATATGAACAATTCCGGCAGGTCGGACCCTAGGCATATCTCCTTTTAGTCAACCGTTCCCCTGAAACGAGCAGCGTCTTGTCAAATCGTTCTGGGGTTGATCGTGTCGGTGTTTTGATGGTTGGATTGAAACCTAATTCCATGATTATTGCCTTTTGTGGTCGATTAATCCGTCGTGGTGGCTCCCCATTCCGGCACTTTGCGCTTCTATTGGAGAGCAGACGCTTTGTCGCGTTAGGGCTTGTGATTCTTCTTTGCTTTCCCCTTCTGGCCTGTGATATCGTAAAGTTTAGCTGTTATTTTGTTTTTTCATGCTTTAGCAGTTAGCTCTTGCTAGAGTAGGCAGTTACTTCAGGAAACCTTGTGTTTGTGGTTAAGAAATTCTGTCTTGAATACAGGCCGACGTCGGAGAATTTGGTTCCCATTCGTGTTGATGTTGAAGTAGAGGGACAGCGTTTCAAGGATACGTTTACATGGAACCCTACGGGTATGTGCAGAATCGGTATTCATAGATTAATTGGGTTATGCTGCTTGGTAGTTGTATTTCTTAATGGTACTTATTTTCAGCTTAAATTCCGTTTTTTTAACATGATTTTGTCTTATTATCTTTGGAATGCGAACAGCCATCAGTTTATGTCGATTTCTTTCTGAAAGCAGATGGATCATCTAACTTCTTTTGAGTTGGTGAGAGATGAAGTTAGAAACACCTGAATAGTTCTGTTAATAAGTTATGTTCGACGAATTTACTCTGTATCAGCAACTGTTTGTAAAAATGAGGCACTGCAACTTACATTAAAGCCAGAATGGCACTCATGTTGAATGGAATCACTTGAGAGTTGGATACTTAGGCTTTAGTAAAAGATTTTGTTGTAGCATTCCTTACAGTCAAAGTCTTGGAAATATCCCATGTTCTGTTGTCTCTCAATTTGGTAGAGGAAGACCAGTCAAAAAAGAACACAAGCGACCAATGCCTTTAGAATCTGGACCTAGCTCCACAGGCCATGTATAGAAACCACTTCGCTCCAGGGTCGCACACATTGCCCCACAACCATTCCCTTCAAACCTGTACAGCAGCTTTAGGACGTATTAAGTTCCAAATATGAGCTTTCCTCATGGAAGACACCTCACTCCCATCCCACATGAGAGTATCCGGGAGGCTAGAACTGGAAGGGGAACATAATTGCAATCTGTTGCCAATGAAGTTAGACAAATCCTCATTGAAACCATACCAATTAGGAAGCTGACGCATATCCAGAATCGTTACTTTAGGGTCCTGGAATACTAGGAGCTGGAGGTAAGCTTCGATTGCATTGTAGTGGAACACCTCCCCTGCACCTGTCCAGCCAAAACAGGGTTTTCCTATCATTAAGTCAAACAATTTGAAAATGAGACCTCTGTCAGGTACCCTCAGTCAAACTTTCTGGGATGAAGGATCCACTGGTTCCGAATGTACACTTGCTTCCAAGAGATGTTGTTGGCCATGGATTTCAACTGGGATGATAGATCTTGTTACATTCTGATTCTAGTGATGAAAGAACTTCTCTGGTCCCTGGGTGAACCCACAGAGATGTGTTAGGCTCTCATGGCTTGACTAAATTTATTTGTTTGAGACCTTCAAGCATCTACTGTAAATATCATAGTAAATTTAGGTGTACCAAGAAATGATGGATCTATTAAAACTTTAGAACAAACCCCAAGAGGCCTTGAGTCAAGCCTATTTTCCTTCACTTTTCCTCATTGTACCAGCCTACCAGGAGCTTAGCACATACTTGTACCTTGAAAATGCTTACAGTCAGTTAAGCACATAACCTGGCCCCTTTCTTAATTGTCAAGTGAGATTCTTATGTAACTTTTTCTAAAGTTTACTACATTAACTATAAAGTGATAGTTGCTTGTCTCTTTCATATAACCAGTCCCATGTATTCTGAATTTGCTGCACTCATGTCAAAGATTTAATCATGTTTTTGTGTGCTTATGTTTCATGCAGACCCAGACTCAGAAGTGGTGGTGTTTGCAAGGCGGACAGTTAAGGATTTGAAATTGCCGCCAGCTTTTATTACACCTATTGCACAATCTATTCAAGTAGGTGAAGGATGTATTACATGCTTGGATGCTAAAGTTAGTTCTTTGTGTGTTTCTTTACATTCTTATTGATTATAAAAAATGGTCATTTTGTTTAATTGGATTCAACAAGTAAAAGACTGACCAGTCATATTTCTTTTGTCTGGAAAAACTGTCAAATGAAAATGTTCATTTGCCATCTCATGTCAAGGCAATTGCATCTGGACACCAATAGAGGATATTTTATGAATGAAGTATATGGTTATTCAGTTGGTCATAATGGACATTTGTTTCTTTCCTTTTTTGTAATGTGCATTGACAATACATTATGTGGATAAACATGATCTTCTAATGGTTTTCAATTAATTGCAGCTTTAAGTTGGGATGTTTTATAATTTTAGTTTCTGATGCATGTAAAATTATAACTACCACATGGATGGGTTAAGTTTATATGTATTATTGAACTTCACAATAAATAGTACAATCGGTAAGATAGTGATGTTCATAAGTTCTTAGACTTACCCGAGAATATGGACTTGCGTAATGCATCGACCCTTGTATAATGAAATGTTAACCCCAAAGCATCATATACTTTTCTGAATTACTAAGCATGTCACGGTTAAAGGAAAGTGCAACTCTCTCCACCTTTCAATTTATATGCATGGTGATCCCTTCGTGTTTCCTCTCTGTCCCTTTAAGCGTAATGGCATGGCAGGGCCGCAGGGCAATGGTCTGTTTGTACACATAGAGATGCCTTATGGTTTCCTCTATGTGCCCTCTCATTGTAATGGCATGACCAGAAATTGGCACTGGTCTGTGTGTATGCATGGAGGCCCGTTATTGTTTTCTCTGTCTGCTTCCAATGGTACTGCCCTGACAGGAAAATGACAATGCTGGCGTCGACTGATTTGATCTGCAAATGTTTAGCAAGCATTGCTTGGATGGTAGCTGGAGAACACAAGGAGATTGGTTATCTTATTTCTGAAGGAAATAGATGGTTGTTTGTTGGTGATCTTAGTAAACCAAAGTTAGTAAATTCTTTTATTTATATGTTTTATTCTTCATGGTTCATGAGATGGAGAAATCTTATGGATGCGAGCCTGGATTACATTAATAACCCAGTATTGTGCACTTGCTGAATGCTGACTTTCGGTATACTTTTGGACATTGTCATAAAAAATGCGTCTTATTTGAAAAAGGTGTGTATAATACGCCAAAACACAGTCAGCCGTATAAAAGGTGAACACATTTTTTTTAAAAATGCTAGAAAATAAAAAACGTGAAAAAACACGTATTATACACGTTTTTTTCACGTTTTTTATTTTTTTTATAAATTTCAGTATGTATTAAATGTTTTAAATTTTTTAAAAATTTGCGACATTTTCTCGAGATATACAACTTTGCCGTATTATACCCGAGAAAATCCTCGCCGTATAATACTCTTACATGTTTTCTGTGGCAATGCTTTTGGATGAGTGCTACAGACACAGTCGTAACATGTAAGAATGTTGCTCTTTACTGCTATATATAATTTATATGATTGCATGTTTATATGGTATCTACTTAATTGACTGTGATTTGTGCATGCGAGTCTTACAATGTGAGCCATCCTTTTTGTTGAGAAAGTATGTCTTATGCATATGCTTGTTAGTCAGCAGGCTCCAACAGAATGACTAGTCTGACAACTACATGTGCTGCTTTCAGTCACAGCTAACGGAGTTTCGATCATATGAAGGACAGGAAATGAGCACAGGTGAAAAGGTCTTGCCACTCAAGGTAAGAAGTTTTCTTAAATCTTCTCTTTATGCCTTGGCCTTTTCTATATAATTTGAATTCCCCCTACTTCGTTTCTTTCTTCCTCTGAATTTGGTGGTTTTTACTGCAGCTTGATCTTCGTGTAAATAACATAGTCATACGTGATCAATTTCTCTGGGTAAGAAATTCAACACCCAAGTGACCAGAGAAAATACATTTCTAAAGTGTTCACGTTCACATTTGGTTAAATTTTTGTGCCTTGTCCAAGAATGAATAGTGGACTAGCTCAATGATGGAACTACAAGTTCCTCAATGCAGCAGAGGAAGCTGTCCACTCTTAATGTATCTTGTGGGAGTTTGGATTATTTAACTTGCATCTGCTGTTTGCTCATTCTGAAGATCTTTCTTAGTTTTATTTGTAACACTTTTTGCAAAATTCAGGATATTAACAATTTTGAAAGCGATCCTGAAGAGTTTGCAAGGATATTTTGCAAGGAATTGGACATCGGAGACCCTGAAGTTGGAGTAAGAATTGTTTGATAGCTTTAAGTTGGATCTCAACTTGTGCTCTGTTGCTTGTGTTTTGTTTTCTTGGATTGAGATGTGATGTTCAGACTTCTCTAGTTAGGCCCTTCTGCTACTTGTTATCATATATGCAGTTGGAGAAATGATCATGAACTATCTAAAATTCTCTCAAAAGTGTTTTTCAGTTTATTGTGAATCTTAAAAAATTGAACATTTTTGAGTCTGAATTGTTTTTGCTACCTTTCTTCACCATCTCTGACTGTCTAAGGATGCATGGTGCAGCCCGCTATTGCAGTTGCTATCAGGCAACAACTTTACGAGGTCAGTTTGTTGACCTTTTCTTCGAAGAATCTGCTTTACCATTTGTCCTTTCCTACCTGTTTCATTTTGTCATTGATGTGCTTGTAAATCTGCATGCTTATGATTTCTGTATGTCTCTCATTTTTCTTTTTGTAATGTTGGTATTGATTGGTGCAAAAAAGTCCATCTATTTATGATCTTGTGAATACATCATTTTGTAGGTTGCAACTCAAAGTGTTACTTCTGCAAGAGAGACAAGAGTTGGCAAAAAAGGTCGTCGGGAGAGAGGAATTGAACATGTTTCTGCTAGGTAGTGTGTCTTATCTTCAATCTTTATAACAGAACTTGGATTTATATTGAAAGAAAGGATGTGAAATTGTGAATACTTGGAGAAACAATCAAAGGCCACATCTTCAATCTTCCTATCGTGTTTCTACTTTGCAGTTAGTTTTGAACACTCTAATGGATACCTCTTATGCTTCCTTCTAGATGGTTATTCTGATGCATATGGATCTCTGCAGTAAGCTAGGGGGTTCTGCTTTCGACTTGGTGAAGTTATTCGGAACTAAGTCTACTGTTACCAGGTAGGTTCTTAGTTTGAGACTTTGAGCTTTAGATATTAAATAGACAATGGCAGCATTGGTCATTGCTGCAGATGCTAAAAAATCTGTATCATGCTCTTTTCTTATATGTGCTAAATTCACTATTAAGTTGATAATATGACCTTATTAATTGCAAAAAGTACTGTGGTCCACTGAAATCTGAATGACGGTATGGATATTCAATTTTGTGAAAATTTGGCAAGTATTGGTAAATAGAAAATAGCAGACTATGGACATCTTAAACCTTGAATCTGTTGCCTGATGTTTTTGAATAAAAAAAGACAAAAGGAAAATAATAGTATGCATGGGATAATGAATATCCTGACTGAACCATCTTATGTTGACAGATTTTGACAGATTTAACCAGGTAATTAGGTTGGTTACTTGCAATAATAGTGGAGATTGGCACTGAAGGTAGCGTTACTAGTTTATGTAACTTGGCAAAAAATGCTCTAGTTTTTGGTAACCTCCCATTTTGGGTATTTTTATGGAATTTGGTTATCTACACTCATGTGGAAAAGCGGATTCATATCCTTGAAGCATTATGAATTTTTTTGCATGTGTATTCTGATTGATTTTTCAATTTTTTATTATTGATGACCTGCTTGTCTGTGCATTATGTTTTTGTAAACCCCTGGGGACAGAAAAAGGAAGGAATGGGATTTATATGAGCCTATTATTGATATCCTCTCAGCTGAAGAAGTAGAAGCTTTGGATGCAAAGGAAGAGAGATATGCTCGGTAAGTATTTTCACTCCAAATGCATCATGAGCATAGTTTGATGCACAAAGTGCTTATAGATGGGTCTGATAATTCGTCGATTGCACTGGTAAAAATTATTTTGCCTTTTGTAGGTTAAAGAAAAGACCTGATGACAAATAATTGCTCTGCCTCCAAGTGATGACTGCCTGCTGAGGAATTTGTACAACTAATGGCGAAGATCCATAGGCTATCTGCTGAAGCTACTTACAGTTTCTCATTCTTATGATGTATGGTTGTCCATTCGAGAAATTTTATTCTAGTTTGTTCTTTTATGCATATTTTCTCACACATGGTAATAGTTTCCATTTGAGAATTCAATATTGCTATAATTTTCATGGCATTTTCTTGTTTAACCACGCGGCACTTGCGCAATTAAAGTGAATGCGACTTGTGAGGGAGCCATGTCTGTCATTCTTGGCCTTATCCCCGTGGCAAACAAATACTATAGTTAATTGTGTAATGATTCTGATGAAGGCTAGCTACCTACTTAGACTTTGAAACCAGAATGGCCTCGTGTATGGTCAAACTTTATCAGTTCATGGCAATTTTATTTTTTTTAAAACCACGCGGCACTTGCACAATTAAAGTGAATGCGACTTGGGAGGGAGCCATGCCTATCATTCTTGGCCTTATGCCCTTGGCAAACAAATTCTATTGTTCGTTGTGTAATGAAGGCTAGTTGTCTACGTAGACTTTGAAACCAGAAGTGCCTCGTGTATGGTCAAAATTTATCTTCAGTATGCTGTATGGTGCATATAGTTACACCAGAAACTGTGGTTGTTCCATATCGGCTCTGATTTCCATGCATGAAGACACTGAGAAACTTTATTCTAAAATTTAGGCATCGCTTCGGATAACTACAAGTCTTGGCTACTTAACGGCCGGATGTGCGCTAATCCAAGGATCGAGTTTTTCTTAACACTAAAGTACCTGTACCCATCTCCATTTTCTTTTTTCTGTGGTAAACCATGGTGAGCCCTGACATGATTTAGACCTACAGGTGCCCCGTTGATCTTGGTTTTGTTGTGGTGTTAGTGGTGTAAGTTGCTGGACCAGGGTATCTTGGTCCCAATTAGCTCTGCATCCTGAGGGTGGGGAGAAGTGGGGATTGGCTTCGCCATTTGTTTACCTCTTATATTATCATTGTGATTATTATTATTGTTGACAAGTATTATCATTACTATGGTGTTCTTTTTTTTTTTTTTGGGTGTTGGTGGGCAATGAAAGGTTTGTCTGCTCTAATAAAAAACGGTTTATGTCTTAACAAGAATGTGGGTAGGATGAAACTTGGACATTCCAAAGAGAAAATCAGGGGCAGCATGGAATCCTCTTTTCAACGTGTCATAGTATAGGAACTTTAAGATCAGCAGAAAGGTCGGTCTATATTTTGGAGATTCAAGTTAAAAAGACGACTCTTGCCTCTTTAACTCAATGAAGTGTTTGTATCTATCCTCAGTTCTTTTAAGCAAATTAGTAACACTTTTCTCTTTAGGGTTTTGCTCTGTCTTATGAATACTAGAGGAGAACTTCCTTTGTACCGTGTTACACATCTACTGCAAAAAAATTTCTGCAATTCATACAATATGTTTGGTTAGGTGGGGCCACTGACTTCAAATTAACTAAAAATGTCAAGAGTTGACAAATAGGACCACTGAAAATGTTAGAGGAAACACATTCTAGGGCGACATTTGACAAGAATAATCATGGAGATATGATATTCACATCGAAATCTGCAAGAATCATAAGAATCAATACAAAAACATGTTTTTTAAACTGTATGGTAAGATTTTGAAAAGGTGACAATCGCTAACAGTCGTGTAAAAATTCTTGTGCGCATTTCATTGAAAAACACCATGTATTTGGTTCTCAAGGTTTCTTAACAGAGACAACGCATTTGAAAGAGAACAAAGCGTGAGTTTCACCTAGGAAGCTACGGTCTATTAGACTTGCAGGTATCCTTAAGAATGATGAGAGTCAACTCTAATGGCCCCTTTTTGCTCTCTACATGCACAATCATTTTTGATAAATAACAGGTAGGGGCCCTACCTTTGTCCGGAGCTGTAATGGCCCTTGTAGTTATCTAAGCCAAAATAACTTTAGCACCTTTTATTTTCTTTTAATAAAATAATGATATTCACTTACAGTTCAGAAGTTAGATTGCCATTTGCAGAACTCTATAGGTTGTTTTGACAATAAGAACACCATGTGAGTGTTCCATGGATCTATTATACCGATTAGGCAGATTCATGGAATATTTTGTTCAAGTATTCCATGAATTTGCCCGAATCTTTATAATAGACTCATGGGACACTCAAACGGTTCCTGAGGTAACTAAAGGCCTTGAATAAGGGGCAGTAGCCCCTCTAATTATATAATGGAAAGAAGAACCTTTCGACCTTGCTGGGTTTGCAGTTAAATAAACTTATGCGTCGTTGTTAGTTTAGGTGAATAAGTGACTCCATCTGACCCCCTTGTGTACGTTGTAATTAGATCTTGGTGATTGATTTGAACCCATCCATTATATTATCGTTCTGGATTTGGATCGACATATCTTACAAACAAACAATCAAACCCAATTGACCAAACTCTAGACCCAAGTATGGATTACGTTAATTTTCATATACAAACCGTATCGAGCAGAATTTGGAAAGGAAAATCTTACTTTAAGAACTGACAAGGTATTTTGTTTCTCGAAATGATCAATCTTAAGAAATTAGAATTGTTAAACAGACAGCGCATATATTACAATTACTATCACAATTAAATAGATTGGTTCATTTTTTGAATATTAAAAAACACATGAGGAGACGTACATGCTCCAAGATTTTGGACTGGCCGCCACAATTTGCGGCATATGCAGCCTTTCTACTAAGTTTGATTCTATGTAATCGGGTCTGAATATTAATTCAGAAGTGAAGATTTTTTGAATAGTTTCTCGACTGCAAATTCATATAATGGTGGCATAAGATCAACACTTGAAACCAAAATAAGAAAGCCCTAGAACAAAAAAAGAAAAGGCAGGAACAGAGAACGTTACATCCTTGCGCTTGGAAAGTTTAATTAAAAAGGACCTTATGAAAATGCTTACTGAAAAGTGCCACTAGAGGAGGAGAAAGGGGCGACACAGTATGCCTGCTGTTTCCGGCGATTCTTCAAGTCGAGTGGTATGGACTAAATATATTGAATATCTTGTTTCGTAAGGTCATTAAATGATTGCTATCAGAGGAAACAAATTGATTCATAATTAATGATTTGCCTACTTCAATCCAACCAATGCCTTCAAGCAAGCGCCTTGCCGGAAGGCTTTCTCTTCTTCATTTAAACACCCCTCTCCCTTCTCCTCCTCGGCTCTCTCTCTCTCTCTCTCTCTCTCTCTCTCTTTCTCTCTCTCTCCTGAATATGGCCTTCTCCTTCCTCGCCTTCGAATCCATACTCGTCCTCTTTCTTGCGTTCCTAGCGTTCTTGATTGCTCTGCTGAAGCTATCAGCTAGAGACGCCAAAAAATTGCCTCCTGGCAGACAGGGGTGGCCTCTCGTGAGGGAGAATATTGGCTTCTTGTCAGCCCGTCGACATGGTGTTCTCCATTTTTTTCAGCCAAGGATCTCAAGGTGAGCCAGCCGGAAGAATTCATTGAGTCCATAGAGCCTATGAATAAAACTTTCTAATGTATCCCTTTTTTGCCGCCTTCGCTTGCAGGTACGGGAGGATCTTCACCACTCACCTATTCGGCAGGCGAAGCGTCGTCTCGGCCCATGCCAACTTCAACAAGTGGGTTCTTCAGAACGAGGGAAGGCTTTTCACCGCCAAGTACCCCAAGGGCTTGAGCGCGATCATCGGGAAATATGGAATGCTCTCGATTCACGGCGACCTCCACCGGAAGCTCCACGGCGTCGCCGTCAGGCTGCTTAGCATGGACAAGCTGAAGGCCCATTTTCTAGCAGAGGTGGACTCCATGATCCGTTCCCGAGTAAACCAGTGGATTGGAAATGACATTCTCCTTCAAGACGAGTGCCGAAAGGTTCGCCTTCTTTGTCCCTCTCCTCCTCTCTTCTGTTCCCTACCATTCGTCTGTGTCAACGTAATCTTTTAAAAATGTTGGCTTCGTTTCCTTCGGCGTCTCACAGCCTTTTCATTTACTGCTGACTGTACGTGCCTTAATCTGCATGCCGTGGCTCGCACACGGTTGCACCATCATGAGACCAGGCGATCGGAGTCGATCTTAATCAGGTGACTGACATTAATGTCAGAACACCAGAAAATGGTGAAATGAAATTTCCACCGGCGACTATATCGGTCTTCAGTATCCATACCATTCATTGAAAGCCTCAAAAAGTGGTAGGAAGTTGAGATTGACAGGTAAGAAGGTAAAAACTTAACGGAGAATTACCTTGTAGAGAAACAGGGAAAACAATTAAGGAGGTAGTTATGAAAGGGAAATTGATCCTTTGAGAACTTTGTTTCCTTTTAAAAAAAGTTGAGATTCTCGTAAACGGAAAACAAGTCTCTCCAACATTATGCTTTTCTGGGGAAGTGTCAAGCTTTTTCTTTGGAAACTTAGTATTGAGAAGCCTAGGTTCCCTTTCTAGCTAGACGTCGGGTCAGATCCAGGTCATATATTACATATTAACATATCCTTGAAAATCAAAGCTAGATACGACTACAGCATCATATCTGAGTTTTACATTATATTTCACTTAGGATGTAGACTTATTATATAGATCAGATTACATGCATGCCAAACATTGGTCTAGCAATTATCGCATTTTTTGGGTAACCAAATCCGATAAGTATTGTCAAGTTGGTACTGTACCGACCAGATATAGCACAAGATCCGGGTTTGAATATATAGCTTCTGTATCCATATGCAGATGGTGCTGGAGCTCATGTTGAAACATCTACTGGGTTTGGATCCATCTGAAGACACAAAGGCGATTGAAAGAGAATTTCGGGACGTTACAGGCTCCGGCGTCGGGGTTCTACCTATCCGTTTTCCGGGCACCAAGTTCTACAAAGCCATCAAGGTAACACACGAGGTTCAACTCGAGCCTGAGGCTTCTGTAAACCCAGCTCGAACCCACCATTTTCTGAACTAAGTTCGAGCTGGGCCTACATCATATATACATCAAGGTGACCGGACCTGGTTTGATCTCCTTTGGGTGGCTTGACTCTTAAATACGTCGAATTCATAAAAGAAAAATATGATCATTTATTAAATTATCCGGCAGTTGTTCTCTGCAGTACGTTTGTTAATCAAGGGTTATTGAATAGTTTTTTACAGTCTTTATTTTACTTTATTTGGCAGTTTTGATTTTTTTTTTAATTGATGACAACTCACAATGCTGATCAGATCCAAATCGCGGGAGATTTTTTTTCTTAATGAACTGTTTGATAATTGATGTCAAGGATATAGATATTTATCGAATGATACATTGAACATTGCACAATGTCAGCCACGCCTCGTCAGGTTGGTTGAGTTTCATGTCTAGATAAGACCCAGTTCGGTAACTCCATCGTCAAGGGCCCGCACAAACATAATATTTATGATCTTCTGACTATTGAAAAACAATTCCTACAGATTTGTCATATATTGCTTATACTTTAGCATACTATCATTAAATTATAAAGCTGCTTAAACTTAGAAAATTTATTTGAATTTCTCATAAAACGAAATAATCTACCGAATTGCATCCTCATTGCATCATAAAAACTTTCATAATTATTAAGACAGATAGTGTTTGGTGTTTATCAGTTACGTAATACAGCACATATGTTACAAATAAAGAAAAAGGAGAAGGAGTATACGTATTAAAAAACAATTATGGATAACCTAAAGTGGGGCAGTTAACATAATCAGTTTCAAACCTTTTGTTTGCGTGTGTGCGCGTGTCACGTGGCTCTTTAAAAGTTTGGTACCTATATTAAGATCCATCTCTCTAGAAAGCTGACTTCAATTAATTTTCTAGCTTGTGAGGAAATACATTGAACCGCTACATCTCAATAATTTTCATGAGTTTTTAATTATATTTTTTATTTAACATGCTTTAGCAACATGCATAATTTAGTATTTATCTGTCTGTTTGACGTCAGGTGGGGCACCTGATGACTTCTTCTTCACTGCCAGCTTTGAAATCTCTCCCATACTTCCGCAAACTTAGAGTCCCTAACGTCACGTAGATTAAACAGGTCGACACAAGAAACACAATTTTTTTTTCAATTTATAAATGTTCATTGACATGTGAATGGATCACGAAACAGCCCAACGGAAAAAGTTTGAAGCTGCACAGCCATTTTGAAATCCCACTGAGCAGCGTCCGAAACATGATAAATTACTGTACATAACTCGTTCTTCAGAATAAAGTAATGGGCGAATCCTGTCATAAGCCAATTCTCAAGTTTGTGGGAAAACTTTTTCCCGATTATGTTGTGGTTGATGTCAAAATATTGAAGCTCGGTTGCTTGCTTCCTGCTTGACAAAATGAATGAATGTCCAAATCTTGGTAGTGGTACTTGAAGAAATCTAAACATGCAAGTGCTAACTATATTCTGGGCCATGAGTCAGGCAAGGGAAGCATTGGTGGAAAGGATGAAGATGGAGATCAAGAAGCGGGAAGAAAGTCCAAAAGCAATGGGAGAGGATCTTTTGTCAAGGTTGCTTAACGATGAAGAGAGTCGCCTGCCAAATGAGGTGGTCATCGATTTCGTCCTCTTTCTGGTGCATGCAGGGCACCATACTTCTGCAAGGGCCTTGGCCTTTGTTGTGAAGCACTTGACTGAAAACCCTGAAGCTCTTCTGAAACTAAGAGTAATAAATCTTCCCTTGATCTGAACCCGATCAAATGTTATGTTAACAACAGTGTTCCACTCACTTTCTCTTTTTCTGCAGGAAGAACACGACGCCATAGCGAAGAGCCGGAATGGCGGTAGACTTACTTGGGAGGACTACAAATCCATGAAATTTACTCGATGGGTGAGCATGCATTAGATATACGTATACTACCCACATTATGCCAACTAACTATCTGAATTATAGTTCACCACCATGGACGTGTTTGCCACGGCACTCTATCTGGTTATGAGGATGAACACTCCTTTAAAAAATTGCAGGAAGCGGCAATCTATGCACCAATAAATGAATACCTAACGGATTAGCCAACTTTTGTAGGTTATCAATGAGACGCTTAGGCTTGATGTTGGAGCGAACATGGTGGTCAGAGAAGCCATGGAGAATGTCCCAGTTGATGGGTACGTGATTCCCAAAGGCACCTGCGTCATCCTCTTAATAGATGCTGTCCACAAGGAGAGGGACAACTATGAATCCCCCTTGGCTTTCAACCCCTGGAGATGGCAATCAGATGACCTCCAGGTAATGAACTTGTAGAGGCTTTGCAGGTCAGCCTACAGCTAGCGGGTTTGATACATCTTATAACTAATCACAAGTTGGCACTATCTGGGTATAGAAGAAATCATCGATGGATGGGATATTTACACCATTTAGTGGAGGGCCAAGGCTGTGCCCTGGAGCACAATTTGCTCAGATGGAGATCTCTGTCTTCCTTCACCATTTAGTGACTAATTGCAGGTGATGCTTTCTTCTATTTTTTTCAACTAATCTCAAAATTTTTATTGAAAGCTGTGATTTCTAACCATTTTTCGTCCTTTTACTCGAATATCAGGGTACTCTACGGTTGTACACGCATATTCGACTCGTCCTTACAAGCTAATAATAAAAATAATATTGTTGTTATTATTCTTAGTCTTTTACCTTTCTTTACGTTCTTCTTCTTCTTTCCCTTTTCCACTAAGAGTTTGAGTAGCTGCATAATTTGCAGATGGGAGAAAGTAGCGGAGGATCAAGTCATCCGAATCCCTGCGCCAACTTTTGCAGACGGATTTCCAATACATGTGTATCCAAGAGAAGCATGAAAGAGAAGGAGGATAAAGAATAAAAGCGGTGTCAATCATTTTATCATCAAAATCACGAACAGCACGTTCGATCCATTGGCACAATCTTAATTAAAGGATCGCACCGTAGAAGAACATGCAATTTGCAAATAATGTGCAATGAAATGGTTTCTAAATGGACTGAGGCTTCAAATGACAATTAGATTTTTACTTTAATATTAATTGCTTCTAGACCTTGACTCCAAGGCAGCGGCCTGGGGCATCCTTGATTCTGAATGTGAATATTGTTGTCTTGATCTTTTGTGAGTCCGACTAATAGAAATGTTTGGCAATGATGGACTAAATTTCTCTTTCGCTGGTTCCCCACCTCTTTAATTAATCTTTTCCCTCGTTAACTTCTAACTTCCATTGGAAAAGAAAAGGTCTCCTTACTCCAAAGCAATTCGCTCTCTCGCTTCTGCTTCGCATTGCTGTTGATCATCTGAATGTGACATTTCTGAACGTATGGTTCCCTGCTTTCTCGAGTACTCCCATTTCTCCAGGTTTGAATCCTGTTCGCTTAAATATCACTACCAATCGTGTATTTTTACAAGCAAATAAACACTGTGAAATATTAGTATAACTGCAGAGCAAGGATGACAACGCTTCCGCAGTACTGACAGATACCCGAACTGAACCTCTACTACTAGATATCCACCCTCATCCAAGGTTCACTAGTATTCATGATAAGATTCTATATGCGCATCACATGATTCACATCATAGAGTTGGTGCATTAATTAATTGAATCGTACATCTATAGAAGTCTGAACTGCACGCGACTTTGTTTATTTACGTGACTCCATTATTGTTATAATTAATTATTTAAAAATGGCGGGAGTTCATAGATAATACCTGGTTTTTCCCTTTTTCCTGTTTGTCAACTTCTACTTGACTACCAAATTCTTGGATGTTCGATTTTAACACCAGAAATTACTTTTGAGTAATTCAAAAAATGTTGCAGAAAAAAATGCTTAAAAGCGCCAAAAGGAGCAGTCGAATAGTACATTTGACGTTACAACTAAATATCTATTTTTATAACGGGCCGGTTGATTAAAATAAGTGTTGTGTGTATTGATTATGAGTCAACCAATCCGCTTGATTGATGATCCCTAAAGTAACTTTTTAAAAGTTTTTTTTTTTTTTTAGAAAAAGTAGTAGATGAACTACTATTTTAACTTTGAAGTGTAAGTTTACACATGTGATATTTGGTGAAGTAGCAATCAACTATATATAATTGATTTGATGGCTTATACTTCCTTGTACAATTTATCTTGTTACAATGTCATCATGGTCTCTTCTCCGAATGAAGAAGAAGTTGCTCTGGCTGAAAGCTACTAGCTACATATAAAATTTTAAAATTTCAAGAAGCACCAATATGTAAATGAAAAGAAATTGCCCTAAAAGTATCAATGCAAGAACAATCACTTTTTGTGGGTGCTGAGATGAATAAAAGCAATGTTCAAAAATTACAATGAAATGGGAGTTTTCTTCTCAAGGAGGAGGGTATAACCTTGAAAGGTTGCTTGCCATAAAAGATAATTAAATAAATAATTAAGTCAACAAAGAGTTAAAAAGTTGTGCTGCGTGCTTGTAGGTATCAATTGCCGCAATCGAATTTATTTTGATAAAGCAAAGCCGACAAACTTATTTTAATTTCTGACTCTGTGCGTCCAAGTTTTTCGCCAAGTCCTGATAGTTAATTGAATGTACAGACCATCTGTCAAGGAATGTATTCATAATTCACATTTCATGCAATATAATATTTAGCACATTAAATAACGGAAAAAGAAAAAAAATCTACTTAATTAATTTAAGAGAAAATGGATTTATATGATTGATACATTGCATCAGATCAAGTATACCAAGGCCTAAAATTTTCCTACCTGCTACAAAAAGTATTCGGCTACTATCTGAATTAGGCTTTTTTTTTTCAATCTAAAACTTGTAGGCCACAATTTACTCTTTAAATAAGAAACTCTCGCTTGGCTCGGAAATTTTCCTAACCTGCAATTTTTTTTAGCTAGAGTTTGGTTGTTCTCGGAGAAAACCATGAATTTTTTTATTAGGATGTTGAATTATAGTTTCAAAATTTTAATAAAGATCAAATATAAATTTTCAAAATGTTTAGATAGGTTAAATAAATATATTGTAAAATTACATATGACCATGGCCTCTGACTCTGTCCTTTCCTTCCCCCCACTTCCTCAACGCCCTCAGTAGATCTTTTCAAATCTTTGTACTGTTACAATTGCCACCAGGCACTAGCGCCGCCGCTGTCACCGCCGCTGCAGTGGATCCTGTCGGCCAACGATGGTTGATTGCGTCTTTGTCAAAAACTCAAAATTTTAGCTCAGCCTTTGCATCAGTGAAAAAGACCACCGGTCCCCTCAGCAGATTGCCCGCTCTCACATGGACGAACGGTGGAGAAGAAAGAAAGCACAAGGTAAGCGTGAAAGAAGGAATCTGGTCCATCATTTAGATAAGATGGTCCCGTCGATTGGACCTACCCCGACTTTGATCAAAAGTCTTGAGGATCGACTCAGTTTTTATGTGAAATTTAATCCTCCTAAAAAGATCAGTTAGCTGCAGGTAAAAGGATTTAATTTAGTTTCAACTTGGGAACCGAGCCGACGATTTCTCTCCTCCGATCTCCTCCTTCGCATCTTTGGCGTTTTCACGGCGACCGTGGGCGAAAGGAGCGACGGAAGACTGGATCGATCTCAGTCGAATGTGTCGGGTATGAATTGACGTTTTAACAACAGGTCATGTCAAGTCAAGTTTCTTATTGATTCGTATGCCAAACCTTGTCGATGGAAGACATGCCATGCTTTCTGCCCTGTCCCAGATAAACATGAACCGGATGTGATAGCCGGACTCCAGGGGGACCCTCCCTTTTACATACCTCGTTCAACATGCACATCTTCCTTTTACTGCACTAAGCTTTCTTTGAATCATGTCTGCTTTACAAAATTACGGTGAAGATCACATCTACCTTTCGCGTACAAATACCAACCACAAGTGCTGGTTGATATAGGAAGTAGGGCTGCACAGCGAGTCGAGCCAACTCGGGCTTGACTCAAACTCCCTTGAAAAAACTTGACTTGTGCTCAACCTATTGGCAAATAAGCTGAGTTCGAGCTTACAAAGATACTCAAAATGATAAACGAGTCGAGTTTGAGTTTTAAGAACTTGACTCACAAACCGGTATTCTATATAATATTGTTAAAATCGGTTCAATGAATCACTAGTTTTTAACTTTTAAAATAAAAACAAATTTTCACAAGGTACACGAACTCATGCTTACATGAGTTGAACAAGTTAATGGTTAAATGAGTCAACGTCGTTATAAATGAGTTAAACGAGCTAAGTTTGAGCTCAATTTTGTATAGTAGAGTCAAGCTCGAGCTTGCTATAAGGAGCTCGACTTGAGTTCAAAGCCGAGCTCGAGCTCAAGATGGCCAAGCTGAGGCTCGGCGGCTCGTGTGCAGGCTTGGTTGAAAGTGAGTAAGAGGTTTGGATTTGGGATTTAGCAAAGTTGGTTGCTAAAGTGAAATATGAGATGGAAAAACTAAAGTTAGAGAGAGCCGCACTACTTATGAAGAAAATAGAGCCGATAGAGGGGGCCAACCATGCTCCTCTTTGCATTAATTGCGGTAGCTACGCATCTTGCCTTTCAATGAGTCAAAAGGTAGCGCATCATCTTCATTGCAAGTTGTGGTTTCTCTGTTAGTGATAGAAGATGTTTCCAAATACTCCTCCCTTGTTAATCCTTTGGAATCCTGCCTTGCCCTATTTTTTTTTCGAATTCATACCTCTTGTTTTTCAAAATTTGCGTTGGGATCAATCCTTTCCTTGCTCCACCTTATCCGGATCACGCACGTTGAATATGGTGAATAAAAAACCAAAACTCATTTTCTTAAAGTCCTTAAGCATGCCTTAAACCAACAACGTGGAATTGGCCTAGCTTCATTGTCTAGTTACGTAAACTTGATTGTTTCCATCGTTACAAAAACATATAAGACTGTTCTACATATGAACTGAGGATAATATTTTCTACATGTTATAAAACAATAATCGTACAACTATTTCAAATATCATTATAAATTAGATGAATGATCTGATTCATACAAACAGCTTTATGTCACGTCGCCACGCGTGTCGTGCACCCTATAGCAAACCCTCTAATCAATATTTAATTTTTTATCTCGTTGTCGGTTAAGCTGGCGTCCATGCTTGAACAAGAGACCAGTTGTACTTGCCACGGGGGGAGAATTTATTTGTCATGGTTAGGAAAAAAAGAGATTGGGGAAAAGTAAGATTGATGGTTATTGGAATTTGCCTAACAAGGTGGGTACTATACTTGAGAAGAAAGGAAGGGAGGGAAAAAAGAAGGAAGCAAGTAATCTAGAGAGAGTTTACAATTTATCACCATTTTCAGGAATGTTGCGTGCGTAATGTTGCAGAATTGGTCCGCTCATTCACTCAGTACGTTTACTATCTAAAATATTATCAATCCATCGATATTAATGATTCAAATTGCTCACTTTCTTGGAGAGACGCGCTTTTAAAGTAATATGCTCCCCTCTACTTTTCCCTACTGTGTCAAGGCAAATGGCGTTTTCGTTTTCCCTCTCCTTCGAGTCCATACTGTTGCTTACCCTGGCCTCTCTCGTCTTCCTGATTGCTCTGGTCAAGCTTGCAGGAGATGACGCTAAGAACTTGCCTCCAGGGAGGCAGGGTTGGCCTTTAGTGAGAGAGAACATCAGTTTCTCGGCTGCTCCTCGGCACGGACTTTTTCATTTTCTCCAACCAAGGATCTCAAAGTAATGAAAAACTTTCCATCAACGAGGCCATTGTAGTTAGCGAATTTACATGCTTTTGTAGTCTCGCATTTGATGATAGAAATTATGATCTGTTTTGATGGAAACAATCGATTCCTGTCGCTTCTTCTTTGATATAAACAATGTTGGTAGCATGAATTTTTGAAGGATCGGGGCTTGTAGATATGACAGTCCATATAACTCCTTGATGTAATTCTTTAATTTGGCTTCACTTAGTTTTTTGTTGGGAATATGTGTGCAGGTATGGGAAGATCTTCACCACCCACCTGTTCGGCAAGCGAACCGTCATCTCGGCGGATGCCAACTTCAACAAATGGGTTCTACAGAACGAAGGGAAGCTTTTCAAGGCCAAGTTCCCCAAGGCCTTCAGCGAGGTCTTCGGAAAGTACGGGATGCTGTCCATCCATGGCGACCTCCAGAGGAAGCTCCACGGCGTTGCCATCAACCTGCTCGGCCAGGACAAGCTCAAGGCCCATTTCCTAGCCGAGGTGGAGTCCATGATCAGAACCCGAGTCCACCAGTGGGTTGGCAGAGAGATCCTCCTCCAAAATGAGCTTCGGACGGTCAGTCTTCTTCCCCCAATGCCTTTCCTTTTCTCTTCTCACTCAAAAAACACTTTGAATTCTCTCTTTGTATATTCCTGTTGTTTAACCTGCAATTGTGATCATGCCCTTGTTGCAGATGGTATTGGAGCTCATGGTGAAGCAATTGCTGGATATAGACCCATCAGAAGAGGTAAAAGTGATGGCGAAGGAGTTTCGTGACTTCACCAGCTCGGGGATCGGTTGCCTACCAATTCGATTTCCAGGGACTAGGTTCTACAGAGCGCTCAAGGTGAGAGAAAAAGATTCTTTTACTACTCTGTTGCTCACTTCAATTTTACGTTCATCGCCTACGATGGTCATATAAGCGCAGAGACTGCATGCGTGATAGAATTGCACGTAGAAAACTTAGATTTGGCGTTAAAACAAAACTCTTAAACTTGTTTGTAGAGGTTGTTAATATAATTTTCATGCCATCAAACTAACAGTTACGAAACCCTTTTGAAGTTGGATGCATATACTTGAAATAAGGGGAAAAAAGCTTTAAAGGTAAGGTCGTGCTTTCCTGCCGTATGGCTTAGGCTTAAGATCGAGAGTTTATCAACAATGCTTTCGTTGAATTAATTGGAAACGATCGGCCAACAATGGCGGCCGGCTATAATTCCACGCTGGTTTAGAGCAAGATAAGAATACATGGCCTGAACTTTTATATAATTGTTTTTCATTTTTTTAACCTTGTCAGTTGTGACGAGGAACTCTCTTATTAAGAAGGGAACCCACTAGGTAGATGTACAAAAGCAGAAGACCCATTCATCTCAAAAGTACATCATCATCAATGCATGACAAGGGAACCGCACATCTGAAACATGGACCGCCATCGTTATAGATTCCTTCTCGAAATTCAGTACATTGACAAATTATATGATATCCTAAGGAGTCGTCATCCCAACCAGATGTGCATGGGGTGTCAACCAACAACTTATGAATTGTCTGTATAGAATCCAGCATCCAACTCAAGTCTAAACCCAGAAATGAATTTGGCAAGAAAATAAGGAAAAGTTCAGTGTCCAGGATGGGATATCTGCTGCTATTATATACAAAAGTACAAATACGATTTTGTATTTTTGTACATTCAACTTTGAACGATCTGAATCCGTGACCAACTTAAAAATGTTAGCGACTAGTCATAAACATTCAATTTTCACTATTAAAACTGCTGACAGTATTGAATCTCAATTCTGCCATCTTATTGGTTGAAGCTTTGAGTTTTTTCATGGGGTTGTCTTCGTAATGTCGAGTGGGTAGGGACTCACCTTCTTCACAGATAGAATATTCTCAAAGACATACTATAGTTCAATAGTTGAGAAAAAAGTAGAAACTCTGAGAGTGAGTTTGTGGGAAAAGAGCTATAATTATTGAAGAAGGCACTGTGACATTTGTGGCGAATGCTTTTTTAGGTCTGGCTTGAAATACTGAAAGGCATGCCGCATGCGGTTGCTTTCCTGTGCTGAGCTAAAGCTTCGATGTCACGCCATTAATGCAGTCAAAAGAAACATGCTAACTTTTCAATAAATGTAGATGTTCTTGACCTGTAAATGAATCCGCATCGGCTTCTTGCCTTCTGTTAACTTAAATTTTACCTTGTTATCTAATAATACTAGTAATCGTACAAAAAGATTGTGAAATTAAAACAGCAAAATGGCATCTGAGGTTCACACTTCACGAAAGCGATTTAATCTCTTTAGTCATCCTGCTATCTGCTTTTGGGCTGTGCTTCATGCCATCCCTTCCTTTTTATTGCTCATACGTATGATAACGTCAAATCAAATCCACTTACGGGGTTGAAACGATAAATAGAAAAGGAAGAAAGGAGGAAGGGAAAATTTTCGATGATTGAGCTAAAAAGTTAAAGATAATCTATAAAAAGAAGACACCTAGCCTTTGAATACCTTATATACAGCTAATTAGTCTTTCTATTATTAATTAAAATGATTTATTATTTTATTTCTGTACTCAAATCAACTGTTAAATCAGTCAAAATTTATAACTTTATCTTCTTGGAAAAGCAACGGGAAAAAAGTACTGAACTTTGCGGATGCATGCACCTACGTATATAGGTTTGTACTGCAGCTGCCGTCAATATTATAAGTGAAAAATTAATCTCCCTATGTCAGATATGAATCGAAAAATAAAAGGTAATTTCAATTGAACACGTATTACCATTATCAGGTACAGTGAAAATGGATGATGCATTAATGAACATGAAATTTGTTTTGCATTAAAAGTATGTTTGTCATTTTTATCTCATTATCCCCAACTTAAGTTATTAACAACACAAGTTTCACTTTGGTCTACATGCTTTTTAACAGTATGAAGCATCGAAAGCTAGGTATATTTTATAGCAACGGAATTTTTGGTGTCCTTGGAAATTTCTTAGGGGAAAAGGAAAAAGGTAATTCTAATGGCGTTCTAGTTACTGATCAGGCAAGGGAAGCATTGGTAGCAAGGGTGAAGAAGGAGATCAAAGAGAGAGAAGAACACTCGGATGTGAGCAGGCCGGACCTTCTGTCGAGGTTGCTCAAGGAAGACAGCCGCCTGCCGGAGGAGGTGATCGTGGACTTCATCCTCTTCCTCGCTCACGCCGGCCACCACACTTCCTCGAGGGTCATGGTTTTTGCAGTCAAGCACTTGACGGAGGATCCTTCTGCCCTCCAGAAACTTAGAGTAAGTTTCCCTTTCTGGCCACGGTTGGTAGGACGCCATTAATTGATCAGTGTACTCACCCGGCCGCTCTACGCCTTGATCAGGAAGAGAATGACGCTATAGCCAAGAAGAGAGAAGGTGGCAAGCCCACGTGGGAAGATTACAAATCGATGCAGTTCACTCGATGGGTAAGCTTGAAATTCATTTTGGTCCGACTGGTCTGGCTCGACTTTGATCGAACCCAGTTCGAGAAGTTGCTAGGTGTTCCTTCCAACCCAGCGAAGCCCACGTTGGCCCATTCAATACTAATGCATACATAAGCCATTATTCTTAGAGAAACTAGTCAAAAGGGAGTTTATATTACTGCTCCAGTTGAGTAAGTGATTCAGGATCGAGTAATCAGTTTCCCTGAATAACATCTAAGAAGATAAGCTGGAGAAGCCTTTCCTCCACAGAAATAGGACACGCAGTCGCAGGGGACTCTGTTTCCATGGAGAACTCAACAGGGTAAACATCTTTTATAGTGTGAGCGTCCAGAACCAATGAGTCTTTCTGTAAACTGGAGAAGCAGGCACGCGAGCCCAATGGGCAGTGCAGTTGGAGGTAAAATTAAGCATGTCGACAAACATAGACATGCTGACCCTTGTGGCAAGTGACATATACTGGTTACAATTCTTGTAGGTTGTCAGTGAGACTCTCAGGCTTGATGGAGCGAGCATGCTTGTCAGAGAAGCCCTGGAGGATGTCTCAGCTAACAACTATGTTGTTCCCAAAGGCACCTCTATCATCCTAGCAATAGATGGTGTCCACAAGGACAAGGACAACTACGTCTCTCCCTTGGCCTTCAACCCATGGAGGTGGCAATCACCTGACCTGAAGGTAACAGTACATGCACACAATTCTTTTGCAGGTTTACTTGGCTAATCAGACTTTAAACGTTCTGAGATGAAGTTGGCACTTCATTTGGGTGCAGGAGAAGCCTCTCATGGATGCCATATTTACACCATTTGGTGGGGGTGCAAGACTCTGTCCTGGTGCACAGCTTGCCCAACTGGAAGTGTCAATTTTCCTTCATTATTTGGTCACCAATTGCAGGTGAAGTTTAGCTAGCCTTGTATGCATCCCCTTCTTTTCAGCTACATTTCCTGTCAAAATAGGCTGCCATTTGTGATGCCAATGTTTTCCCAGAACTGGGCTTAGAAGTTGCACACCGAATTTTTACTTTGATAAATCACGGTATCCCATTCTACTGCCCAAATAAATACATACATTCTAATGGTTCCAGAGAAAAAAAAAAAACAGTTAAAATAGGAGATTGGATAACGGCTCATTGGAAGAAGAAGAGCAGAAAAGTTATGGGGTTCCTGATATCCAGGCAGATGTGCCCAATCGTATCTAAAACTAAAAACGATGGGTCTGTTTGTATGTGCAAGGGGTCCTAGGACTTCTCGTTGTATGCTTTGCTTCTTTCCTTGAAAAGGGACAGCACTATCATGAATCGACGCAAGAATTCGTCTGTTCATTCTGTTTCTTTCATTCCCGAAAGGCTCGCTAGCACGCTGCCTTTTACTGACAATGAGAGTTGCCTCACGATTTGCAGGTGGGAGAAAGTGAAGGAGGACCAAGCCATGCGATTCCCTACTCCACTTTTTATTCACGGATTCCCTGTACGTGTGTATCCGAGGGAGACATGAGCTAAAAAAGCGGGAAATCATTCACACAAGTTCACAAAAAAAGAAAAAAACGCAGAGCACCATTTTCTCGTCAACATTACAATATCTCGTGGAAGAAAATAGGTAAATGTATTTCTGCTTCATCTGTGGATCCATTACACATACAGAACTAAAAAGAAGATTGTACTGCACAAATACTTCAATTCACTGCAATAATTTTGAGCACAGAAGAAGGAACCTTCTTGGAGTAGTTCTGAATCTCGAAACGAACATGCCGAGCATTCTAGCTTGGTCATGGATAGCTTGATCCGTTGACTGATCCCTGACACCCACTGATTGCACCATCTGCTTCAACCTAGTGGACCAACAATTCCGGCCCACTATTTTTGGCATGTCTCAGTCAAAGGATCTGATTGAGATTCGGAGGCAACATGTAGCAGAGAACGACGCCCCATGTGCATGGATCCGACTGTGTGGCTGTGTTCATTAGAGGTCAGGGAAATCCAGCTAACATCCGTGAGCATCCATTGATGCTTCAAAAATAGCTTTATGAAGACGAAAGTGATACTTGTGGTTAATGCATATCTATAAGCCAGTCGTATAAGAAACTTGTCTGATCTTTCCAATTCAAAGACCCATTCTAGTCGTGTTTTCTATTCAAAACGACGTCATTCATGGATTCATCCTTTGGCAAATATCAGTTTAAGACCAAAGAAATCAAATTTGCATTATTGCATCTTTCATAGTAATACTAGAAAATCATGATGGCATATACGAAAGGAACAATGGTGGACCTGTTCTTGCTGATGCTCTCGATTGAAACAACAGGCTAATGTGGGCGTGCTAGAGCACATAAAAAAAATTACTGGACAGCACTGTCGATCGTACATCATAACTTATAGAATTTATAATATTTGCCATTTGAGAATAAATAATTAGTTAAAACATCACTTTTTGCTCGAGTTCATGTTCCTGCTTAAATAAAAATCATGACCGTACCTTTCCTTACACGAGATGTTCCATCTGCAAGCTTAAATACAAGAAAAAAATGTGCTCTGTTTTATGTAAATTTTGTTAGAATTGTCATTTAATTACAGGGCATCTAATGGAAAAACACCATCCTTTATAAGAAGAAAGGATGGAAGGGCAATGAAACAGTCGAAACATATCAACCATGGAAAAAATGAATTGTGACTCAGGTTTTTCATAGTCACCCAACCATCTAATCAGGGTCGTTCATTCCATCATGATAAATGATTAAAAACAAAAACAAAAAGAAAAAGGTTCAACTTCAAGTATATTTTAGTCGTTGTTTGCTTAAGCTTTGCAGCAAGGAACCTGAACCCAATTCATTTTCAAAGGTTAAACTTCGTGTTCTAGAAATAGGAATTATATATACCCTAGCCGACAACACTTCTATTATAATCAGAAAACAAAACATTGTTTATGATTCATCCTAATATAAATTTTCTTCACATTTGGATGTGAATTCGAATCCCAATATGTGAACATCGGAAAAAGCAGATATGGTTAAAGAATATATCCAATTTGAATTTGACATTTCTATAAAAGTCGTTCAATATGTTGGTTATAAATAAATTTACAGCCCACATGGTAAAAAGACCCGAGCCATGCCCTCTCACTAAGAGCACTAACGGTAATTACGCTTATTCATGATAATTAAGAAGCAAAAAGAACAATATAGGCAATCAATTATGAAGGTTGGTGATTGAATCTAGCTGTCTCCCTAATGTTCAGATCCAGTTTTGCCATTTGTTAAATGGCTTGTAAAACACTCCAAGAATTAGGTCATGTCCATGGTTTGGATTGGCCCCATTTCCATCCCCTTAGTGGCTGTCATAAGCAACTAGGTATTGTAGTTGAGCTTGTGCTTAAAAGGAATGGGATCCACTGCTTAATGTCATTGTTTCTAACGATTTGCTGGAGGAGTTGACAGGCAGTGGCATAAACAGGTGTGAGCATCTATGAGCTGCTGCTTACGCAAACCAACTCATTTTCAACGGTTAGGCAGGTGGGGCCAGTTGCATGCTGTGCTTATCAGAGATGTCGCCCAAAACTTTTGTAAGGATTCTTTAGCTAAAATGTTTTATCTTTGCTGTTAATCTGAAAGAAAAAAAAAAAAAGAGAAAGAAAGAGAGGGCCGATAAAATGGGAATGTAAAACAACATTTGGAGGTAAGAAGTCTCCTAAATACAAGAACAAAGCGCAAAAACAAAATAGAAAGAATGAAATATACAAGTCAGCAACACAATAAAAGGGATAGAGAAAGAGTGGATAGACGGAGCGGCAAAGTCACCCAGCAGCAGATGAAGGACGACGCTGTAGCCGAATAGCAAATTGGACATCTTTCTGCACAAGGCGTGCCACATACTCCGACAATAAAAAGGTGCCCTAAAGACCCTGTTGTTGCGCTCCTCCCAAATACTCCACCAAGAGACTATAAGTCACAATCTCTAGACACGATCTTAGGAGAAAGACAGGTAGGGGGAAAGACAAAAGAGAAAAAGTAGGTGAATGGAGAGGGAAAGGTTACGAAAACAAATGGGAGGGAGAGAAAGAGAGAGAGAGAGAGAGAGAGAGAGAGAACACTTGATATTTGGAGCAAGACCCACAGGCTCGGCCCAAGAGACTCTAGCTACGAGACACGCTATGGTTTATGGGGTTTGTGGTAAGTGTTTTAGTTAGTGATTACTTAGATCCTCAGAAATAACATTTATGCATGTACGTGTAACTTCTTGTATATTGTTGTTAACGAATGAAATTACGAGTTCATTGCTTGCCGTTTAATTTGTCCATTTTTCTTCAAATTTCCCATATTTTCCTTAATGTCTTAGATTTTGATCAATGTTTACCGTCTCTGCCAGGGTTTAGGATCGATGTTCCTCCTGCCCACTGCATCCAAATCACCAACTAAACCCAAATATGGACATGTTAGTCTGTTACCAACCAAACATTTCATTAGCAAGAATGTTAAATGCAGTCTATGAGTTGGATTTGCCCTATATATTAAGACTTCGCTGCTAATTCTTGTTGGAAGTCCTGTTGGACCTACTACCAGCATCATAACTAGAATCTTCCTGATCCAAACATCAGGTCCAGAACTTGGCCCGATCCATATGCAACCTCGTTGAAGAAGTACCAACCAAGATCTTCTTGCATCTCACGGGTTTCTCAACATCTCAAAGCCGTGCATCTAAAACGACAAGAAGACTGCCATTACACTTCAAAATTTTGTAGTTTAGAGCTCAGAAATCTACTCTACAGCGGGCTTATGTTAAATTTCATTAGTAGTAGGGAGAGAATTTCGTTAATTTGAGGTCTCGCAATTTTTAACAGGTGCAAGGATCTCATTTACTGTCGCAACCAAGTAACAGGCAGAGACTTGTCAAGAATCGGATAGATAGAAATTCCAGTTATACGATTAAAATTTGAAAAGAAGAAGTTGGAAAATCGGGATTTGAGAACGCAAAATCCACAAATTGTGTTCAGTTGCATGTACCCAAGCCTCGCTCTGCCTCTGCGCTGGCGCAACCTGTGGTCCTAAGAGGCAGAAATCAGGACAAGGCGGACGCAGTGCGTCTCATTTACCTCATTTCTTTGCTCAGTTACGTTGCATCTGATCACCTCTCTCCAGGCTGCTGCTAGCCGTATCACTCTTTTCTAGAGTCGGGACTGCCATGCCTTCAGCTGTACCCTGAATCTTGCACCCCTTTTTTGCCTAGGAAACTTTTGTTTTTTCGGCAAGGAAATTCGGCTAAAGTTGAGAACCTGCAGACTTGTTTCTTGGAGTTTCTCATACCAAGCATATCCTTTTGCTGCGTCTGATAAAATGGGAGCTTCTCAGATGAGTATAGAAGGCGGGCGCATGCATTGGATCAGGATGAGCCATATTGGTGCTGGCGTCAGGACCATGGGCTCGCCCATAGCCCCAGACAATACCATTCTGGAAGTAGGGTCCCGCTGCTTCGGCTGACTCATAACCTGTTGGACCCGAGATTTAGCCACACTGGTAGCAATAGATTCAGCTGTTGGTGGCTGAAAAGTTTTTACTGTACTCTAGTTTATTCTTTTGTTATCTAGCTTAACCGTGGTTAGCAGCTTTGCCATGACCTTATACTTACGAAAATGGCCTGTTTATTTTGTCTAAGACACTTGGTTTCTCGTTTTCTTATTACTTTATCCATTCATTTTGGACTACCGTGGATGAGTTCAAGAAATGAAAGAATGGAGCTGTCTACAGGACGAAACTGGATTGATTGATTCATGTTCAGTAAATTAATGGAGATGGGCAAAATTTTCTATGCAAAAATGGAGCTTGGTTAAGCCTCAGCAGATAAACCCGAGGTCGAGGGGGCAGTCCAGCCTATATCATATTGGAGTAATTAGACAGATCGATTGTCGGCTCAAATGAACGGTTCAATTGGCATCCTCTCCTCGCCCTTTTCAACCAAGCTCTCTTTTTCTCTCTCTCTCACACAGATGGACCTCACTGCTCTTCCCTTGGAGTCTATGCTCTTCCTTTGTCTTGGCTTTTTGGTGCTCTTGGTTGCTCTGCTTAAGCTATCAGGAGGCGAGGCCAAGAACCTTCCTCCAGGAAGGCAGGGTTGGCCTCTGGTGAGAGAGAACATAAGCTTCTACTGTGCCTCGAGGCACAGCTTCTTCGATTTCCTTCAACCAAGGATCTCTAGGTAAGAACGGACGCTCCCCAAATCTCCCAATCTCCATTCATGCACCAAAACCCGACGGAGAAAGGAAATCGATCCTCTTATTGCTTCCAGGTACGGGAAGATCTTCACCACCCACCTGTTCGGCAAGCGGACGGTCATCTCTGCAGATGCCAACTTCAACAAATGGGTTCTGCAGAACGAAGGGAAGCTGTTCAGGGCCAAGTTCCCCAAGGCCTTCAGCGAGGTCTTCGGCAAGTACGGGATGCTGTCCATCCATGGCGACCTCCAGAGGAAGCTCCACGGCGTCGCCATCAACCTGCTCGGCCAGGACAAGCTCAAGGCGCATTTCCTAGCCGAGGTGGACTCCATGATCAGAACCCGAGTCCGCCAGTGGGTTGGCGGGGAGATCCTCCTTCAAGACGAGCTACGCATGGTCGGCTGCTCAATTCTTCCCTTGCTTATAAATTCCCTCTGCGTAGGCTTATTCCGGATCTATTGAAAATGATTGTCACCATGTTCTTGGCTCCAGATGGTGCTGGAGCTCATGCTGAAGCAGCTACTGGACATCGATCCGTCGGAAGAAGCGAGAGCCATCGCCCGAGAATTTCGCGACTTTACGAGTTCCGGGATCGGTTGCTTACCTATTCGGATTCCTGGAACCAGGTTCTACAGAGCGCTCAAGGTATGGGAAAAGATTGATTATTAGTACGTGAATATGATCATCAGATGATCGTGGGGTTTCGGTAGAGTCAGTTACATCTGATAGTCGACCAAAGTAATAGACCAGATCGATCTTCAGAGGTTGATTTTGTACCCGGAGTAGAAAACACCTGCCTCTGAATCGACATATAACTCAAAGGCATGGACATGATCATGAGCGTGGTGAAAAGAGTCGACTACGTCACCAACAGTCCGCAGCTTCTAAGTAACTAATGAAAACTTATGCATCGAACGCGCACACGCACGCACACGCTCACAGGGAATGGTTGAACGGGTTAGAGTTTTTACCTGTAGAGGACAAACATTCACGCCCGTATTCTTATCCAAGTTTTGATGATTTTTTCAGCGGAAAGAGATAAAACTTGGAATACATCTACATGCATGAGTAGAGTTTATGGGAGTCGTCTTGTCTCTCCAAGCATCCTACTCTCACATCACATGTAAACTAGGCGTCTAGAGGCGTTCGGAAATTGATGGTGTACAGACTACAGTTTTATTTAATTTTGTGGCTTAAAAGATAATGGTGCTTGGGAAGAGTTCAGAAATCGATAGTACGGTACTGAGTTTTCTTCATGAATTTTTCTTTTTTCTCAAGGCTAAAAAAAACGTAGAAATTTCTGTCGACTTTGGTCAAACTGGTGTTACAGACAGATTTTGGGCCGTGAAAAGCACTTCTGTAAGGTCGCATTCACGAGAATCCTACAAATGGCTTGTAGAAGCATCTCAACGTAAACCAATGATTTGTTACAGCTGCTCTTTCTCTGTCTCTCACATACTACGGGAGAGAGATCAACGAATAGTCTGTAATTTGGTTGATTCGTAACACATCCTCTACAACAGAGTTAAGTAAGACGCATTACTACTTTCTTCTGGCAGACAAGATTTTAAGAGGGTTTATCAACAAGAAATGTTTTATGTGCATCGGTATGGTCTTTCTTGTTGTTTTTCATGCTTGTAGGCTTGGCTTCTATTGTGGTTGTGGTCTGTTGTTTCTGGGAAAGTCGTTCTTTTTCTCACCCGATCATTTGACTTCCCTGGCCCGGTTCTCCTAACTTCTTGTTTGGAGAGAGTTTTAATTTGTAATGTTGAGATGACCTCTTTTTTTCTCTCTTTCTTTGTCTTCCTTTATTTGGAGGGAGTCACAAACATATCTACTATTCAGGACCTACCAGTTATAGTGAAAACAAAAAAGAAATGGCGTACCCCTTTAGAAAATTTGGTTGTTTATGTTTTGATGGATCATTTAAAACTTCAATAATGATATTATTTATAGGAATGAGGTTGTCTCGATTCAACATAGCATCTTCTATTTTTTATAATGTTTGGTTAATTTCCCGCAACTTATGAGGAAACAGTAATATCTTCAACTTCAACTTCCTTCCTGAGTCTTAGATGTAATCTTTCTTCCATGTTCAACCGTTTATTTCTCTCTATCTCTCTGTCTCTTTTTGTGCGTGTGTGTTTTTCTGAAGTGGTAGTTTGTATTTACTTTTCCCATGCACATGTGCGTGTGCTCTCTAGGCATCTCTCTCTATCTCTCTCCCATTTATTATATGTGTCAAGGGGAGTAGTACGCTTTCCAAGACAAACTCTTACTCTCTTCCACATGTAAATTATATCTATAACGGGCCACCCATTCTTGTTAAATATGTTCCCGTTTGGTGGGTCTCTCTCCGTATGGAGCATTAATGTAGGTGGTCCAGCTTCCTATATGATTATAAGATTCATTTGAGTTCGTTTATTTGATTCTTATTTGCAAATTAATGTTTATACTTTTTTTATGGTTGCTAGATTACTGAAATGTGAAGGGTACTGACAACTTAAATAATATGAATAATGTTTCCTTTGCGTCGTTCTCACAGTTTTCATGCTTTTGTTGTTGGCCATGCTTAATTGGTGGAGCTCACTTTAGTCCTAAAAGGAAAAACCTATTGTCATTTTCATGCTTAAATTAAATGGTTATCCAAGTTACATTATGATATGACATGTATTGTACGCATCCGTTCACCAGATAAAGAAAAATGTATGACCTGACGCACAAGGTTTATTGTAGGGTCCATAATTCAACTCTTGCTCTAGCTACCTTCCAAACATTGATTATATCTAACCGGCTACAATCTACACCCTCCTTTTGTATGCCTATCGAACATGTAGACTTTACAGCTAATTCGAATAGAAACTCTTGAGTTTTATGTGATAGACTCAGAGCACAAACATCATATCTAACCTTATCTTTAAAATTCTGAAATTGGATAGAGTATAGCTATACATGTTATTGGAAATAAAAACAGTGTCCATGCGGGTATAGGTACAAACAATTGTCATATTTACACAAAGGTTTGTATAGTATTTTGTCCACATTACTAGATTATTTATATACTATGCGTCAAGAATGGGACATTCATTAGTGTTTAAAAAATTAATAACCAAAAAAGAACTCCATATAATGGTAGGAGGAATATCTGGATTAGTGAAGCTAGGAAATACCAAGTGGTCTTCCAATTGTGAATTTTACGTTAAGTTAAATTCTTGCACTCCGTCTCTTAATTTGTAAATAACTGCGGCTCACACAAGCAGCCAGCTTTCTGTTAAGGGGACTTTGGCATCTAGCAGCAAAAGGATGGCATTGATACATGAATCCTCAAGATCCGAACTCCCTAAAGCATTCTAGACAAATCAAGAATTTTCACGTCACGTGGCCCATACATGAAAACAAAAGTAATCCTTGTTATTGTTTCGCTATGTTTCTTTGTCATGCATGTTTATCCTGTCAGTTCATAAAAATTTATAGAAAATATTAAGAAACTAAAGTTATTGTACTCGAGTTGACAACAGCCCTCAACTAAAACTTATGTGCAAGTCTGTCTCTCTTAGATCTCTTCCGGTCCATATAGATGAGATTTAATAGTGGAAAGAAGAGAAACATAATTACCCAATAGCCGGATCAGTTGTTAGAGTTAATGGTAGGGGTCAATATAGTTTTAGGAGATCGGGAGAGACCTAGCGAGAGTGTGAGCAGGTGAGTTTCTAATTCTGCGATCTCATGAATGCGGAACAGGCAAGGGAGGCATTGGTGGCGAGGGTGAAGAAGGAAATCGCGGAGAGGGAGGAGCACACGGAGGTGATGAGAGGGGACCTGCTGTCGAGGTTGCTGAGGCAAGAGAGCCGGCTGCCGGATGAAGTGATCGTGGACTTCATCCTCTTCCTGGCGCACGCCGGCCATCACACTTCGGCAAGGGTCATGGTTTTTGCCGTCAAACACTTGACCGACAACCCCGCTGCCCTGCAGCAGCTTAGGGTGAGCCCCAGCCCTCCTCTCCCTTCTCAGCACACAGACAGCCATGGTAACTCCAACTGAATTACTCTCCTTTTGTCTTCTAGGAAGAACATGACGCCATTGCCAAGGACGCGGACGGCGGCAGGCTCACATGGGAGCACTACAAATCGATGAAGTTTACTCAATGCGTAAGTGTTAGATTTTTACTCAATGCAGTGCTACGCTGTTAAGAGTTTGTGCGTGTGCGTGTGCATGTTTCGAAATCCTGAAATCCTGACTTTCACGTCACAGAAAGAGTTTCTGTGTGTGCGTGTGCATGTTTCGAAATCCCGACTTTTGCGGCCATTTCTGTGTTCTTGAACAACATTTGCATAATTGTTCTTTCGAACCAAAAAATTCAAAAGGAAATTATCCCGGATGGATTAAATCCTTGGCCTCGATCTGTCATCAAGTTGGCAGAGACCCCTACATGAGACAGGACCCATAATGGTGCCATGTCACACACGGGGCTTGGTGGACCGATGTCAGATCCAGAGCCAGCACACTAGAAAATATCTCACTTTGGCAACTAGATTTTGCTGGAATCATTTAAATCGTCAATTCCAATGAAATTAGAATGTAGGAATTAAGTTGCAAATATAAACACTAAAATATTTTCTCAAAAGTACGGAATACCATTCAAAGGAGAAAGAGTGAAGCAAATTAGTTTCGTTAAACACAAAGGTCTTTGTCTCTTTTTAAGGGTATTTCAAACTTTTGATAAAATAAGTTAACTTCTAAATTTTCAGTTAATATCTATCTTCTGATTTTCTTGGATTGAACGGACTAGATTATTTTCATCAAATCCAGTATAAAAAGGTATATATATATATATATGTATGTATGTAGATATATATATATATATATATATATATATATATATATATATATATATATATATATATATATATATATATATATATATATATATATATATATATATATATATATATATATATATATATAGAGAGAGAGAGAGAGAGAGAGAGAGAGAGATTGTTTTAAAAAACCGTTTAGTTAAGGCATCTTTCTTTTTCATGATACCCCATCCCTTGAGATGTAAATTATGTATGGAGCCACACTTGGTGAGGCACCAAGGTAGAAGGCCAATCACGGAGAAGATTGATTCTGTGCATGCAACATATATACACTCCACCAAAGAAGAGAAAAGGTTGAGGCGTAATAAAGTTTTTTATAATGAAGTGTACTTTTTAATATTTTTTACTTTTTTACAATCTCTTTTTGTCTTTTTGAAAATCTCTCTTTTCATTTTATGAAGAGGTATTTTGGTCATTACACAAGCCTACACATATACGGGGTGTACATATAACCAGTTTCGAGCATGAAAATGGATAGAGTTGGGAGCCAAAAATACTTATAGAACTCCATTGTACAGAAGTGGCCGATTCATTTGCTTTACTCCAAAGGTTGGACCACTCGGTAGCCCTGTCTCCTAAGAGCTAAACCCAGCTACCCTCCTCAACCATCCTGTCCTGTGACGATGACACCCTGTTGAATAGCTACCAAGCGCAGGGTGCGGAGAGAAGGAGAACGATCCCAGTCGTCCTCATTCTGTGTCGCATCAATGACAAGGGAATTAGGAACACTCATCTTACCACCATTTTCTCCTCATACTCGCTTCCACATCCCTCTACTACTGATTCGGTACATAACTACATATCCAAGCTAAAGTCACTTCACAATCACCACTGGTTGTCTGGATAATTTCTGTCTTCATGATCATTTGGACTCATTCTCTTCGTTCTCTGTGCTGGATGTCCCAAAACCAGTGCCTCAAGATTGACGGTCTTTTCTTTCGGAATTCCCATGGCAGCCACTAGTTACAAAATGCTGTAAAATCCTTGCCTAACTGTTAGATTCTGTCTACAAAATAGTTAATTCTCCAAGAATGAACGATCATGTAGCTTGCATCATCATGGATATCTCTGGCCAAGGCAGCTTGCAGCTGTAATTAGGTTCGGAATAGTTGCTATCGACAATAAGACAGTGGGAAGAATATAGCTGGATTGAGAAACGACATGAGATGTACTTCTCACTCATGGTGCAACTTTTAAGTCTTACTGCAACTTGAAAGGGTCTGATGAACCTAAGAAACGAAACAGAGTGAGCTGAATAAAGCAACACATATATCTTCAGCTTGGGCTCTGTGAAATTAGCTAGACAGTAACAAATAGGTCTTCTTGCACATGTTATGTGGCATAGAGCAAGCTAGCAGTTCAATTCTTTTGGTTTTTGAATTGTGATCCTTTTATTTTTCAGCTTTGAGTTATATTTCTTCTAGTTTTCTTCGATTCTCTTCGATTTGTGATACGCAATCCTACTCTGAATAGAGAAACCTGGGATAGGAGGATGCAAAACTATGTGTTCTATAAACTGTTTAGATAAACTGTTCTATAAACTATTCAATCAACCCACATCTTGTCAATTGCGTATAGTTCACATCTAAATACTCAAACTGATCGGAGCAAGATGAATCACTCAGATGTCAGGGGTGCGCTGGGCGTTATCTTATATCCAATGCCAATTCTCTAACAATCAGTTAAAGAAAAATGGAAACAAGATAAAATCTGATAATCAAGATTCCATAATTTCTACATCAATAAGAACTGTTGCTCCAAGTTTGAATTTTCTCTCCCACCCCCCACCCCCCCAGCATGTCAAGACATGACAGTTAGCATGGTGCCACAGGATGGTCCACCTCTGTCCTCTCGAAATAATTCAATTGAGGCAGTGATGGTGATGTGTTAAGCATCTTAAACGATGACTGCACACCATCTGCACTGTAAAGAAAGCAGGATGCAACGATGACTTAAATGGTGTCTGTCCCATCGATTCTCAGTTTTGGATGAAAGCGAGATAAATACATGCATTTCTCGATCAAGAGGAAAGGACAAGACATTTTGTGACCTCTCATCAAGCTGGCTTCTGTAGTTTTGTTAACAGCAATTTGTTTTTATCCTTCGAAAGCAATGTATCACTTGATTGCCATCCGCCTTTTCCGGCCCTCGCGGGCCAGAAGCAACACTATTTTGACACTTCAGCTTCTTAAATATTGAGAACTTAAATTTAGATCCTCAAATCTTGTATCTATCCAGTGGATTTAAAGGACATCATGCTTGGGTATGAGACTGCTGAGCAGGACTTTTATCAGTTCAGGAGGGAAAAGGTTCATTCTGTGCTCTACCGCTTCCTCTGTTTCTTTTTTTTTTTTTTTAATTATTTTTTATTATTATGGTGAAATCATCCAGGGGAGAGGATAGCTTCCCTCGCCATGAAAGACAAACTAACAAGTGAAAATGGTCTTCTTGCGAGCAAAACTGACCAGTTGAGACATGATTAACAATGAGAACCTTGGGGGCGTGCTGAAAATTGGCCTGTGGAAGGAACTAAGTTGATCGAAAATCGCGAATTCCATGCCCCCAAAAGTTACTTTTAACTCAAAGTCCAAGTCGGGTTCTGTTCTTTTGATTGACAGAAGGACTTGATAAACTCTTCACCAAATTTGGGACCTACCAACGTGTAGTGATCGATGTTAAGAAGCCTTTACCTAGCTTAGCCATAAGATAAAGAGAGAGCTACACAATTCACTTTTTCATTTTGATTTGCTGTGACCTGTTTGGCTCATCCTCCTCCGTCCGTATTCCTGCTTTGCGATTGGACGTACTTAGGAACAACAGAACTGCGCAACTCACAGCAGCCTGTGGCTCATCCATTAGGCCACGAATTTTCGTACCAGTACCTCACCGAACATGAGCATCTCGTGTCTGTGTGTGTGTGTGTCCAAAACGCCAGTCAGGATGTCCTCTTGTCCTGCTCTGGGCATACTATTATGACGCTGATCATGAAATCTATCAACAGAAGCATTATGATTCAAACTTGTCTTAGCCAGCTGAACGACGGGCCACCTTGTTGATGTCACTGTTAATAAGCTATGGACATGATGAAGAAGAATTATGTGAGTTAATAGCAACAGAATTGGCTGACACTTGCAGGTTGTCAACGAGACGCTTAGGCTTAATGGAGCAAGTTTGCTTGTGAGAGAAGCGCCCGACGATGTTCCAGCCGATGGCTATGTCATCCCCAAGGGTACCTCCATCATCCTTGCATTGGATGGAGTCCACAAGGATCGGGAAAAGTATGACTCCCCTTTGGTTTTTAACCCATGGAGGTGGCAATCGGCTGGCCTTCCCCAGGTAACTGAGTACTAATTATGTGCATATATTTTTCCTTTCCTGGTTGGCTAATTTATAGTCTCATTGCGATGTTGTTTTCCCTGTTTGTTTTACAGGAGAAGGATGCGGCGTTCACACCATTTGGTGGGGGTCCCAGACTCTGTCCAGGATCACAGCTTGCTCAACTGGAGGTGTCTATCTTCCTTCACTATTTAGTCACCAATTGCAGGTGATGGCAGAAACTCCTACATGCTTATTCCTTCTCTTTATCTCAAATTTCCTGTCAAACAGTGGTATCGGAGTATATTAGATTAGCCGACAGTGCATACACGGATGCACACCGTGCGTATTGAACTCCTGACCTTATCCAACTTGTAGTTCTTAAGTTCAATTCCTAATGTGGTGAGTGGAGCTCATCCTGGGGACCATATTAGGATGCTACCAGACCAAACAACAATGAGCTGGTTGATTTTATGAGCTTTATCTTTAAAGCATCCATGTGATGACGTCTTGATAGTGCAGTGGATGTGCCAAGTATTATCCATCGCTATCAAATTGGTCAGATCTAGAGTGAGGCAGGCTATATTAAACCAGGGTAATCTTAATATTTTCTCCATTGTTTTTGTTTGAACTTTTATTTTAAAATTAGAAAAAAACTTACCAATTTTCCAGTGTGACATGACTGATACAGACCGGCAACTTGCAAGACAATTCAATTCCGACAGTGAAACTGATCAGATTGGTCTTGTATAGCTGATCCTCGACATTATATGATCCCAGTCCATGCCACTGAAGATCTTGACAACCAATTAAGTCTAGTTGGATGGGGAACAACTGAGACATGTTATCTTTCAATGCATTTTACCAGAGGTTAATGAAATGAAATATTAAGTTGGACCTACCTAATTGTATCTGCAGAGGATCCGATGGGGATGGTGCCTTCGTCCAATTAGTTTCTACTTATGACCCATCGGCTGTTCCATCCCTGACCCTTATTTTCTAACACTTAATATTAGTCGTTGATATCAAATTTACAGACAAATGTTGGGGTTTACAAAATCAAAACAAATATCGTCCGATCAGAAACAGCGCGGAGGAGTCAAATGGTGTGTGAATAATTTTTAGATGATACAAATACTCCATTTTTCTAGTACCGTGATGGTAGTAAGCTGCTATCTGATTTTTCTTGAGAGTAGAAATGTGAGAGATGGATTTGTCAACAAACACAGTTAGGCAAGGATGAATATCTGTTACTTGTATGTCAGGAACGAATGCAAGAAGGTGCAACTTTGCTTTGTTAGTTTGCCAATAGGAGATTCATCCAGGCATAGGATGAAGGACACCAAGAGTTCAATATACTGTGGTTGCTGGTCTCTTTAGTATAATCTGATAGGAGTTTGCCTTACTCTCCCTCGTGAACTGAAAAGAAAAATCTGAGGTGTCTTGTTTTTCCTCAAGGATCTTTGAAGCTAACACGATCTAATGACAATGCTGTATGATTTGCAGGTGGGAGAAGGTAAAGGAGGATCAAGCTATACAGTTTCCTGCTCCAAATTTCCCCCTTGGATTTCCCATACGTCTGTATCCAAGGGAAATGTGAAAGATGCATACAAGAAAAAGGAAAAATAGCACCCATATGACCACTTCCTCATGAAGACTACATGTGTCGGCGTCAAATGTATCCGCATGAAGCAAATACAAAGGGGAACCTGTACAAGCGATCATATGTAGGCGATCTGCTTTTGAGGTTGGTTCACTCTGCAAATTATGAGTGGAACACAGCTTCTTTAAAATCAAACCGAATCTTGAAGACTTAAAGGATACAGCTTATGTAGTTTTTGATGTTTGTGAGTTGACTGATAAATGGGAAGCATTAGATTTTGGACTATGATAACACCACCAAGTCCCTCGGTCAAGTCACAGCTCTGTCATTCTGCAGTCAGAGCCTTCGCTTATTGTGTCCAAAAGAAATGGTCGTCCGAGCTAACTCACCTGGTGTTCCCTCTCAAGGAAAGGGACCATGAACTGGCCTTGGCTATGAAGGGTTGGTCATCATCATCATATGATCAGAAAAAGGATCAAGAAAACAGCAAGTGCAAAGTACTCGCAATTGCAAATTGTCTCGAAGGAACGATGCTTTTGCATCTGCGCACTCAAGCAATTGGCAAAACGGAACACCTTTCTAGAACAAGATGTGCTCCCTGAATTCCATGGTGACAGGTAAAAATGCAGGGAACACATAAAAAGCATTCCTTCCAGAAAAAAATCATGGCGATGTACGCGTCCCTTTTACGAATTTCTTGTTTGACACCACTATGCTGGCATGACAAAGTAGAGCACTCACGAGTTTCAACCAAAAAAAACTTTAAGAGCATCAGTTGAGCGGCAACCTTTTTGGGCTTGAATTGCCCCAGATCTCTTTTCTTTTGAACATTGTTTACAGTCCATGCTCACGTTTTGATGATACAACTCGAGGGTGGTTTTGTAGAATTTTTCTTGTCTTCTGGTTTGGTTTAGCACATAGCAAGTCAAGAAAACCACACATGACAGAGAGGCTTTCTTAGTTGCCTACGTATTGCTTCTCAAGAAAAAACCAGAACACGTGAGTCTCCTTTATATGCTTTGGTACGAATCAACTCTGCTAATTTTTTATTTGAGTTTGAAGAATACCCTCAGGAAGAATGCGTATGCCTCCAACTTGCGCAAAAAATGATGCCGACAAGAGTCGCAGTAAATGGGCATAAGATCAGATGGCCGCAGCCTGTCCCACTCCCCTAACTTCTTTCGAGTCTCTTTAGAGGGCCTGGTCCGCCATCGTTGGACTCGAGTCCCGCTTAGGCTCGAACACATCTGGAGTTGGTTCGATTGATCTTTGACCAAGCGGACCTACCGTAGGCCAAACTTTGCCAGATTCTACAACATGATAGAACCTAGCGAAGTATGCATGTTTGATAGACATATAATATACATGTATTGTTTAGCATGTATACAACTTATTCTTACCATTGGATCATATTGCTTATTAAATGAATCAAGCAGTGATAGTATCCCTTTCTTTTCTACGAGGCTACATAAAAATGTATAGCTCCAAAAGATATGGTCCATAAAATATGTCATCCTTTACAAGGTGGGAAAAGTTACAAAGTTACATTTAAGGTCCACCTTTCTACAATAAACTAAGAGAAAGGCCAGAAATTTTTTCATTTTTCTAATTTAAGCAATCACCTTTGCTGATAGTTGTCCAATGTAGTTTGCTATTGTCCCACAATACAAGTTAAGAGCTGAATTTTGGATGAAAGAAAATGTGCAACGATTCCTTTTCTTTTTACAAGACATGAGGAAAAAGCAATGTCCCTCGATTTGAAATGACAATGTGGACAAGAATAAATTTTCTCTTCTTCTACGCTATAAGATTCAACACGAGACATCTTTTACCAATTGACGGCAGAAATAGTGAGACTCGCATAAGATGAATCCGAAACCTATTTTAATTCAGCATCACCGTTAAAGCATATTCGAAAGATTTTTTTTTTTTTTGCAAAATGAGAAAAGCAAGCATCAGGGTTGTTTTTGGCAGACTTCAGAAACTTTATGAAGTAAATTTACAAATTCAAAGAATAAGAGGCCCATTTATCATTTCAACTATGAAGTCTAAGTCATCATACTTTTTTATTTTACTGTTACACGGAGTCCGCATCGAGTCGGGTGCGCACCGGACATGGGGCAGCTCCGACTTACACACGAACCTAGTTAGAATGTCATATTACTAAATTATTTATATAATATATGTTGTTTTGATATTTTTTTATGCAATACAATTATTCAAGTATGTTATATACATTAATAACTAAATTGTAATAATATGTTTATTTTTGTTATATACATAATAAATTAAAATAATAATAAAATATTCTCACCGCACCGCCGCACCTAAATTTTTTGAGATGTGCCGATCCGGCACCGGCACCCGTACCCTACACTATGGTGACATAGCTATGAAGGGCCAAAAAACGGTCGCACAATTGGAGTATGTTTCCGACAACCATGAACATGCACACAACAAGAAAGAGGGGCCTTTCTGTGTATTAAAGGAGGAAATGATATTTTGATAATTTATTAAAAAGTTTTTTATAATCTTTTTACTTTTTTTATTTCTAATTTTGTCTTTACAAAAAGTTAAAGTTATATTTTTCAGTATGATTTAAAGGCATTTTAGTTATTAACCATACTAACACACGAAAAATCGTGCACCAAGTTTTCTTTCCACTTGGTTGTGGCTTTTGAAAGCACTTCAAGTTGGCAAAAGCTTGTCAAAAGAATAGCTAAGGCAGCGGTGGAAGATTGCCCATATTCCAAAAAGATATCAATAAGTAGAATTGGTATAAACAAATATTTCTCGGGGAATATTCTAATAAAAATCTTTTGGACAAAAGTTGTGGAAGGACCCACCTCACATTTATATCCAGCCTTAAAGAGGTCCCTTTGTGGGTCACTTTGCTTAAGGCATCTAACCCTCCTCTTGAAAAGTTTGAGGCATCTAAAGTTCTTTGCTCGATGAATATCATTGACTTTCTATCATAACTAAAACCGGACCCAGCCAGCTAGGTGATTTAGAGCTTTCCCGTTCAATAAATTTGAGCTTGTAAGCGTGTATGGATTTGTAAGAGCACATACATGTTCAGAGTCTCAGACTAAGCCGAAGCTTGAAGTTTATCTACTTATATCATGTATTCAGTTATGAAAAAAAAAAGAATAATGGCCATTTCACCAGCCTTTGCATCGGCTGCAGACCAGGCTGCTGGTGGCACCAAATGGTGATGTGGGTGTCGATGGAATGATCATCAACATTGCCAGCGAGCTTACATACATGGGTCGAGCTGCGATGAATATATACCAATTTAAGAGTTTAATTAAGTGTACAAGCTCCTAATGACAAGTTCAAGATGAGCCTAAAATGAAGTGGTTCGTCTACTTTCTCCATCGATCTCACCTAACTGCTGTACACCAACCAGCGATACATGGGGTTTCTTTGCCAGCTACGTTAGGGCTCCACATTCTTTTTCCAAATTCTTTGCAGAAAGAGGTAGGGACGCCAACAGCTTGGACATTATTTGGCATCTAATTGTATTCAATCTTTTGATCGAATCTGTGGCCATGAACAAGTGAATGTAAATTTTATCAAGAATCGATCGATGGTGAGTTTGGCATAGGAGTCGTTGCCATAATTCAACTGTTTGAGAGCTTGATTCTGAGTCCAATCTAGAAATATCATCTAGTAGTTTGCTAACATTGAAACTTTGTTGTCTCCATTTATTTAGAAAATTATTTGATTGACGATAAAACTAGATATAACAGATCTAACTCCCTTACCATCTCCAAATGTAGGGGAGGAAAGAAGTTATTCAATGTGAGGCAAGGAGCATCTTCCGTTTGAACAAATCCAGCGGACAAATTGGAGCAATCACATGTTGCACACATGTATGTTGTCCGAACTGATAAAAGTTAGCATGTGTACACGAGGTGGCAAGATTCTGGCGGTTTCTCCCATAGTTCATCATGTGCATTTGTAGATATTTCTATCATCTTTGGCTTTTATCTAAATTTGTAATTTTTGTTTGATAAATGTTAATCAAAAGGCCAACCTTTTTGCTTTGATTTTACAAATTAGTTTAAGTATTCAAAGCTTAATATTTGGTTTCGGTGGCACAACATAGTTGGTAAGACTGGTGGATCGGTAGAAGTACCGTCATTAGTTTGATTCCCATGGACTACAAATGATGGTAGTGTGACACCCTAGTCGAGGGCAGGGATTGGAGCACTGTGTGGGCAATTGTCCACATGGTCCCACAAAAAATTGATGTTACATTGATATCTCAAAATAATTTTTCTCATTTACATATTAATGTCTTTTAAAAATTTAAGATTTATTACTAATGCCCCTTAATCAGAAATTTCTAGCTCCATCCATAGTTGACAGGTGAGTGTATCACGGGTCTACCTACATCCAAAGCAGCCCTAAACTCTGGGATCGGAGGAAAAGGAGATAGCTTCAGCCCTTCTTGGAACCTCCACTAGAAGGTTTAATATTCATGTTCATATCAATATCATCCATTAACTTGTGTAACAAGATCCATTTCCTCAAATAGATTGAACTTACCACATTATTCTGCCCGATTTTATGATTTTAAATTTTAGCCAAGTACTTCGCTAGACGACGCATTGCACACTGCTCATAGTAAAGGAACGGTTGTAAAGGATTATTGAAGGTCGCTTAAAATCTGTTCCCTATTAAACAGAAATAGAGTCAATGCGGGCCTTGATTTTGGAAATTGAAGCAAGAGCTCGAAATTTAGCTTTCGATCATAAAAACTCCAAAAAGAAAAGGTTCACAAGAACGAAAAAGAAAGAAGGAGAGAAAAGCAAGTGAAGAAACAAGAGGGGATTGCATGAACCCCATTTAGGAGCACTCCCACATGCACCATGTGCTCAGCATGGCTTCAATTCGAATATCCAAACGTGGCTCTGCCGCTTTCCAGATTGGAAATTAGTCCACAGTGCAGCTGATCCCGACTTCCATTGGAATCAATCTCTCTCAGAATCCAAGCGATGCATTAGAAAACTCTGAGGTCGGTGGCTCGCCCAGCCCATGTGACTTTAACTTCTCCTATAGATGTGCTTTAGTGGTAGTAATTGTTGTTAAGTCATAGTGATTAGTAAAACTTGACAAAGAGAGCGCAGTTTCTGCATCCATTTCCTCGAGATTAGACAAAGTTGACATGGCTTTAATTAAGACATGTTTGATTGCATTCCCAGGTAATGCTTCAGGGATGAACGTACACTCTAAGACAGAGAGATCAAAGTCCGTCCTCTTTTTTCGTCGACTTTTTCCCCTTGATTTCAAGGTTAATTAGAATACCGTATAGTCTTTGATTCCTTTTTCTGCTGAAAGAAAAGTTTCACCATGTAATTGGTGTTTGATTGAGGCCGGAACTGTATCTTCTTTGGAGAAAGATATATCAAGTGGTGAAGTGAAACAAAGAGGAGATGGAACTCTAGAATGCCTTTGCACTACCAAAGAGTTTTAGTTTTATGGTTTTTGACCTTTAGGTGCAAAGACACGCATTTCAAACTTTAAACTCACGTTTGCCTTGCAGTGTATGGAGTTTGTACTTTAACAGATGGTCTCTTAACTCTTTACAGTAATGAATCGATGCTTTAAGACTTTAGGTTGTTTTAGTCAATCAGGCAGCCTTTTAGATCATGAGCTGATCTATTATAGTTTTGTTTACATTGTAATGAACCTTTAAATTACTGAAACCTGACATGTATGCACGGGATTATTTAATAGATTATTTGCACTCCAAAAAATATGAATCTTAAAAATTGCAAATTCGGTTGATAACGAAAATGTTCCATTTTCTGCATACAATTTGTAGATAGATTTTTATGAGTTCAAGACCCACATAGAACATTTAACAGGAATTTCTCAAAGTACTTTGATGATCATGTTTATATATATATATATATATATATATAGATCCAACTGTGATAGGATTGGCATCAGCCATCAGGTTACTTTGTTTTTGTGAAACGTTCACTTATTGTAGTACCCACTAGGAAATTGCCGGTCCTTATGGCCTTGCTCCAACAGCGGGGCGATCTAATCTACTCTCAATCCTTTGGCCTTGCACTGCAACTAGGCCAACCCAGCGTTCTTCAAGTTATAAAATGAAGTGAATATCGAGAAATCAACATATTTATTTGTCTCCATATTATAGTGGGGCAGGCACATGCTGATTAATTTGTGAAAGAAGAAGGTTAAAATTTTAACGACACTGTAAGGACGTCATACATATCAAAATGTGTGTGTGTGTGTGGGACATTTTTAACTGGTTGTGACGTCTCTCTCTTGATTCAAATAATTGGTACAACCAATTGTGGGGAAAGAATTGAAAAAAAAGGAATCAAAAAGACCTACTTGAGCCCGACAGATTTCACAATAATATAGAATTCTTGCTGGATGACAATGGGGTTAAGGATGTTACCAATAATTGGAGGGACCCCCTCAACTAAAATATCTCAACTATATGTTACCAGAACCTTGAAGGCATAAGGGTAAGGCGATTTCTCTTAAGTAAAGGTTAAAAGAAGAGAAACTGGAAGATCTCAATGGGAGAGGAGGAGGTTAGGTCTGTATTAGCAGCAGCTTTATCGTCACTGAAAATATTATCTACTGAGCGGCAGACTGCGTCAGTGAAAAAAATGTTTTTTAGTAACTTTTGTTGTACACATCTTTACACCAGTGGACGTGTTTGATACCGATGACGATCCATTCCTCTAAAAGGAGACCTATTAAAGGATTTCCCTTTGATATGCCAGTCCACCAAATTCAATATATGTGACTATGGAAGTATACTTTCCAGCTTTAGAAAATACAGCGTATGCAAAAAGTATCAATATAAATTTGTCAAATAGAACCGATATGTAATATAATAAACTGGCAGATTCATTTCAATCTATTGCAAAGAAGTTTCTTAAGTTCGAAGTTTCAACATGTATAAATGGAAGAAAGAGAAATTAAATTTTTTCTCGTAGATATAGGTTCTTTGAGCCGTTGAGGCACGCAATATATATACATATATTTTTAATCTTTCATTTATAAAAATAACTTTTTTCAATTTCCTTACTTATTTTCACATCCATGGTATCAATATGAGATTTTTTTGTTGATTGAATATTGAATGTCAAATTGATATCTCAATCTACTGGAAAAAAAAAATTCACCATTTTTGGCTCATATTACAGATTGAGAATTCATAATTAATTTCCTACTTGACCTTATAGCCTCCAACTTATAAAGGGCAATCAGTAATTTTCAGATCAAATCTTGCAGTTTCTTTCATATTTGCAATCACGGTGTTAGAATTCAGACTGAGGGGCCGTGTTGAAATCTACAACATATGGGGAAAAAATCATAACGAAGATTGGTCAGTTAAAATCAAATAGATGGATAATACCGTATCTCTATCTTTGAGATTTCTTTCAGTCTATTATGAATAAGTTTCTTAATATTGAAGCTTTGACATGAAAACATATGTAATTCAAAGATTGGATCATAATGAGAAATATTAAAAATAAAAGACTCGTTTCTTCTTGACAAATGAAGGCATGCATGCACTTTGCCCCCAACGATGTGCATTCAATTTTCCTCCCTCCTACTGTAAACCTCTCCCACCGTCCATACTTTTTTCCTTCTTTTGATGCCTTCCCTTTTCACACTGAGGAAGATTCCAAGGGCTTGAGGTCAGATGACTTCGACATATCACCATCTGCCCTCAGCCTTGTATCTTTTACATCCATGAAGGAGAACATGGGCCCTTCATATACGGTACAAGAATTGAGCAAGGAGATGACATTCAAGTGCAGAATTCTAAACAGGCAAGAATAATGGGAAAGCAACTGGTTACTCCTCAACTTCCACCTTGAACTTGTGATTTCACCGGTCTGACTGATTGGATTAGTGACTGCTATATGGCCAGTTACTGCTTCGATACCTAATTAAACTTGAGATCATGATTTAATGGAGAACTAAACCAACAGAAGCGAACATCTTCTGCTTTAAAAGCAACTCTGTTGAACTTCAGAAACATATTAAATCGTTGTTGAACATGAGATTTGATCGCTTCATCGAATTTTGCAAGGCGAAAGAGAGCATAGAGAAAGTATGACGATATGAACGATGACGAGGACGAAGAAGAAAACGATTAAATATCAGCGGGGGCTCTCAAAGGTTTGGTCCGTAGAGTGGCGTCGGCGGACGGGAGCCTCCACGTGATCGGCACTCTAAAGCAAGAGAGGGTGGTGACTAAAGATCCAACGGTTGAAAGAACCGACACGTGGCTTAAAGATCGTGTCAAACGCGGACACGTGGGAAGGTTGTCGGTCGAGGGTTGGCGTTTGCTTAGCTGTTACGCAGCGATGAGTCTCCGGCGTCTAAAGTCCCCGGTTTATTATCAATAATGCCACGTGGCATCTCGGAGGCTATAAAAGGAGGTCGGCCATTTCGTTGTTGTCACTCCGCAGTCCTCTGTTTTCCGTCTACCTGCGCAGGAGCAGAGAAAGAAGGAAGGCGAACGGGAAGCAGCAACAGGAGGAGTAAGGCTTGAAAGAAGAGGGCGAAAGATGGGTGACGGGACGGCCAACTGCGTCGACATCCTCCTGGCTATCATCCTTCCTCCCCTGGGAGTCTTCCTCAAGTTCGGCTGCAAGGTTAACCCCCCACCTCGCTTCTCTCTTGTTTTTTCCTCTGTGAAAAAGATGAAGAGGGCAAAAGAAAAAGATGTGCGCGTTACGTGAGACTAGTGTTACGACATCTAGGGAGCCTTCCTTTTGTTTTGTTTCTCGTGTTTCTTTTCTTTCAGGAGAGGATTAAGTTCGAAATACCAGTATATGTGTGTGTGTGTGTGTGTGTGTGTTTCTTAGAAGACCTCACCGCTTTCTCTCTGTCTCTCTCGTAACGGAGGAAAACGTAACTGAGCTTCATGGAGTTTTTGAAACTGGTCTGCAACTATAAGAAACTGCTGTTCTGCTACTTTTTTGTTTTTGTGTCTGATTTTCTTTTTTTTTTTTGGGTTCTCTTTTTCCTTTTTGTGTTGACAGATAGAGTTCTGGATCACCTTGTTGCTGACGATTTTCGGGTACCTTCCTGGGATCATCTACGCCGTCTACGCCATCACCAAGTGACCTTAGGGCGCCCTGTCTCCCTTCTTCCTAAACTCTGGTTCGTTCCACTTCCTGTTCTTAATTAATTCTCTCCCTCTGTTTCTCTCTTTAGCATGTACTTAAAAAATGTGCTGATCTTCTGGTTATATCCTCTTTACGTTTGCAGATGGCATCTGATTGGCGGTTGATTGGTTGGTGGTGGAGTTTGGATTCGCACATGTAATTCGCGTGTTTGGTTCTGTGGATTGTCGTCTCTTTTCATTCATTGGGTGTGTGTTAGTGTTTAATGGCACTCTTTGCCTGTGGAACCTTTCTTTATATCTCTCCGTCTCTCATGTATGATCTGTGTAATTTGAGTGTCATCTTTAGTGCCCAAACTGTAATAAAGAAGCAGTAAGTTCGTTTTCTACCAGATGCTTCCTTGTGAACGGTAAATAGTAGAAGCTGCCAAACTTGACGTGGGCAGCCTACCAACCGAACAGAGAAACAGAGAGTAAGACGTACACCTGTCTGCCAGATACAGCCTTATAGCATTAAAGAGGATTGCGATCGATCCAGTGGATGATAAACACTGCTCTCATGGAGCCTGGGATCAAATTTTATCGCCATTTTTTTGTTCTTTTTTGTGTGATCGATGGTCCCAGCTTCTTCCCCGTAAGCCGGACTGGTGGACTGGCTGGCTAAGATGCAGCTAAGTTGCAGATCATTGAGTAAGCTTTTTCCACGAACACGACGACTCCGTCGAGCAATAATGGAAGATGCCTTTTTCCCTTAGAAGGCAAACAAGCTTAAATTTAAAAAAGAAAAAGCAAAGGGAGACGCGTTTTCATTAAGGCCCATTACGTATCTTTATACATTTATAGGATGAGCTTAACTTTGGAGGAACACCTTCAAATGAATTGTTTTGAAAACGCGTCATCGAAACACACGAATCAAAAACTGCCCGAAATCTCTCCTTCGAAAGAAGAATATCTCCGTTCCTTTCGCCGGCCGGCAAAGTGGGCACATTTGGTGGGTAGTTGAAGTCTTTAACTTCTAGACTACGTTCTTGTGCAAGGCTGCTAATGGACAGGACCCTTGAGCCAGAATCCGGTCTCATTGCGTATTAGAATTTTAGACCTCACTTTCATGTGGTATGTCCTTGTCTTTACAACCATCTCCACAATTTGGTAGGGATGACTATCAGGCTGGACCGGGCCAGCCAGATCACCAGCCCGACCCGAAAATTCTCAACAAAGGCGTTACATGGACTTGTATTTGGATCGTTAGAGATCCGATCCATATGCTACGCACAGACTCCTAGAAGATAAGGCTAAGATAATAGGTAGGTTGCACAAATATCAAGTGGAGATTTGGTGCTAACACGTGCCACTCAATGGTGTCATTCCATCTGCTTTTCCTTCTAATGGTTTTCTGGGTGTAATTTCTTTCTCAGTCCATGGTTTATTGTAATTGTAAAATAAGGAGCAATTGTTATCAGGAATTCACAATACGAGCCACTTTTTTTTTTTTTTTTTTTTTTTTTGCTTATGAGTTCAAGTCATTTTGAAGCAAGAAGTTAACAACTCATTGCTCAAAACAGAGACCGGAGAATCCCTCCCCATAATGTTTGAGTGAGCAGCAGTCACCTTCAACCCGACTCGACTGACCGACTATAGTACACTCCTTGAAACCAGGGCAGGAGGGAGGGGGGGCCGCCTGGGCCATGGCCCGGGTGAACGTTGAAAAAAAAAATTGTATTGAAAAAATCAAATTTTTTTAGTTTGGTCCGACCCGTCGCTCCTCGTCGCTTCTCTTGGCCCGACCCTGGCCTGACCCGCGAATCGTCTTGGCTCGACCTTAAAAAAAATCTGGCTCCACCCCTGCTTGAAACCACTTAATATCATAAATGGGGAGGGCAGAGTTAAAATTGTTAGGATTAAACAAAATCAAAGTAGACCAACTAGAAGGCGAGGGATCGACATCAGTTTGAAAAACAAGTCTGAAAAAGTTTGAAACCCAAATTCTACTCGGTTTTTAAGATTTCAGAACTGGTTTCTAGGAAATTTTGTAGATCCAAAATAGAAATCTGGGCACGCCGAATGTCCGATATGAAGCCCAGTGCTTTCAACTGATACGATACCTCCAATGCCTATATCGAGTCGATCCACCCAACCTGATCCTAGTTTCAAGAACAGAACCACTTAATTAAACGTTTTAATGACAACATACTTCATCCAAAAATAATAAAAGTATAAGTATACTTTGGAGTAGACATCACGCTGCCTCTAGAGATGCGAGAGTGCCTGCATATCTTAAGTGGCTTACCTACATGTGGGCTGGTGTGGCCAGTTGCCTACGCCAGTTCCTTAAAATTTCATTATTTTTACATTGGCAAGTTTTACATTCACTTTTATACGTATATAAGTGCTCTTCTAGATATGAGTATTTATAAATGAGTGCCCTTCCAGCCAATTTTTCTAGTTAGGCCACAGGTTGCCTGTAACCTTTATTTAAATCCGAACACGGCCACTTTGTGTTATTTTTGCCCGAAGTGTATATATGCCTCCGGTTTGAGTCGACTCCAGCCTTTACCAAATTGAACTAATTGATTGGATGTGGATTCAAACTCAGCTCCTATTTTTTAAAACCAAATCCATATGACGAGCATAAGATCCATTTTTGTATCTCATCAGGTTCAGATATCGGATATCTGACTCAGATTTACTTTATATTATGAAGCTTCAAACCGCATCTAACTCTGACTAACAATTGGAACCAAATTTGGTTACTGGAACTGAATGGATGACTACAAACGGGGAAGCATGAGTAACGAAGCTGCCCTAACCTCCCAACTGCATCCCTCAACTATATATGCCCATTGCTCTTTGTATAATAGACTTGAACTTGAAGACACCAATTTGACACCAACTCCTTTTCTTTTTCAAGTACGAGATGAAAAGAAGGAAAACATTACGTAGGAGCAGTCAGGTTTAATTGCCACTTTATTCATAATTGCTCTACTTTCGATACCTACTACTACTTTAGGCTTTTTTTTTTTTTTTTTACTGTACCACGTCGTTTTTTTTTTTCAATTCTAATAGCTTTTAATGTTGTTGTCTTGAGGAGCATAGTTCAAATGGGTGAAGGTGGTGATCGTTATACCACAAATCTCTGGTTCTACTCATGGGGGATATATTCCTATACCATAAGAGAATGGATCCTATTGCAAGTTGAAGTACAATGAGATTTTGCCACATTAGAAGTAAAGTCAGGATTTTTTTCAAAGGTGGGCCAAATAGTAGTTCAATAGTAGTTCAACCTGACATAAGCGGGCACCCCTCCCTCTGCCCCTGGTGGGATTCATCCTCTCGTTCACTTAGAACTGTAATTTGTTAAAGGAAATCGATCTTTTGCTTTGCCAAAGTACCTTTTTAAGTAGAAAATCACAAAACTTTAAGTAACCTCAAAGAGGCAGAAAGCATCAATGGGTGAAGTCCCTCGTGACCAACTGAGAATTATATATATGTATATATTAGATCACACAATAAAACTGTTATTTAGAAAACGTACTGATCATCATCAGCTGCATCACGACCAACAAGACCGAGATATCTTCCCCTTCTAATTATTCTACAACATGAATTCTAATCTTTGCTTCACTCGATCTGCTTAACTTGCTTCTCATTTCCCCTTCCTAGAAAGACTTTTGATTGGCACAGTCAAGATTAGGACCAGTGGTGACATTGAAGATGCCAGTATATCTCTTGAAGTAACCGATCCTGTCATTAACTCGGCTGTCGTCGCCCTTGCCGCATTCAAGCCCGCCATTGATTATGTTAGTCACCAGCCCGAACCCGACGGTGCGGTTCGCCGCTAGGTCTGCGGCCGTCGGCACGTACTTGCCCACCATCACCTGGTGGCACGATGGCTTAGGCTTCTGCTCTGTCATCCAGAACCACAGCGCAGTTTTGAAGGCGAACACCGAGTTGTTGGAGACTATCTCGGGGTTCTTGAGGCCATCGAACCCTATTGCCTTTCCTGCAGGCCCATAGTTGAAGTTCCTGCATCAACAAATATTAATGGTTGATCAGACAAAGATGATGACAAATTTTAGAATAAAATCTGAATGCGGAGGTATGGTAATTACTAGTAAGTAGGGTTCTACGAAAGTTCCAAAAAGTTGATATAGTGGATGAAGAAAATGATGAAAAAGTAGGGTCTCGTGTAATCAATGATGATAACTCTGTTGCTTTTTGAGGACCTTCAGATAAGGGAAGGGTCAGGATGACGATGCTCCAGTTGTAGTATGACGGTGACCTTGTACACTTTACCAATTAATTACGCTGCTACTGTGTGTGGACGCGGGGCTTCATCATTTTAGTGGCGTTGGCATCGCACACAAGCGTGCATGCACGTATCACACACACACAAGTTTAAAGCAGACAAGCTGATTAGCTGACTTTTGTTAGAGTTATTTGGTAGTTGGAAACTTGGAACATGAGTGTTTTATGAATCTGTTTTAAAAGTTAAAACACTCACAAAATGTTTGGTTTACCAAATGACCCTTATGTGTGCCAACTGAAACACTTTCGCGGTCTCATAAAAATGTTGGAAAGCGAAAGTGATGCATTAGGAAAAATATAAGAATCGGCCTCGATCAGGTTTCCTAAAATTTGAAATTTCAAAATAATTGAGAGTTTCATGCATAAATTTTTGGGGTCCTACAACATCTTGGATGATATCACTGTATCTGCCAAGAGAAGATCAGCCAAGAGAAGATCACAGGTACTGGTTTTGACCAGGCTTGGAAAAGCTACAGTAAGGAAGCAAAAGTAGGATAGAGTCCGCAGGGAGGACGAGAAACACCATTCGTTTTCACTTTCCTCTCCTGTTCATGAGTTCCCCAATTCCACATCATGAAAATTAACTTTCATTTGCTGCAATATATGGCTGCGATACTGGACAAACTTGCAGATTTTGAAACGAAAACCAACTATGTATGTAATATGTAAATAACAGATAAGTGTAGGTGAACTAATCGGTAATTTGAGCTTATAGTTCTTCCAACCCCCGATTAAGATTTGAAATGAAATAAACATATTCGGCTATGGAAATTTGGATGGCAGTGGTGAACAGACTTCACGATATATGTTAGAATTACGTTGTGAATACATCAGTTTTGACATACCATGAAAGCTGAATGGGTCCTCTGCCGTTGTAGGACTTCCCAGGGTAGCAAGGCCACTTCTTGTTGTTAGCATCGCAGTAGTTGCTCTGGGGGCTGATTTCATCCTTGAAACACAGTCCCCATGCATAAGGTCCATCAGGTGCCGTTGCCCATCCTCCTGCAACCACCATCATCGAAATTCAGAGAGACAGAGAGAGAGAGACAGAGAGAGAGAGAGAGAGACGGAGAGAGAAAGAGATGCTTTCATTTGCTACTTGCCTGTGGTCTCATGAGAGATTTGAGCAAGGAAAGCGGCGATCTCTCGCTTCCTGATCTCGATTGTCCCGGTGTTCCCGAACTTCGGGAACGAGTTGGCAGCCTGGATGAAGGCAGAGTAAGGGTAAAAGTTCTTGGCAGGGCAGGCATTGTCGTCCTTGTGCAGGAAAATGGAGTTGTAGAGCGTCTCGGGGAGCAGGGAGGATACCGAAGTGCTGATTCTTGCCCCCTTGACCAGCAGAGGGGGAGCAGCCGCAACGAAGAAGAAGAAGAAGAAAAACATGGGGAAGGAAAATCCGGAAGAAGACATGGCTTCTCCTCAATTCTCCTCTGCAATTCAGAAGCAATTAGAGAGCTGCAGAGAGGGACGTGGGAAGTTAGTGAGGTAATGAATTGTTTTTTATAACAGAGGAAGGGAAGACCGGGCTCACATGGTGCTGAAGAGGATCCGCGTTGACTGGCTTAATTATCCTTCATTAATTATTAATTTCTGCTGAGTCAGCTCCTGACTTTTCAAAGAGTTGAATTTTCTGACCCAGCTTCTTTATTGTTCTTCTGTTTTTCCTTTTTCTATATTAATGATGATCAGCTTTAGCAAAATAGTTTTTTTTAATGATATTTTAATATCAGTTCCGGATCCTTCTATGTAAAGGACTTCTTCCCTTCTCCTTTCAGGGAAATTGGTATCCTTTTATTGAAAGAAAATTATCCAAATTTTTAAGGAAAAAAAAAAAGTTAATCTCAAGGACCAAATTTCAAATTGCTCAATTACGGATGTAAGTATCAATGGCCCATTAGCTGGGAATGAATGCAGGAAAATTTTTGGTAGAAGTTCAAATTCTCCCTCTGCCGTTTGACTAATCTATTTTTCTACTATTATTTAGTTGATTTGCGCACACCAGCTTCATTAATTATTATCCACCCATTTTGAAAAAAGCAATCTCCACTTGAAAGGGGAGGGAAAGCTCAATTATCTTTTAAGGGAAAATTCACATGGCCATCGCTCGAGGACTCCAATGACAAAGTACTTAAAAGTAAGAAGAAAAACCCAATTCTTAACAAAATTTCAGTCGGCAGATCCTAAACAAAGCTCTAAATCCAAATATAATCCAAAAAAAAGAAAACCATATTTAAATCTCAGATCCATCTGTCCGAGTCGGATCCAGATAGAGTCAGAAATCTTGAACAAATTAAAGTTTTAAATGTTGATTGGGGTTAAATATCAATTTGTAAAATTTTTATATAAGACAACTGAAATTTTCTAAAATTTATATGTAATTTTTTTTTTTGAGGTGGAGTCAGGGCCCATATATGAACTCCCTTTTGACTCTACCCCTGATCGGAACGAGTCCTTAACGTTTGTTCTTCTTCTCCTTTGTGAAACCAAGCTCCAGATCTTCTTTGACTCCGGCTCTGCGTCACTGTTTCACTCGACTGTATGTGTTACTGATTCATTCCTGGCAAGGGGAGCAAAATATGAACCCGAAAGCCGTTGATTTTGAGCTCTGCCGACAGAAACCCCACATTGGCAGGTCAAAAAATCATGGAGCCATGTTAGGCCCAAAACCAGAGTAGGTGTGAGAGGCCAAATGCGAAACATCAGAGGTTGTGATCCAACCCTCCAAACCCAGTTCAAATTGACCAATTCCATTGAAGAATTCAGTTCGGTCCTCGCTTCCTGGTGAAGCAAAGCATTTATTAAACGACTTGCGTTTGAACGGATCTCGACAGAGAGATTCTACGCAGCGAAGCTTCCGCGTGTCCTGAAAATCGAGTTAAAAATAGAGATCTACATGTCAAGCGAAACTTTTTCAAGAGATCGAGTGGAAATCTTTCACTTCCAATCGCTCAAGTGAAACTTTTCCAACGCATTTAACCGCATCCTTGCTTATTCAAGTTCTTTCAAATTGTAAACCAGAGAAATAATTCAGACAAATGCATTTCATTTCTCAACTTTCTTCAAGTCGAATTGTCCAGGGAGTGAGTTAGTTTGGTGTAGCTGGTCAAACCAGCCATTCAAATAAATGTCAACTCCCTGCTAAAGCCAAACACGACCGTAGACTATGGAGTCAATTAGCAGAGGAGCAGCTTGGGGTCTTTAATATCAGCCATGCATTCTTCTTCAACTCCATGATCTTAGCACAACAACCTTTTATTTTATTTTTGAAGGACGACTTTCTAACCACAGGTTGAATGCTACTATCATGGGTCAACCTTTTGTGATTGAATCCCCAATCGATCTCTTGATGAAAGAAAGCAAAAATGGTTCTTCCTCAAATTTTCTTTGGAATATGACAAAGGGATGATGATCAATGACTAGCATCACGGTGGTGAATGATGTATGACATCAGCAATTTCATGGGCGGCCTATGGTTCTATGTTAGGAGGCTAGATAGGTGTATAGGACCATTTTCATTCCCACCAAAATATATGGCGAACAACTTTGTATGCCAGTCCCACTGTAGGGGTATGGTGGATCTCAACATCGATCGAGATGAGTGCGGGGTCCAATCTGGAAGTTTGCTTCAATCCGATTTTAGTATTCGAAAGAAAAAAGGTTCCTCCATTTCTGGCTTTGATGAGTGGAAATGCAAAGCTCAAAAAAGAAGGCTGCTTGAGAGCGTCTTTGATTCGACAAGCATTCTTATATGCAATCAGGTCATCAGACAAAGTTAAACTTATTAGGGATATATATATATATATATATATATATATATATATATATATATATATATATATATATATATATATATATATATATATATATATATATATATATATATATATATATAACTTAATGGAGTAATTTGTTCGTTCGTTGTTAATGAAATTCGGAGCCAACCTTCAAGCCGGTTTGCGGTGAAATTTATCAACATGTAAGTTGAAGTACAGTGAGAGTGGTACTCAGAGACACTAAAAGCAGTATTTTTAACCTATAGTGATGATGGGTTGCATGAGGGCTTCAGCCTTTAGCTCCCGCAGTGGGGCTCCCCTACTCACCTGAAAAAGGAAAAAGGTTGAACCAGCCAAAAGTACATTGGAGAGGTTATATTCAAGACATCATAAATAACTTCTCCAAGCCTAAGAATTGGATAATGATATGTAACATCTTTATTAGGGATATATACAACTTATCCGTGATTGGATAATTTGTTCGGTCTTTGTTAATGAAATGTGAAGCCAACCTTCAAACCGGTTTGCAAAGGAATTTATCCATGATGAGTGTTTTCTATTGAAAAGTAAAGGAAAAAAGTGGGTCTTCAATGTGTTGCACCACAATAAGAGTGGTAACTGTATGCATTAAAAGCAGTCCTTGTACCCTATAACAATGATGGGTTGCGTGGAGGCTTCATCCTTTAGTCCTGACAATGGGATACCCCTACTCACCTCAAAGAGAGAACGATTGGACCAGCTATACGGAAGGGTTATATTTAAGACATCATAAATAACTTCTCAACCTCTTCACAAAGTGTGGCAGCTCATCGGTTTGGACCAGTGGCTGATAGGTTATTTCCTATTTCAAATGACACGGATACTCATCAGTTTTGAGGAATTGAGAATTAGATGAGAGGAGGCCTTCCAATAATGGCCTCTTTGGGCATCAGTCATGTATCTAATTTCTGAATTTAAAACCTGTAAATCTAATTCAGAGGCAAAATAAGTAAGGGCCGCTTAATAAATGAAAAAAAAAACCTGGGTAATAAAAGCCTTACAACTTTTGGCTTCATCCCGCAAGTCGTGTTGTCAATAGCCAAACCCGAATCGACTCTGCCGCAGTTAAGGGCGGCGGCCGGCGGCCCAACTGGGGATGTCAGCAACCGGACGTGAAATGGATATTAATGTTCGTAATGTTCGGTCTAGATATAGGTCCTGACAGACCCACTATACCAAATCAGAGTTCTATAATCCCATTTAATGCATGGCCATACCCTGTCCATACCTAAGCATTTAAACATGTAAGTATAATTAAGAATGGTTCCTAAAGCCATAATTAATTAATGTCAGTGTACTACTCTTTTTATAATTTCAGTTCGGTCGACTCCTTGGAAAGATTGCTGTTCCATTGACACTCCTCTCAATGAAGCCCCGTTTGTGTGTTCTCTCTCTCTCTCTCTCTCTCTCTCTCTCTCTCTATATATATATATATATATATATATATATATATATATATATATATATATATATAATGTGTTTGGGTGCTGAGTAAAATATTGCATTGACCAGAGAGAGCTTTAGAAAGCATCAATATGGTCTGAAGCAGTATCCTTTATTTTATTAGCAGAGACTGTATAATAAGATTTTGTGAGATAATGACCTCTCCATGTGAACATGCCACATGAGATAGTGATTCGACTTCATTTCAGTCTCACTGACCACTTCACATGGATCTTGCCCTGGCTTTGAGGGACACACCTCCTTCTTCTTTGCCTATTTAACCCAAGGGAACCAAGATGCTGCTTTGCCATAGGAGTTCAATGGCGACTTGGGTGTACACGATCACATATCCCTTGAGGAAGGCCCGCAGCTTTTTTGCTTCTGCTAGGAACAGGAAGACCCATTCAGGTGCGTACATCGCTCGTTTTCATCATCATCTGTTCATTCTTTTTAATCTTTAGAAGATCAAAATTCTAGCAAGGAAACTGTTTTATTGATTTTGCGAGCTAATACTTTTCAGGTTCTTCAGTGACAGTACAGATGGATCTCCATGGTGAAGTGATGGCATGCGCTTATGAGGATGTCCATGTGATGTGGTCTATGCTCAAAGATCCCAGCATGGGGTCATGCATCGCTTAGTTCTGAGACCAAGAACTGGATCCATGTGGAAAAATGCATCTTGCTTCCGGTTCTGCTCAGTTCTGATCTGCACAAACCAATTTGTAAATATACGATAGTTGAACTGCCCATGTCCTAAATAAGTTAGGAATGGCAGCTTGTATCCACATGATGTAAGACTATCATGGTGAGATTATAGTCTAGAAGTACGTGAGCAATAGAAGCTTTTGCTGTGTTTTGAAATGATATGTACTTTGGCTTGAACTTCTCTCCTCCAAAATTAAAGATACTCTAACCCTAGTGCAGATTCTGATGCCCATGTCCCCACCACCGCCATGGCTGCTAGCTAGCTGCCTATGTCTGATGGGTTTTGGTTGCCATAATCCAGTGCAGTTATGTCGTTCCCAGCTTGCCTGTTGTAAAACAAACTGGAAGATCTACTGCGCATTGTAAAATTTCTCATTAGTTGGCTGATCCGAGACATGTATACCGCAAGTTAAACAGAAGCGAGATCATCGGATGAATGGCTTTTTACATTTGCGTTCATAATCGGAATGCCGCTTTTAAGACATACGCGATCATATGTCCGCAGAGATGGATTTGAAACGGAGTTTAAATGATTCCAGTTGTACAACTAGATTGGATATGCAGGAATCCAAACCTCGCAAATTGCACATGTATGTTGTCCTTAGGAGAGGATTCCCTATTTAATAATTAGCTCACGATCTGACTGAATTGCAGCTCATTGACTTTTCCATTGATATTTTATATGGATTCACTGTGCTTTTATTCGTTTGACATGGGGAGAAGTGATATGTTTGCGTATACTTGACACTCTTTCTCATTTTCTAAGTAAACCTTGGAATTTTCTAACTATGATTTAAAATACTTCAAAAGTTAGTCCAGGAAAAGAAAAGTTGTTGCCAGTACTGGAGATGATATATATCATTTGGTGCTTACTAACGTGCAGGGCTGGATGTAAAACTGTTATAGTATAAGTGAAGATAGTGCATCTGCAATAGACTACAGTTGAAAGCACATGATTGATGATCGAGTGACCCATGGATTTTGGTCTAGTATTGATGCATACCATGAAAATTTCATGGGCCATCGATAAGCAGAGTCGTCACATTGAATTTTGGTTTAGTATTGATGCATACCATGAAAATTAAGGAACTGGGATTAGCTCCAACATGATAACTTTTTCTGCAATTCATAAGCCAGATATTATATCTATATGCTCTTTTTCTTTCATATATCAGGCAAATACAAAAATGAAACCTGTTCCAAAACCTGGGCATGTATCCTCGAATCGTTTTATTTGAACATGTAAATAAGACTCCACAGAAAAAAAAATTGCAAAATTTTAGACGATAGGTTTACATGGATTAAGCATTAATTCCCGTATACTTATATGATTTTTTATGTGTTGGAAGCTTAAGGTCAAACTTAGATGAGTCTTTTAGACGAGAAACTTTCAATTTTAGCTTTTTTTCTATAAATCGATTGAAAAATCTACAAAGGTGAATTTAGCGAAAAAATGTGGAAATTAAACAACACAAGATACATAGTTACAGGTTTAAGCTTTGTCTAGGGCACAATATACTGCTCGCTATACATCAGATTGCCAATCTTCTTAGCAACAAATGACCTGTATTTGACATACTTAGCACGAGAACACTAGTTTTATATACATATGTATATATATATATATATATATATATATATATATATTTCTTTTTTCTCCCCCAAACTGCCAAGTTTCGTCATTATTCTCACACCATTGCATCCATTATAATCAAATGCCAGACCTGGTAACGATGGTGCATTATTAACTCAAGTTAAAAATGAACAAGCCTAGCAAAAACGAAAAGTCGATGCATTATTGATGCTGGGTCTACAACGGTTACCTACCTGGTTTGAGCCTCGATGGTCAAGTTCTAGATCAAAACCCAAATGCAGCTGATTTAGTTCGAGGAGGAAGTTCAACTGCATATCAACACCCTGGCCAGACTCAAGTTCCTCAATGTAGGTCCTCTCTAGCAACTAAGAGATACAGACATGCGTATACCTATCACAAATGGGTTCTTGAGATTCATTTAGATCATAACGATATTTTAGATCCATAAGTACAACAGTCTTTTATTCATTAACTATTTGAACATTTTTATTTACTTCTGGTGTGGACAGTCGGGGTAAGCCTGATAACTAAGCGGGCCTGGCGGGGGCTGCCAGCAAAAGCTTCAAGTCTACCCGACCCTGACTTTGTTGAGCTTTGGGCCGGCTCAAACCCATTAATGATTAATTGAATTGCTTCTCTTCTTTCCCTCTTGGGGAGATTACATTGTCCTTTTTTTCGCACCATTTCTTTGTCAATTTATGGTCCGTTAATTTGGGAGGCGAAGTTTACGATAAGTCTGTATGCCTCCGCATCAAGTATTTAAGGAGACAAGCACAAGTACTCATCATCATCAACTGCAGAGCCACAAACATGAAAGGAAAGAAGGATACCGTGGCCTACATTGCCAAGGACTCAGTGAGGAAGGCAACCTTCAAGAAAAGGAAGAAAGGGCTGCTAAAGAAGTTGTCTGAGCTAAGCATCCTTTGCGGAGTCATTGCCAGTGCCATCATCTTCGGCGAGAATGATATGCTGCCGGAGATCTGGCCAAACATTGAAAAAGCTCAGCAAGGCATTCACAAGTACAAGGAATTGATAGAAGTAGATCGGATAAAGTTGTTGATGAATGCTGAAGGTTTTCTCCAGGAAAGGATAGAAAAGTTGAAGAAGCAGCACGCGAAGTTGTCAAAAGAGAACCAAGATCTTGAATCGACCCTGAAGTTGGTTGAAAGCATGCACAACACGGAACTTCTGCTTGAAGCAAGCATTGAAGATGTTCGCGCATTATCTCGCGTGGTGGCGGTCAAGCATGCCATGGTTCAGACTAGGTTGGAGTCAAAGTGGCCTTCAGTTGCACAGACCTTGTCACCACAACTATTAGTACAGGCGCCACCATTGATGCAACATATAAATGAGGATAGGAGCGCTGCCACCAATGAAAGAGCAAAAGTGCAATTCAGACTACTCGAAAGGTTCCTGAATTCTTCGGAAAGCGACTTGCCTGATTGGCCTTTATATTGATCAACCCATGTGAAGGGTCGTGCTGATGCTCATGGTCAATCTCATTTATAGAAGCGATATGTGAGAGTATGTACTATTTCATGTTCATATTTATTCAAGAAATGGTTTAGTTGAAAGCGCCCTAGTCTTTGGTGTCCATATTTCCATGATCTTCCTTGAAAATGTCAAAGACTTTGTTGTTCATATATTTAATTGCCTTACAAGGTAAACAAGTATTCATCTTAAAAGCAATCTTCACCATGGAAGGATGAAGCTCCATCTTCAGCAAAGGTGTTGACAAGGGTTGCCAGTAGGGGCCATGGACCCTCGAGATTTTGAACAATCAAATTTTACATTTAAATTTTGTCCCTAAGTTTTGAATACCATAATAAAACCCCAGGGAAAAAAAATGAATGGCCCCACAATAGGAAGATATTGGCACTACCATATGCTTCATTAAGATGTACCTAACAAAACTTAGAAAATGATACTCTTTATATTGTTCAGGAATCCGCTTTTATTTCTTCTTGTAACGGTAATGGAAACTACAACACCATTTTTCACTTTCAAGAACACACAAACCATTGAACAGGCCTTCAAAACACTAGGCAATATTGTCATTTTTTTGTAACAAATCAGAAATTATTAAGGTAATTGACGTGATACCTTGGTCAGACTCTAACTAAAAATGTTCAAATCATTCAATACATATAAGTTCTCTGCTAAGTTGATAAGGGTACTGGCAATTGCTAATTACCATTATCAATGTCTATTGGTGGCGGTGGCTTTCCAATGAATCCTTCGCAAAAGGGGCAACAAGTCAACAAGTTATTTGGGTAGAAAGCCTCTGAATGGATTAACATAGGAGAGCCGATAAAATGGAAATTCATAGCAAAAGTTGAGGACAAGAAGTCTCCTAGATACAAAAATTATGATATATATATATAAAGTTGAATGGTGACTATTTTTTCAAGGTTACCCAACCATTTAACCAGTACTGTTCGATCCAACATAATAGATGGTTAAGAGAAAAACAAAAGAAAAAAGTAATTGACATTTTTGTTATTTAGTATTATTTCATAATGTTTTCTTCTCCTGTTTTAGATAAATGACCATAGTTAAATGATTGGGTGACTTTGGTTAATTAGAGTCATTATTTACTTTTAGAGAGAGAGATACATGCCTCTATGCATTAGAGATCCCCTTCCACAAGGCCTCCACATACTTAAATGCATTCTAATTTGGCCTGATGTTGCGCCATCCCTCTCTGAGATTACGACTTTAATAATTAGTCCTGGATTGGGCGTAAGGCTGACGGGCACGACGCAGGAGAGCGCCGTGGGGAACAGGCAAGTCGTCTCATTGTTTCCAACTGGCAAGTCATATAACCAAGTCTAATTTTCATCAAACACAACACGCCCCTTACCATATGAAAGGCAACTGAATGGCTCATTCGGTGGACTTTCATCAACATTGTTCACTGGGCCCTAGGTCGGTGATTAAGCCCCTTAGCTTATTAACTTGGCAGCAATCTCCATGCTTTTCCCATCTTTCCTTGACATGCGACCAATGTTGTGAATCTTTGCTTTCTTTTCATATTAAAAATGGAGAAATTTGTCGTGTATTGTTGGCCATTTTAACGTTAATATGTAAATTACTCTTTGTATTGCAGTAATGGAACATGATTAAACACTTCGCCGGATGCATTGCATTGATCATCCCATGGTCAATGTACATGGTGGCTCTAAAAAAAACTAGAGAAAACCAAACAAGAAAGATTTATCCCCATCGAATACAAGTTTTCTGCTTTGTTTTAAACTCCAAAAAAAAAAAAAAAAACAGCAGTGGCAGTGTGCCGGCCATTGACCATGGGAATAAAGCACAAGAGAGAGTGAGAAAAAAAGGCCGGAAAATGTCAAAAGGACGAGTTCAATTTAAGCGGAAAATATATAAGGCTGACTTAAATTGTCTTTCGGCCTTTACATGTAACACGAAAAGGATGAGTTTAGTTCAAGAACTTACTCTTAGGCCCTGTTTGGTAGGAGGGAAAGGGAGAGAAAGGAAAGGGAGGGAAAGGAAAAGAGAGGAAAGGGAAGAGAAAGGGGAGGAAAGGGAGGGAAAGGAAAGGAAAGGGAAGGGAAGAGAAGGGAAGGGGTATTGTGGGCAGTTACTATTTTTTCACTTACTCCCTTTCATTTCCCTCCCAATCCGTCCGATTTGGGAGAGATTGAGAGGGAAAGAAATTACACTACACAATCCCTCCCCTCCCTTTCCTTTCATTTCCCTCTCCTCCCTGCCAAACAGGTTTTGTCTCTTTCCCTCCCTTTCCTTCTTTTCTAATTAACTTACCAAACAAGGGAGGGATTGAGCAATCCCTTCCTTTCCCTCCTACCAAACAGGGCCTTAGGTGGAATTTCATCGCCCGTTCACTGTGCAATGACCTAGGATGTGAACGGTCCGTGGTGTGCGTTCAGGGTCAAGCACGCCACCGTTTGTTCGACCCTTGGCAAGGCTGGGCGTTGTTCCCTGACTTGTATATAATTAGATGACTTGCAGTTTTTGAATATTTTATCATTGAAAGAGACTTTTTAAACTTTTCAATTTTTTTTTATACTTTTTTTGAGTTTAGGCAAGGTTTGACTCACTACTCAAAAGAAAGCAGAAGTTTCCACCCAACTCATCATCCCCAAGCTACATGGCTTGCTTCAGTGCTTTGATATGCTCTCATTGCAGCGCTTCAACTTGTTTGGTCATTAGGAATTTGAAGTGGAGATTGGTGTTGGCTTATAGTCCCTTCAGATGTTTTTTTTTTTTTTTACCTACCCAAAGTCCAAACATGGCCCATGATATATTTCTAGAAAGATAGGAAGTCGAGATTCTAAATTTGTGGGGTTCAGAGACATAATTCCTTGCCGGTAATTTGAATCACCGTAAGGTTTGCGTAAACTTTTTCGGGCCTTCTTCTTTCACTTCTTTCCGGTGAAAAAACAAACAAAAAGTTAAACTGTCATAAGATTATTCTTGCGAGATTCTAACTTTTAGAACAAAATGTCATAAGATTAATTTTGCGAAATATTTTCTATTTATTTATATACAACTAGTATTTTAGAACAGTAGTTTTTATGCTTCTGCGATATTCAGGCGTCATGTAAGCAGATTTCTTCCACAATTCTACGTTTCAGAGCCCAATTTTGTTTAATTTTGTTATCAAACTTTTAGCTAGCATGATGTGGTCTATATTTGTTAAAACCACATCAATTTAAGTAAGGATAAGCATGTGTTGATGGTACAGCTGAACAAATGTCAGTAATTTTAGATTTTGAACAACGTAGATTACATCTTCGCACACACGCGCGGCCAGAATTTTTAAGAGACCTAGAGGGTTTCCTAGTGTGTAATTACTCAAAACTGTGTATTTAGAGGCCGAGTTGTGTGCATCAGTACTCCGCAACACCAAAAAGAATTTGCAGCACTTTTGTCTTATGGAAATGCATATTTTGGTAAATTTTACCCGTTTTTAGTCAACAACTTTCTGACTTTATAGTTGGATTTATGAAATTCAGTGTCGGTGTTTTTGAAATTGCTTTGTGTCACAGCATAGGCTGATATGTATTGCATTGGCTTCTTGCCGACGTGATAAAAGGACGGGAAATATTTACATTATCTATTTTAAAATCTATTTATAATTTTTAAATTGTTTCTGAAATTTAAAAATAAAAACACAAGCAGATATAAACTGATATTAATCCGTGTGGTGAAGAGGAAATTTTGGGATTGCTGATAGCTGCAGTAGAATCCTACGGGTCGTCCTCTCTCCAATATTGTCACAGGTCAAATTAGGCAATTTATTGCTACTACTTTGAATGTTCAATGTTGCACAATTTTGGTAGCTTTAGATGCCCAGTTTTGGTGCTGTGGGTGCTCTATGCATTACTTTGGTATGTTTAGATGCCCTGTTTTTGGTGTTGTGGGTGCTCTACGCATTATTTTGGTATCTATAGATTCCCTGTTTTTTTGGTGATGTAAGGGCTCTATGCATTATTTTGGTACGTATAGATTCCTATTTTTGTTGTTCTGGGTGTTCTATGCCTTTCCGGGATGCGTGAGTATACGGGGGGACACTGACATGTCCACTTATTATATACTTTCACATTGTATTGATTATAAATTTAGCATATCAAAAAGATGTGAAATACTGAGCTGAATTTCGGATAGCAATTAGCATACACGTTCATCCTTAGGGCCTGCCAGTCCAGTTCACACTTATTCAAATGAACACATGAAGATTATTTTTTGGATATTTAAAGGAAAGCTCGAGGCCTGAAAGCTCATGGAAGCATTTGTAATGCTCTATCCATCCTACCTCACTATGTCGAACGGATTATACTCTTATGCAAGTCATTTTAAATATGTACTATATGCGACATAGGAAAATTCTCCTGTTTTGCGCTTGTGGTTTCTTCATATGTACATTATCTGTGTTTCATAATCATGGAGCATGGCAACCCCAAATGTAGCCATTAAAATAACATAGCTTTCTTGTTTTTCACCAACCAATTTTGGGCATGAACGCATGATGCATTTTCGGCAGTTTTGATCAATTTTCTACATAGGATACTATTAGTAACAGATTATTTAGATTGAAACGTATCATCTGTAAAAGATAAAAGGTTTTAATCGTTAATTATTTAGGTAGCATGCATGTGATATAGATCGCATTCGCTTTGTTGTGGGATTACTAGAAAGGCAAGCGCACGTAGAGTGTGATATTTTAATTGACTGATTTAGTTTAACATCAATGTGTGCTGTGAAATCGATTAATAGCACGAGTAGAAATTATTGAATCTAGCTTCACTGAAATTTTCATGCTACTTTTCTATCCTTGTGTATTTTAGGTCGTCGCATTTTGATTGTTTAGATAGCTCACCTTACTCAATTAAGCTCTTGAACTTGCCAAGATCATTGTCGAATATTGGCCCTCGACCACTTGACTATAGTTTCATACCATCAATATTGAGAGTTGATGGATGTTCACTTAAACAAAATCTCTGTTTCTTGCTATCTTTGGTACTTACAGCCCTATGAAATTGCAAATTATTTAAGAAACTAATTGAGAGATATCCCTTATACATGATCCACCCAAAAGGTAACTACACATATTCAAGCCTATAATTGGGGTTCAAACAATGTTTTGGGAGTGGGGGCTGGTAGGTGGCCAATTTCAATTTCGAGTGTTAGTTCAATATACAAGTTTAAGTGTAGCAGAGGCAGTACCGGACACCAAAAGTCATTCATACACCCTATGAGGACAAGGGGTTGGGTATTAGATTCGGCTCTCTGCCAGGCAATAAGTCTCCTCCACCCACCCAAAAACCTATGCCTAAGTGCAGAAGTGTTCAATCTTAAGCCAGCATATTGCCATATCAAAAGTGAACCATGGTTGCCACATAGGTCTCATAATTCAATTCCTGCTGGCATCACTTTCTTAGCTAACTCAGCCAAATCTGATTGTGCAGGCCTTGAGGAGCAAGACCGTGATCTGAAACTGTTACCAAGCACATGTTCAATCTGTCCTCTATGTCACTTTATACATACGGTACAAGTTTACATTTCGACAGCCAAAAATTTTAGTCATGTATGTAAAATTGTGAAGAATCTTGGGAAAGTTACAAAAAAGGTTATTAAAGTGACTAGTTATCCTACTTACTAGCATTTTTTCGTTAGAACTGAAACTAAGGGGCGGATTGAGTTCTGTCGGAGGAGGGGTTTGAGTCATATATAGGAGTGGGCCAGGTTGTTACAATCTATATTTATGAAACAAAAATATGTATCCTGTCAAGATAGTATAGTGCATTCAAAGCCGAAAAACACGCCGGTTGTGTTAATTACTAATTATGTAAGTGGCAGATGCACTAATACATTGCTTAATGAATCCTACCAACATTCGTGTACAAATCCATATATTAGTGCATGCCTTTTCCATAATTAGCCTTGGACTCAAGCTAATATATCAACATGCAAATTATCGAAATTGGAGGCATTTTTGTTTCCATCTTACACCAATTTTCCTTTTTCCAAGGGCAACTCTATCCTTTTCAGAGTAAAATCCATTTTCTTCTCATGCTGACCAAGTTAAATCCGACTCCATCGGATTCAATCTTCATTGGGGAAAAAAAGGTATCGGATGCCACCTGAATTACCAACTTCTTAAACTGGACATATGCGTTTCAAATTTAGTTCAGTAAGGTTCCCCATAAAGCGTAGGTAAGGAATCTGAACATAGCATAAAACTTTATACTTAGATATATATATTATTTTAGACCATAGATTTTACATAGGTTAAAAATTAATTTTAGATAGATATACATTATTTTTAATATTATGTATTGCCAAAAACACATGCCCATTGAACATACTTCAAGACACAGGGCAACATTGTCACTTTCTTTTCCAAAAAATTACAAACTATGAAGTTAGTTGATGTGTTATCTTGGTCGGACATAACTAAAAGTGTGCAATCAATCATCACATATAAAAGAAAATGCGTATAATGTGTGTATATATATATATATATATATATATATATATAATGACGACCAATGATCCTAATTTGGCGCTGCAGAGGGCCACAGAGAATTGCTGAAGGTAACGGCATTGTTAAACCGAACAAATACGTTTCAAAAGTTTGCCAGTAAACAGTAGTAATTCCTCACAAATTTTACCAAGGTATCTTCCAATTTGAGATACCGATTGCATCCAATTACAATCACACACGCCAACAAAGTGGCTGTGGTGCATTTAGTAGATTAAATGAAAATAAAAGGTCTGTGGTAACACCTTCACACTCTCTGAGGATAAGACCCCTGAAACCACTCCACCTGCTCGTCACCCGAGGACCAGAGACTGTCAATAATGGGAAGGAAGAAGGTGAAGTTGGCGTACATCCCCAACGATTCCATAAGGAGGGCAACGTTCAGGAAAAGACAGAAAGGGTTGCTCAAGAAACTGTCTGAGCTCACCATTCTTTGTGGCGCGAGAAGTTGTGCTATTTTCTTCGGCGAAAACAGGTGCCCGTCGATTTGGCCGAGTGATGCCCAGGAAGTCAGGAGAATCGTCGACGACCTCAACGGGTTGTCGGAGATTGAAAGAGCCAAAAGGACTACTGATGAGGAGGGCTTCCTCAGGCAACAAATAGACAAACTGAGGGGGCAGCTCCATAAGCTCCGGAAGGCTAACTCAGAAGAGGAACTGAAGCATAAGCTGATTGAGGCCACGACCAACAGGGAGACTCTATGTGAAGTACGTATAGAGGAAGTGCAAGCCCTGAAATCAATGGTGGACGCCAAGTCAGCGATAGTCAGGGCATGGTGTGATTCGTCCAGGCCTCAACTAGTGCAGCCTCATTCGCCGTCGCCGCCGCCGCCGCCGCCGCCGCTTCCTCCGCCACCGCCATCACTGTCCGTCGTGGATCATTTACATGGACACCAGTGGTTCAATCATTTTGTTAACTTTCCTGACTGCTTCTTTCCTGAGTGTCCAAACATCGATCGTAGCACGAGGTGCGGCCTTGGCTATCAGGATCTATGAAGGTGTTGGACCTTTCCCATTCTTAGTCACTAGTCATTTTTTTTCAAGTAAACATGATTGTTCAGGAATTAAAGAACCTATTAGAACTTCGAGGGGAGATTGTTTAATCAAATCTTATGCTTTTTGCTTGGTAATTATGCGCAAGGGGGACATCATGATTTAAGTTATTGATTAAATACGTATTGTGCTTGGCTTTCCTGTTGCCTTGGTCTTCGTTTATGAACATGGATTTCCAGGTAAAAATATTTTCTAATCTTATATTATTAAAGGAAATCCATGTTTCTACAAGTAGAAATAGTTATTAATTATGTACTGATATAGAGAACCATATTTACCTGTTTTCTTGCAAATTTACCGTGCTCAACAGCACTGGGGTGGTTTTATGCTTCAAGTGTCCTGAACAGGGTCATGCTTGCTTAACCCTGTAGGATTTTAGCCATTTCCCAATCGCTGCTGGCGTGGTTGGTTTGCGCCTCTGCCACCTTGTGATGAGCATCAGGGGCGGAGTTTTTCGTGAAAGAGGTCGAAGTAAAGTTTTTAAATTTTGACACTGAGTCGAAATATCATTTTTCAAAATTTTTATATACGACAAGTAAAATTTTTTTTTAGTACGACCCATTCTTCTTCAAATGTAGCATTTTGACATGGAAATGTGGACGTGCGATAACTTATCCAGGACATGGAATCATGGATATATGGTAGGTGGTGTGTGTTAAGGGTCGAACAAACGTGGTGTGTTCGACCCCTTGGCATGGCAGGCACGTCGTCCCCCGACGGGATAACTGATAGACCAAGTTCACCACATAAGACGTTGTGTCTGGATCACCCGATCTCATGACCACACATTTAATTGAGAGCAGGTTTCTCCGTCAGCTCACAGTTCTGAGAAAGCAAGAAAGAGTAATCTATCTGCCAAACATGGAATCCTAATCCTGGATTTTTGTTGCTCGTAAAGAACTTCTTGGTCTGGAGGGAGAAAACAGACAGCCATACAATAGCAAAGCTTTTCTATTATGGAAAGAGTTGATATCGTCTTCCTCTGTTTCTGTTGGAGTTCCTTTACCAGGCTGAGAGTTTCAGATTTGCCTTGAAACAGATCGCTTACCGCTTCCTCTTTCGAAGCTGCGGCGAAACCCAATCTCTCCTTCTGGACAGGGGAGTCCATTGTCTCTTGATCAAGACAGGGTCGCCTCCGGATTTGTACACGAGCAGTACCCTATTGAACATGTGTGTAAGAAGTGGAGATCTGGGCGACGCACACCAGATGTTCGACAAAATGCCACAAAGGGATATCATCTTTTGGAATACCAACATTCCAAATGTTTTTTGCATGCTTCTGACAAAACACTGGATGTGAATCCGGTAAGTTATAATCTAAGTTCAACAAACACGCCTACATTTTTGAATGGGAATGCAAATCCCCATTCTACTTATTCCAGGCTTGTGCTGCCAAACACTACGACAGTACTAGATTTTTCCAAGAACGCGACTAGGGCTATATATTTCTCGAAACAGAGGAAATTTGGTTTGTGGGCTTCAGAGACATACAATTCCTCGCCGGTAATTGAATTTGTATGGAACTTCTTTCACCAAGTACTGAATCACCACAATGTTTTGCGTATTTTTTCGGGCGATCTTCTATCACCGTTTCCGTTGTTAAAAAAAAAAAAAAAAAGTTAAAATGTTACAATATTTTCCATTTTTATGTACCTTAAGAACAGTGGCTTTTTATGCTCCTGTTCATGTGTTCTCTTTAACATTCAAGTGCGATGTGATTGCAGAATTTTTTCACAGTTCCATGTTTTGGAGCCCAGCTTTTAAATTTTTTTTCTTCAGATTCTTAATTAACATGATGTGGTCTATAAACTTGAATCTCCACAATTTAAGTAAGGATTAGCTTGTTTTGATGTTACTGCTTAACGAATTTCAGAAATTTTAGATTTTCGATAATGTAGATTTTGGATTTTTGATTGGGGTTTTGATTGTCTTTTTCATATTGAACTGGATCAGATCCCATTCAATTAGTTTTGGATCCAAGCTTGTTTCTTTTATTTGAATCCCAATCCCATGTTGGATTCTATTTAGCTATGAAGCTCCAGACTGACTTCGAATCTTAAGACTAATTGGACTTCAATTTTTTCACCAAATCTCACTAAACATATTAAAAATCGGGCCTGTGATTTAATGTATAGGATCCATCCACACCCCTAGTTGTCGAGAAAGAAAGAGAGATTGTCAATAGCTTGCCTTTACATCTTTACCATGGGATTGCTGATAGCTGCAGTAGAATCCTACAGGCCATCCTTTCAACCGAAATATATTCATTAACCTTCTCTTAGTTATAAAGTTTTACATGGATTGAACATCTCCCTCTCTTTTCTTCCTACTTAGAGTGTTGCAGCTGGCCTTATATTGTCACAGGTCAGATTGGGCAACTTACTGCTGCTGCCTTGAATGTTGAATGTTGCATGATTTTGGTATGTTTAGATGCCCTGTTTTGGTGTTGTGGGTGTCACGGGCCGACAACTCCAAACACACTCAAGCTTACACCAAGACTCAACATAAGCAAATGACTGTACAGACTCTAGACACTGGAGACAGTGAGTGCTTTATGTATTATTTTGGTATGTATAGATGTTCCTCATTTTTGGTGTATCTATAGATGCCCTACCTTTGGTGTCGTGGGTGCTCTATGCATTATTTTTGCATGTAATAGATGTCCTCTATTTTTGGTGTTGTGGGTGCGCTGTGCATTTCGAGATGCATGAATGTACGGGCATATTCACTTATTATTTTCACATTGTATTGGTTATAATTTAACATATAAAAAATATGGGCTTAAAATATTATAATCTCAGCTAATAAAATGGCGTTTATGAACTTTTTTTTATTTTAATTTGAAAGAAACCGCACCCAAGTAGAGATACTTAATGCAACATATTGAATATTGGCCCAAAGCTCTTTGATGATAGTTTCTTGCCACCAATATTGGGAGTTGATGCATGTTTACTCTGCAAAACTGCAGCTTCTTGCTTTCTTAACTACTTTGAGCCTTATGAAAATGTGAATCGATTAAGAAAGGTAACTCATAGGTCAATTCCTATTTTTGCATCGTTCATCTTTTAGCAAATTAAGCCAAAATAAGTCGTGCAAGCATTGAAGGCAAGACCTAATATCTGATTGATGCATGTTGGATCTATGGTCTTCCATTTACTTACTCGGCCAAGGTTGAAATTTTTTATTAAGAGGGCCGAACCATAGTTTCAAAAGTTTAACAAAGGCCAAAATATAAATTTTCAAGTATTTTTGTATAGGCTATATAAAATATTTTTAAAATTACATTTTTTTTCTTTTTTTCAAAATTGGAGGGGGAGCCATGGCGTTTGTCACCACTGGCTCTACCCCTATTTACTTACATAGCTCTAAGGGATGTCAATGAATCTAATTCGAATCAGATATAGTCTGTTCATTCATATTTGGATATGAATGAAGAGAATTTATATCATATCTGAAATCATAATGTGAATCTAATCTAATTTAGATTTACATCTGAATCTCAATCTGATTTTAAACCAAATCCAAGCTGCATTATGGACATTAGATATAGGATATTTACTTAAAACTATATTTGCCAAATCCGATCGTATATTTACCTGATTCTGAGTTTGAATTCAGATCTGATTTGATGTCATTTCTGAAATCCAAATCTGATCTAATGTCTTAATCAAATATCAAATTCACACATCTGATAATTTTAAAGTAGTTCACTTTGATTTCAGGTCTAAATCGTATTCATTAAGGTCCTTAGCAGCTCGAGTTTTATCTGCATTTATGCAAGAAAAGTATGCATCAGGTAACATCAAATTAGTATGGTATATCAATGTTACCGATATGGCAGTGAATCGGCCGATTCAAATTAAATCAGCCCTTTTTCAAGTCCATTTAAAAGCTGATTCAGGGCTCAACAAAAATCGGCTGATTTTCGCACAAATCGTTGAAATCGAGTAGAAATGTAGAATCGGGCGATTCAATGTGAACCGGCCCGTCATTTTCGCTTTCATCAAGTATTTGTGTTTTTTATATTATTCTTTATTTTTTGGTATTTTGATGTTTTTAGTTTTCATTTAATTCATTTTTTTAATTTAACATACTTTTCATCAATGCGATTCACAAACGATTAAGATGCTAATTTGATTTATTGATTCTCTAAATCATCTGGTTTTCCAATTTAATTCAAAAGCCGATTTTCATAACATGGTGGTATATGTCAAGAAAATAGGATGAAAAACGTGCCACCTTTGTTAATAGCTAGAAAAGGTATAAAAAATAAAAAGTCATATTCCCTTTTTTTTTTCTTTTGTCAAGTGTAATTTTGTTTTTCACAAAAACCAGCAACTTTTTTGTTTTCCCATTTTGTCCTCATGGAGGAGTTCTTTTTACGAATTGAATATTCAATTTGGGGGAAAAAGAAGGTACCCAATGCCACCTCAAATGGCTGAAACTACCAACCTCCAAAACTGGACATATGCACTTAATTGTATTCTCGAATCATTTTTTTTTTTAAATAAGACCTCATAGCAAAAAACATTCAAAATTCTGGACCATAGATTTTATATAGAATAAAATTACATAGATATGTATGATTTTTTTTTATGTATTGCCAACCTATGAATAAAGTTTGATGAGTCTTTTAGATGGGAAATTTTTTATTTTAACATTTTATCAATCTCTTAAAAATAGAAACTCTTGACGGGTCACAGGAGGTATAACTAAGTGGGCTTCTCGCTCTTTATGTCTTTCATAAGTTATCATTTCCTTTTTCTCACAATTTCCTCATCAATTGATCGTCTGCTAATTTGAACTATGGAATCACACCTTTTTTTTATAAGCCCTCAAAGATCTCTCATAATTTTCAATACTAAACTAAATTTCTGAGTTGTTACGTACATTGTCAAGAACTCAATGAGGAAGTCGACCTTCAAGAAAAAGAAAGGGCTGCTAAAGAAATTTTCTGATCTAAGCAGCTTTGTGGGTGGACTCATTGTTTGTGCCATCATCTTCCGTGAGAATGACATACTACCAAAGATTTGGCCGAACTTTGAAAATTTTTAGTAAGTCATTGACAACCACGAGAATCGAAATTGATGGATGCGCATCAAATAAAGTCGTTGATGAATGTTTGAAGCGTGTATATATATATATATATATATATATATGTATATATATATATATATATATATATATATATATATATATATAGAGAGAGAGAGAGAGAGAGAGGGTTTCATGTTAGCATAAGGCCCTCTTTCTATCTCTCGCGACACCAAAAAGAAGAAACTGTACAAAGATTTTTCATGATTCGGAGACAAAATTTTCTTACATCCACGGCCATCACACAGAGCAGTTTTTCACTATTACATAATAAGAATACATAATACCAGAGAAATTGCCTCCTTGTATGCATAAACAAAAATTACCTAAATACCCTTACAAAAAATTACAAAAATCAGAAAATCAGGCTCCACAGTGCAACAAGAGATCTTCAACGGACTGCTCTCCTTGCATTGGAGTCGTAAATGTCAGTCTCGACTGATCCCATTCTGCCGTCGCATTCGTCGGCATTGACAACGGAGCCAACACTGTAGATGGTGGTGGTCTTTCCAAAGGCTGAGGCTTCAATAGCTCAGACCATGCTTTCACCATGGAGTACTTGGCCTCCACCATGCTTGCTAAGAGGTGAACCTGCCTCCTCGATGCCGGCATAGACCGATCAGAATGCTCTTGTTGGCAATGCCATCCAATAATTTATGTCTCAACTCCACCTCCTTATTCTCCTTGGATAGCTTGGCGAGCTCCATGGCTACTCTTTGCCTGAGAAAGCTCTCTTGATTCAACATGTTTTTGATTTTCTCCGTCTCAGGCAACTCATTGAACTTGTCAATGATTTGTAAGACTTGCGAGCGCTCCTGTGGCCATATCTCCGGGTAGTTCTTATTCTGTCCATAGATAATGACACACATGGTTACATCGCAGAGGGTGCTGAGCTCATAAGCCTTCTTCAGCAAGCAATCCCCTCTTTCTTTTCTTGAATGTAATTCGCCTAATGGAGTCCTTGGCAATATAGTTTAAGTTCAGCTTCTTCCTCGCCATGCTTGATCGACTTCCTCAAGCGCCGAGGATGAGGCAGGTGTGACTGTGTTTATATAGCGGTATGAAGAAGGTGCAAGTGGTCACAGTGCTGATTCACTTTCATTTAAAATGGTAAATGTGACACCGCTACTGGGCTCTGAACTAGATTGCAATTGGGTAAATCTGAGGATAAACTCAAGAAAAAAAAATATCTTTTTCATTTATAAAGGTTATTGCCATGAGCAATTTTAGGTGGCGCAGGATTAACAGCATTCCACCTGACCTACAAGTATTGACTGGAAAAGAGTCTCGCCTCTTTCTCTTCCAATGCTCATCTCGTACTGCAGTTTTGTATATTTTTGTCTCGTATGATAAGAAAATAAATAAATTAGTGTTGATATATGTATACTTATATATATATATATATATATATATATATATATATATACAGAGACATATATGGACTATATAATAGAGGATAAGGTAATTTACATATATAGAGGATTGAAATCTTCTGGCAATCCGTCAATCCAGTGTCATACACACAACCCCCTGTGATGCATCGGGTTGGCTGTGTGAGGCTGGAGGCATCCATATTGTCAAAGAAATTCACATTTTGTGTGTGTATTTATTTTATTTACTTGATCAAATCCTCTAGCCATCCAGCCATCTAACAGGGAACCCAATGCCTTCATGCCTTGTGAGGGGCTGGATAAACAATGGTAGGAGGATCCAAGAATTAACATTATTCCATTTCATTTTCTCCATGACATATTTATAGACAGAAATACTCCTCAACTACCCATATGCTTCCTTCCTTTTTAGGTCAAGATTACACCACCCCACATGTTGCATGACCCACTTTAATGTGTGTATAGCATAACACTCCTTTTTCCTGGCAATGGCTTATGATTTTTCACACATTGTCCTTCAAGCATCTTAATTAACTCCCCACAAGTCCAATAGAAACCTTCCCACCTATCTCACGATGAAGGCACACATTTAACATCATAAACAAGTGGAACATTAACTTCAAATATATGTCATTTGCCTAAAGGTTAAACCTGTCGTTCAGGCTGCATTGGCAGGCCCATGTAGCACTAGAATGTGTTGGCTTGTTAAGACATGTGCCACCCATTACTTGGAGCTTGGACTGTGAAGAGGCAAGCAAATGGATACGTGAATTGGTGACTTGTGCTTCTGCTAGTACAATTAAAAGGCCATTTGGTTGTTGAACCCAATGTTGTTAAGTGTGTTGAATTAAAGCGGTGATTAGCGCTACGATGCATTTGATGCATAATCATGAGTAAGTGTTAGGACAAAAAAGTGTCAAGTATTCAGTATATAATATCCACAAAACAATGTCAAAATGAAAAACAACAATCACAATAACAAGTAAGCAAAAAAAGAATGTGGGGATCTAGAGAGAGAAAGGGGGCGACTGGTTGCTGGTGACCATTCTTTCCGTAGACGGCGAGACCAAGGGGGAAAACAAAGAGAGAGAGACGGAGGATCATTGTGTGCCAGAGATGGATGACAGTAGACAGACGAGCGAAGTGGTGGGCTTCTGCCATGGGTGACCAGTAGTGGCAAAGCTGAAAAAATTGGTTGGAGGGACACCCATTTAAAAGTACTCATATCTAGACTCTAGAGGGGCACCTATATATATTTCAGCGGATACCTGTATATACATGCGATGACCTCTTACAATCATGCAATTTCATCCATCTCGGAGTTCCACCTATGAGAAATGAAATGCACTTAGCTAAATGAGCTATCGTGGGGTCAGGCTAGTGAATTATATTTTCAGTCAGTAGTGGAGCTGCATATAGATTGGCGACAAAATTTTTCTTTATTTTTATATAAATATCTTACAATTATTTACTTATTTATATATGTTGTGCCTCATAAAAAATGACAATACTTTAGGTCGCGCCATTGAATGTCTGCTCTACACAGGTCAACTAACTAACGTAGCAGCAATTTTCTTACTAGAGCTTTCTCAAGTCTGAAAGTACTTGACAATATGGTAAAAGTTTTTCTTCCTAAAAAACTTTAGAGACTATTCATTTTCATTGGTGCTAGCATTCATGCCCCATAACTCCTTTTTAGGAAAATGAAACCATATTCACAATCCAAATATTTGGTCAACTAAGTGAAATGGCAAAGTAAGAAATTTAGGATGCGTACCATATGGGGATGGGTTATTAGCAGGTGTAGATTTTTTCAAATCTCCCACCTTACACTTTCCACTTTTTGAATTTGGAAAAACTTTCAAATTGGCAGCTTACTTTTGGACAAATGACAGGTCACCCTTTCAATTTTTAAAAATTAACATGTAGGCTATTAACTGTTGAGACAAATTGTCAAGAGCCACCTAAGCATTAATTTTTTTTATATATAAAATAACAAAAATATCCTTTCCAAGGACAACATACCTTTCGTCGCTCATGAGGAATGGTTATATATGAACGTTTGAAGGTTGGCCAATAATTTGTTATCTGCCCAAATGTTAAGTGTCTCTCTATTTTAGACATAGCATGCAATAACTAAGATTGCATAAACTTTGTAAGACTGGCGAGGGGGTTAATGTCAGGCGCTTCAATTGAAGATGCATAGATTTTCAAAACCCTCGGTGCAATATCTTTAATAGTATGATCCATTGTCACAAAAAACATATACGTGTATTAAACGGTGAGAAAAAAAACGGGTATAATATAGCAAAGTTTTATATCTTGGGAATAAAACGAGAAAAGTTCGACAATTTTTTTTAAAAAATTAAACATTTAATACATCTTTAAATTTTAAAATGATAAAAATTAATAATTAATAATAAAATGACAAAAAACAGGAAAATAACGGCAAAAAACGGGTATTATACGCGTTTTTTGTTTTTTGATGTTTTTAAAAAAAATAGGAATAATACGGGTATTATACGGCAGAAGTGTTTTTGGCGTTAATTACAGGTTTTTTTAAAAAAACGGCGTTTTTTGTGATAATCTAGCAAAGTTCATCTAAGTGCCAAATTTCTCTTGAAAAATCGACTATCATCATCCTAACGTGGGTCACAGTTGTGACATGTGTTCTTAGGAGTTTGGCAATCTCCCAAGTTCGATATTTGAGACAATCACAGATGTGGCCATTTTAATACATGCAATTATGTGCAGTTATGACCTCCCTATATTGAGGATATTTTGCCAGCAAAAATAATTTATGGCAATTGCTCAACGGATAGATGACCTAGAAGTCGGGGCTAGATTTGCGATTACCTAGGAAAACACAACTCAAAAATCTTGAGAGGAAGATTTCCACTGGACAAGTTTTCCAAGCACAGTGAGACAGCTGATGCTTGTATATGCTTGAGAAACTCGTCTCCAGTCAACCCATGGAGACCAGGTGTAGTGGTTTTAATCCACGCCACCTGAAATTTCTCAAGGCAATAACATTCATAAATGAAAAAGATACGTTTTTCAATATACTTTTGTATTGAACTTATCCTCAAAGCTTGCTTCTTGATCTTCCTGATCTCATTGCACCCAATTGCAATCTTCTCCACAACCGATAGTAGTCGTGGTGCATTTACTATTTTAAATGAAAATGAAGCAGCAATATGACTACCTGCACCCTCCCCACACCATTATATAAACAAAGGCACCCTTCCTTATTGTCACCCCTAGAGGAAGTGGATTGAGCATGGCGAGAAAGAAGTTGAACTTGGCCTACATTGCCAAGGATTCCGCCAGGCGAGTTACGTTCAAGAAGAGGAAAAAAGGATTACTAAAGAAGGTCTACGAGCTCAGCACCCTCTGCGACGTAACCATATGTGCCATTGTCTACGGAAAGAACGAACACACCCCCGAGATATGGCCGGAGGACGGCGCACAAGTCCTGCAAATCATTGACAAGTTCAATGAGTTGCCGGAGATGGAGAAGGTCAAGAAGATGTTGAATCAAGAAGGCTTTCTTCGACAAAGGGTATCCAAGTTCGCAGACGAGCTCGCAAAGCTGTCCAAAGAGAATAAGGAGGTGGAGTTGAGGCAGAAACTATTCGATGGCATGGCCAACCGGAGGATTCTGCATGGTGCAGGCATCGAAGAGGTTCACGCCTTAGTGGGCATGGTGGAAGCCAAGTACACCATGGTCAAGGCAAAATGTGAGTTGTTGAGGGCTCAAACATCGAGTAGAGCACCACCATCTACGTCGTTGGCTCCGTTGTCGCCGCTAGTTGCCATGCCAAATCACGATCAGTCAAGGCTGACATCCAATAATCAACTACGTGGAGAGCAGTCCATAGATGATCTCCTCAACTCTATAGACTGCTCTCCTGTGGAGTGGCCGTATATTGATCCCAACCAGTGGAATGACTCTCATGACTACGCGGGATGAAGGTCCTTCGCGGGTCACTTACCACCATCTCCATGGCGGGTATTGCTTTGAGTCTTTTAGCAGCAGACATTTTCATGTCTGCATTCATGGAGTAAGCAGTGGAAACATCAAACAGTGGGTCGTCTGGAGACATGAGGCAGATTTTCTTGTTAGTAATGTCTTTCTCTTACATTATGTTCTGGTGGTTTTTGGTCAAGTGTGTAAATGTGTCTTTCCTTTGGACTTCATTTATGAAAAGTGTCCGATTGTTTCTTTTACTGAGTTTTCACTAGTGTGCTTTTTTCATATAACTGGTGTACCTTTTGTTGTTTTTAGTTATGCAATTTGACCTTGCAGGCCATGATATTTTGCTCCCTACGCGCAAATCTACTGAGAATGAAAAGTGTTCTCATTGCCATACAAAGACAATGCAGCATGCAAAGATGTAAGGTTTAAGATTTACTCTCTTGTGGGGCAGAAGAGACCCAAAGAGTTCTCCCATAAAATCTTTGCCTTCGCGAGCATTGTGACTGCGTTTCTGTCAAAATCTTCTCAACTTTTGCGCTGGAAGATAATAAACCGTTGATGTTTTCACGCTTTGGGATTCATAGTGGTGTGTTATCGTTTCAAGGTCTCAAGCTTCCCGATCGTGCAGAGTAAAGGAAGGAAGGATATTTTAGTAATTTATTAAAAATGTCATCGATAGATTTTTTTTATTTTTTAAATTTTCAAATTTGTCTTTACAAGAAATTTTCTTTTTCAATGTGAACTAAAGGTATTTCAACTTTGTGCACAGTATGGCGCATATGACCAAGTTTGTTCTATGGCTTTGTTAATATTGGCCTCGAGCTTTGTGTGATGTCGTCATTAATGGCTTTCCAATTAGTCTAAAACCCTCTTAAATATCATTTCTTTCTTACCTATACTACAATCAAGATTTAAAGTGTCACTTGGTAGTAGGTCTCTCTTTCTCTCTTTCCCCTAGTTTTGTTCTGTGTATGATCCACTGGGAAGGTGTTTGAGTGATACTTGAAAACCAGGATTTTGCCTCCAAAACCAGGTTTTGGATGTGTCACCCAAACAAACAAACAAAAAAAAGACTTAAAACTCATTAAAAAAACTTGGTTTTCATAAAACTTAGATTTTACAAAACTTGGTTAGAGAAGGGTGTCATCCAAGCGCTGCCCCCACCCCTCTCATTTTTAATGACCCAGTCAACGGTCAATTGGCTATATTTTACAAGCCAATGAAACCATATGAAGGCATGTGATTTTGTATTAGAGTTGGAGCATATTCTTCGCTTTTCTCGGAACATGTTTGGAAGGGAACCGAAAGCAAGCCATCCTAAGAGTACAAAAAAGTTGAAGTATACATTGAGTGTAACTCCTGATGCTTCCACACAATTCATTATTTACATATGAGTGCCTCTTAGCAATTTGGTTAACATCTACGCATTGACGTCCTTAAGCCATTCATTTTTTGAAGGGTCTGCCTCTCAGCTACCAATTTTTCCTTCTACATGCAACTCATTAACTATAAACTTAACAACACTGAGTTAAATATTGCTACTGTTTGTTCGTTTGGCAAATGAAACATTCAATGTTCTGATTCTGATCGGGGCAAACTCATAGATGTATCTGCCCAATAAAGTGGATGCATGAAACTTTGACAAATGACATCAAACTTAGCCCAAAAGAACTCTATGATCTAGCTACCAAGTTGAAACGATGGCACAAGTTTCAAAAGGATGATCGGCACAAAATATGGCAGTATAGCTTTCTGCAATTTAGACTAATCCCCAAAACAAAAAGGAGGAAATAGATTGTGTCTGCGGTTATCAGCTCGTGTAATAGTATAAATCCTCATCCCCTCATCGCCAATTCATGCTAACATACAACCGATCCACAATAAGATGCCTCAACATTTCTCTGATCTCAGAAAACAAGAGACCGGAAAAGTACCTACATGTTTAAAATTCTTTGCAACAAAATCTCACCATGATGTTCTTGCATCATGTGGATACCAAAGCTGCAAAGCTAACTGCTCTTACAAGACATCTGATTCAGACCTCAAATGCCCCATATTTACAGTAGGTTGAAAAAACCTAATCGATAGATACATTTTTGTGATGCCGTGCTTCATCTCAGGACTGGGCAATGCATGATCTGGACTCCTTCAGCATCGACCACATCACCTGGACGTCCTCATAGGCGCATGCCATGACTTCCCCATGGAGATCTAACTGTTTTATTTGGCACTCTGAAAAAATGAGCTCATCGAATCAATAAAAGATGTTGTCCTGGGGTGATGAACTTGTTTCCCACCAGAAATTGAACAGCATGTGAAAATGACGATGGTGGTGGTGATGGAAAATGCGTACCTGAATGAGTCTTCCTGTTCTTAGCAGATGAGAAGAGACTGCGGGCCTTCCTCAAGGGGTACGTGATTGTGTGCACCCAAGTCGCCATAGAACTTCTATGATGAAGCAGCTCTAAGCCTCCATGGTGCTAAATAGGCAGTGAACGAGAATCTGTGCCCAGCAAAACTAAGACAAGATCCGCGTGAAGTGGCAGAGAATTAAAAGGGGGGTTGCAGTATCTCATATGGTACGTTCACATGGGGAGATCATTACGTGACAAGATCTTGCCCACAGTTGGCATTTTTAAAACTAAGACGACGCAGTCTGTGTCGAGCTCCATTGATTCGTTCTACCATCCTCTTGGGTCAATGAAACAATTTCCCCCACTGATCAATAGTTTAAAGATTGATCTCTGTGGTAGATGAAAGAAAACATGATGATACAGATCACCTCTGCCGACATTGTCGACAACTCTGTCATCTGGTTAACAGTGATGCTACCAGGAAAGCCATCAACATGCAAATATAAAATAGAAAACTGAAATATGCCCCAAAATATTATAATGCACAGTGTGCCCTTTCATCTCAAGAATGTAACGGCTAACAACAACTCCGTACACAGTTCTACGGCCAGTTACGGCCTTCCGGTTGAGCGGATCAAGAGCTCAATGGGCTTCTGATCTTGTCATAAGCTGCTGTGAGTCTAGCTAAGTTCACCATATATATTTCCCGTCCATTTTCATCTTATGGGTCTGTTGTGCAGATGCTCATTTACTAAGGGATATTTTAACTCAAAGTGCATTCGAAAAAAATATATACATGTTTCACGATAGAGCTAGGTATTTGGCAATTTAATCAAACTTGCCACCTTCTGTAGAAACACGTACAAGTATAGAGTTGATTAACTTAATACCCATCTTAATTAATTAGTCAGCTTTGGGTTTAAGTTGAATAAACAACTTAGTCTTTGCTGCGACCACGGAATCCAACCAGAAAGAGTGTGGGCCAGCATATCCATCTCTCTCTCTCTCTCTCTCTCTCTCTCTCTCTCTCTCTCTCTCTCTCTCTATATATATATATATATATATATATATATATATATATATATATATATATATATATAAACCAACAAAATGTGAACATCGTAACATATTTATAAACACTAATTCAACATAAATCATGTCTTAATTAATGTTATTTTGCAAAAAGTTTGATTTGTCACTATCAAAATTTTGATGCTTAAGGCTGTTCATTTTTTATTATTAAAAAATATCATTAGAGTCAAAAAGTGACCAACTTAATATATTCATCATCAAAACACTCACTCTTAATATATATCCATAAACTTAGATTGTAAAAAAAAAAAAAAAACCTTAAAAATTATGTTCATAGTCTCACCAAAGTGGTCTGGTATTTATCAATTACATATATATACGTATACCTACTTCCGGCGGACCAGCAATAGATGTGAGTACGTACGGATAATATAAACCATCCTCGAAAGAGGATAATCAGTTATTTATTTTAGCAGGCATTGCACCAAACTAAAATGTTTATTTACTCGAGCTAATTTGTCTCATCCGTCACCATTGGTCGAATCTCGATCCTTCATGGAAGGTTATCTCTCGACCACTAACTTTACCGGGAAGCTTCCCGAGCTTCGATCTTGCTGCAGAAGACGCGCCAACTTCAATGTACATATATATTGGTCCATTTAGGTCGTAATCTTTCTTCCTCAACGGAGAAATCCTAGGGAAATCCAGCACAGGCCTTAATGGATCAATAACAAATTAAACATTATGTAAACTGACGGAGAGAGGAATTTCTGGCAGCTAGAGGGACACTGATATTTCATATATAACTTTTAAGCAACAACCGATAAGTAAATAAGTAAACGCGACCTTGAAGGACTAATAACTGTAAGCAATTTATATGCGTTTATGTGGGCAATTGCCCACACAAGCCCTTTTTTTTTCTCAATTGTATATGCAAAAAACCACAACTTAAATCGAAACCCAAAGTCTTAATTAAGGGCATGTTTTAGCCCCAAAGATGGGCTCAAATAAGCTTGGGCATTAGGCTGACCCTGACACCTGAAACCTGGGCTCGACCCGATTATATTATAGAGTATATATTTTTAATATAAAATAATATATAAATATTACAAAGCATAATATAATATTATAATTATAAAATATATATTAAAAAACTGCTATCAAACGCACCCGGTTTATCGGGCCCACCCGAGCTGGCCTGATAATATTTGAGACTGACGCGGTGTCCTTTTTTTTCGGGCCTGAGCTCGGGTAGCCGCTGATGCAAATTGACCTACCGAACAGCAACGACAAAGACTGGTCGACAGCCTGCTCTACCATCAAATTAAAAGGGCTGCTCACAAGGGTTCAAAGAAACTCTATGTAATACGTTCTCCACGGTAGTCATAATCTTATCTTACAGGCTTTTCTGAGAGCAAAATGAGGAAGAAGCTCTTGTGTTGATTATTTGCGTAGTTGCTCAATCAGTATCAAATTAAATGGTAGATACAATAATGTCTTAGCTCAAAGAAGTAGTTGAAGGGAGTAATCTGCCTAGACCACAGCCACCAATGGTTTGCCGTCACAAAAGGCCAGTAGTAATGACACCCGTGAGATAGACCGAGTCAGTAAAGCAAACAGTTGATATATGAGACAAGTAAATCAATTGGACCAAGTACAGCTGACTGAAAGAGACATATTGGACTTTGTATCCGGCCCGACCCGCTTGGGTCTTAATGCGGTGACCACACCTCATTTAATCTCCCAAAGCTTTGAACAATAATATGGAGTAGTGATGCAATATCATACACCTCATTTATGTATGCGCAACATCTTGTACAGAGCATTTCGCATTGAATATTGATATCTACAAATGCATCCATGAAATCCGTTTGTTCGTATTTGACTCTTGAATAGTGAGTGCATAGCAACCCTTCTTTCCCCTCGCAAATAATTGAGGAGATTCAGTACAAAAGAGGGCAAGCGTTTCGAGGGATGAGAAGAGACAATTCAATGCAAGAGGGCAACTGGGTTGCACCAAGTTGCTCGGTTAGGTTTGGTAGGTGAGACAAAGGGGGATATCTCGTTGGCATAGCTAGGCCACTCTAGCTGCCCATTCATTTTGGTGAAATGGATTTGGACCAGACCCGATCCAAAAGGTTATGAAGTCAGTTGGGGACAGATCGGAGCTAGACCCAGTCCGAAAGGCTGATATTTCGCCACCACTTGATTTGGTTCTCGCCACCACTTGATCTGGATCCTCAAAGGCAAGCCCGTGGCCGGAGCGGAGCGGGGGACCACGATGAGGTTTGGTTCAACGCCTTAGCTAGCCGCGAGGATCATGTGGGCCCATGACGAGTTCACACGTCAACTGCGGGGGCACTCAGACGCATACATTTCTAACCCACCCAGCATGTGGCTCAACCTACACATTAAATGTTGGGCCCATTGTGTGCCACAGTCTCTGGAGGTGTGTGAAGCCCACAAAAAGCCGACATAGAATGACAAGGGATTGGGTGGAAGTTTCAACTCTTTATCAAATCACGAATCTTATTGCTGAACTAAAAATGTATAAGGACTAACTTAGTCAATGAGTTTCTTTCTGCCCAGCATTAAGCGGCCAAGGACTTGGACTACCATATTATGCATTGAAGGTTCGTTCAGTGCACAAACAAAATTTGCCTTTGCATTGGTTGCGAACAATCTCATGTTACTGCGAGCTGCAACCGCTCGTCTCACGTATGCAATCTACAGTGCCAGCATGAGCTGCGTAGTCATTTGCGTTTCATCGAACTCAGTTTTAAGTGCTCGAGATTGTACTGTATATATATGATATAATAATGGTACTTTGCATGGATAATATAAGATAAATGTACATGTATAAACAACTTTCCAGGATGTTCTTACTTATAGATACATTTCTAAGGAATTAAATAATTTTTTGCCATCGATTTGGCCGAATCACTTGGTCGCGCGATTTGCCGGGTCGGATTCTTGAAGCAAGAGCGATCACAAAATGACAAAAAGAGCGAGGGCAGACAAGGCCGCTGTGTAACTCGAGACTCTTTCTTCCTCACCCGTCACAGTTTCTTTTTGTTCCTTTTCTTCTTTATCTTTATCAAAAGTTAAGTTAAATAAATACACCAGATGTCTTTTGCAGGGAAGATATCAGGTCGCCATGCCTTTATTGCTCAGCAAGAGAACTAGTTAGGGAAGCATTGGCCTCAACCAGCCGATTGGAACTGAACTGGCGGCCAATTAATTCGATGCAATCGGCCAAATACCAACTGGTATGCATTATACTTTTATTTCTCACTTCTAAATATTTAAACAATTTTATATTTGTGTGTTCATGTTCTTAACATTTTCTTGAAGAATATAATAAAGTTTTTTTTTTTGGTGTGTGGCTGTTCCCCAGCCAATTTAGCCGAGCCATTGAAAGTTGAAACGAGGAGTTCTGGTTGCGAATCGTTGATCTCCCGTGGGAGAGAAATGGGGCTTTTGATGGCAGGCCCTCGGGAATTACGAAAAGGAAGACGTAAACCTTCAACTCCTCGTGACTCGCCCACGACCTTTGTCTCCTCTGCACCCTTTCTCTCGATTCTCTCTCTGAAAAGTTAAAGTTGATTACCTGGTATGCAATCAACAAAGGAGAAAACGAGAAAAAGAGCCGTAAGAGAAGGCAGCGCCATGAAAGAGAATTCGAGTAAGCTAATAATGGATTCCGCTTCTAACCGTGTAAGTGTGTGCAAAACAGAGAGACGCTGAGCTGACCCCAACGGACTCGAGCTGCTACAGGACAGGCAGACAGTGAAGCCGCATCGAGATGGTCGCTTAGAAGGATGGAGAGCTTCTGTCGTTGCTTGAGGACCGATGATCGCGCTCTTGGCTAAGGAAGGAGAGAGAGGTCCCCTCGTCATCCGGCCACAGTCAGCCAGGCTGGTTGTGGCTTCTCTTTCCAGGAAAAAGACACGGCAAAGAACATGGGTCAACTACCTCTCGCCAAGTAGATCGATCGAGAGAGAGAGGCTACTTCTGTAAATCATCGCTTACCATATGATTGTTTTCGAGAGGACGTTCTCGTCATCGTTCGAATCTACCCTTACTACCGGTCAGGGCGTGAGACAGAGAGACGGAGAGGGTGCCTCTGCATTTGCATTTGCTATCGCAGAGAGAGAGAGAGAGAGAGGGTGCCACCACTCTCATCCGAGAGAAAGAGAAAGTGGGTGGTCGTGTATTTGTTATCAGTTATCTCTCTTTGTTCATCGGAGAGAGAGAGAGAGATGGAGAGGAGAAGGAGGGCTTCCTCCTCTTCTTCTTCTTCGACGTGGAGGCAGAGTAGCAGGCAAACACACCAGAGGCTCTCGCTCTCATCCGAACCGGCCGATGGCTGCAGCCCCGGCTTCCTTTCTACCGTCTTCTCTGACGCCGGCAATGGCGAGCCAGGTATCCTTAAGCGCGGCGCCTTCCGCCACCTCTCCTGCACGTCGACGCCTGACGTCTACATTCCGGCGACCGCCGCCAGCGTTATCCGGGCTTCCGCCGACTGGGAGCCCAAGCCCAGCAGACGAGTTCGCGGCCCTCACCGTAGAACGGCGCCGACAGCTTCTTCTTCTGTTCGAGGTCGGAGACGCTCGAACGCTTATCCGGACCTCTGGAGTTCTGGTCACCTGCCATTGACGGCGGATGCTGCATCCTCCGTGGGCGGCTTAGTACCCGTCGAACCGGCGCCGAGTAGTCGGTTTCACGGTAGATTCAGGGGACAAGACACTGCCGCGCCTATTACAATCAGCTCTATTGGGGCAAGGAGTTTCGGGGAGGTGATTCTCTTCCTTCTCCATTCTTGTTCTTATTTTTTTTTTTCGATGAGTTTCTTTTTGCTGTCCATGGTTATGCTTTCCGATGTTCTTCATTATGCCGTTGTTAATGGTTGTCCAAATTTTCATATTTTTAAAGGAAATTTGGCTGTACATACTTGTCCAAAAACGTCGAATTTTTTTATGTTTTTTTTTTTTTTTTGCTTGTATTGTGTGGTGCGGTGCGATTTCCCTATCCAGACATCACCCATTCCTTTTATAAACTTCTTGCATAGATTCGGTTGGTTATCATGGTTTTAGGCTTAAAGCAGATTGAAGCATACTGGAATTGGTGGTCTAATTTTGCTCTCAGTTTAAGATGAATCGTCGCTATTTGGTAGGAGACAGAGTGGCTTAGACACCATAGTACACGGTCGATTTCTTTGATGGGCACTTTATAGTTTACACGGGTTCTTGTTGAAATTTATTTGGACTTCTGGAATCTAAGCTCTTTTTTCTGGTACCGTAATCACCAACTGTTGATTGGGTTGGTTGTCTGAATATGGCTGGTTCCGTAACAGTTTTAGGAAGTTGCCTGTCTGATTTTATGACTGACCTTCCGAAGTGTGAAGCTAATGAACAACAAGGCAATTCCATAGCCAAAATGATGCCACAGCTTTCTTTTGATGACATAAATGATGTCTTAACGTATATCATAGTTGGGAGGGTATGTGTGATTTCTGAATTTATAGAGTTGCAACATTTTCTGTTGTGAGCCTTTTGTTCGAATCGCATCAACCTGTCTACAGAGGCAAAATGAGGAAGTCCTAACCTGAAAATCAAGAAAAGGAAAACCACACTCACACACACACTACATATATAAAATATGGCAGACGGGTTCTTACCTTTCCCAGCACTGGATGGTTTCATGAAGATCATGATTACTTTGGATCAAGTTGTGATCTCTCTCTCTCTCTCTCTCTCTCTCTCTCTCTCTCTCTATATATATATATATATATATATATATATATATATATATATATATATATGTCAGACAGGTTCTTACCTTTCCCAGCACTGGATGGTTTCACGAAGATCATGATGACTTTCCAAGTTCTGATGGGGCCATCCATAGCCCTGTCTACTGAAACTTGATTGATGATGAATATACTGGATTCTTGCATGTAAGAAATGTAATGAATTCTTTCACTTGTGTGTGTGTTCCTTTTTCTGGCCTTACAGAATTGAATCTTAAAACGACAAATCTTGACAATGTTTTTGTTCACTGTGTGTCTTAAGTACTGTGAAATTTCATTTCCTCAAGTCTGTTTCCCTACCCTATCCTTATGACCTTTACGGCCCTCTCAAGTTTGTGTATTTATTCCATGCAAGGCCTCTTTATGAAGTAATGTGTAAAGACATAAATTGTTCACTATTACACATTTCGTTACTTTCACATTGAAGAATTTAAGAATATGATGGTCCTACATGGATCTTGTGAATAGCTCTGTAGCCATATAACATCAACACCTCCCACCCATGTCATTTCATAAAGCCGCATTCTTGCAGCAGTTATACAGCACCACATCAGAAGTTTCTGAAACGTAAGACATTATGTTCTTTAGATGCTTCTGACGTTTGCAGAGATGTTTTCTAGCATGATGGCTAGATAGCATGTGAATGCCTATTTGTTTTAAGTTCGCTAGTATGTCACTTGGGTCCTTTCAGGAGAGATTGCTGTTTTTTTAGTTGTAAAGCACATGCTCTTCAAGATACTTGCTGTTCTGTTTGAGTTGTATTTTGCAACTAAGATTTTACTCAAATTGGCAGTTTGATGACATTGTTCAGCATGGCATAGATGCTGCTCTAGGACCATCCATCTGTGAAATGGCAGACCGCTTTATTCTGCTTCCAAGAAGACGCCTCCGGAGTTTGAATGGATTGGATTATCAACATGAACTCATCAGAGAGGTATCTTTCCTTCCTATTGTTCTTTCTTAGTTGAAATTAATATCAGCATGACAACATTTAGTTAATGGAGAAGTTTATATTGCCTAATTTTTTGTGCCCATTTCAATGGCTGGTTTTTGTTTGCTGTTGCGGCACAAATATTTTGTTATAAAATATGTCATTCCCCCTTTTTCATGATTACAAAATTTACCCATTGGGAAGCCTTTGTACTAATTGTGCTGGGGCTTGCAAGACTTCCTCCAGGGTTCACAAGTATGCTGGCGTTGTCATGGCACAAAAAGGAGGTCTGTGATTCGGCTATTGTCCGCTGAATTTGTAAACTGTATCTGAAGCAAATGACTGAAACATGGTTCTCTCTATTTTGCATGATTTTACGTAAACCAGGCCTTTGATTTGTGTCTCCTATGTGCTTGAATTACAATACAACTATGTATTTAATGAGACATAGTTTGTTGGAAAGGTTACCGTTCAATTTATTGATTGATGGAGGTTCAAATTTATATAACTTTGAGCATGTAGTTCTTAGCGAGGCCTTACACCATCCAAGAGAGTAGCTCAGGGTAGAACATTCAGTTCTGGTCATATATATTCCTTGAAATAAATCAATGGAGGTTAAAATTTATATAACTTTGAGCATGTAATTCACAACGAGGTCTTGCACTATCCAAGAGAGTAACTCAGAGTAGAACATTCAGTTCCGGTCATATTTAACTCTCTAAATCCTACATGTTCTATTCCGTTTGTATCTCCCTTATAGTTTTAAAATCTGTTTCTCGTATCTTCAGAGGTAGATCAGATCAGAATATACGAAGATAAAAAAATATCTGTGGATGGGTACTTTGGTTTATGATGATGTTTGTTTCCAAGTAATCTGTTCTTGATGAGAAACTGCACAAATGTTCTGAATGTGTGTCAAGCAGATTCATGATATATACCTAAACTTTGTACTTCAGAACCTGATTTTATTTGTCTAGTATTCTAATATATCCAAACGATTTGACCAGCTTGAACCCCTTCATTTATGAGAATACGTGGTTCCTCCTGCTTGGGTCCTCTTGATGATCCTTAGAACTTAGAAGAAATTGTTGGTGCATCCAGCTACTTGCAGTAAATAAAAGTCACAGAGACCAGACCTTCTGAAATGTCGTGTTTCTGAAGAAAAATTGGCAAATGGATATTTTCAAGTAATCCCATATGTCAGCATTTTTCCAAATTCACAGCAACTTCCTTTCGCTTGCAGCTAGCACCTTGGCAAATCCATACAAACAACAGATGCTTTTTAGCTGGTGATAGCTTTTAATTAATGTGTTACTGAAGGTGGGTCTAAAACTCGTTTATGAACGCTATCTGATATCTCCATCAGTGGGTTCTTTCTGCAGGATTTTCATACTAGCCCTGCCCAAGCAGCTGGACATGACCGGTTTAGGGAATGGAGGCTTGATGTGGACGATATGTCATATGAGGTCCGATTCTTCTTTCATATGTGACTGGCTTTCTCTTTCTTTCCACAAGAAATTAATTCTCTCTCTCTTTCTCTCTCATTCCCTGTGTGTGTGTGTGTGCCTATGTTGAGTTTCATATTGTAACAGGAGCTGGTAGAGCTGGGGGATCAAATTGGATATGTGAAGACTGGTTTGAAGGACGATGAGATCACTGTATGTGTGGAGAAGATGAAGCTGTGTTTCTTGGAAAGAGAATGGAGATGTTGCATCTGTTTGGTATGATGATTACAAAAGTTGAACTTACCTTTGACAAAGCTTCATCACCTCTCTGTGTGTGTGTGTGTGTGTGCGTGTGTGTGTGTGTAGGGGGGGGGGGATGTAGGCATGTTGATGCAACTGATATTAATTAGTATCATACTTGTTCTGTTTTTTCCAAGACAAGTACCCAAAAGTATTCACAAATTCTGTGGCAAGCGCGCATCATATGTGTCACTTGTTCCTGCATATATACAGGTTTTATTGTCCGTCTCTTTTCTAAGATATGTAACATGTCTACTTGACAGGAAGAATATCGTCATGAGGAACATCTGGGGAAACTAGAGTGTGGACATGAGTACCATGTGTGCTGCATCAAAAAATGGCTTCAGCAGAAAAGTATTTGTCCCATCTGCAAAGCAACTGTATCTGAATTTAACGCATAAATGTTGTACGGTTCTTGTTCTTTCAATTTGTCGAAAAACTATGTCATATGCGCTTCCTGTTCATATGGTTAATCTCCTGGTTTTCCTTTTCCTTTTATTGGGGTTTGGAAGTGGTGTATTTGTTAAATGAGTGAAGATTGAGCATGCACTGGTCTGTCTCTTTCTAACTCAAGTCTACCTTTCCTTGGGTTTATTGCTGGACAGCTTTGTCCGGAAGCGTTCTCTGCATCAAGTATTTATGGTATGAGTACCTAAAACGGGGTTCACTTTTTTTATGGGATACGTTGGAATGATCATGTAACAAGCATAATGTTCATTAATTAAACTACCTCCTACAATTTGATAAGAAGATACTGTGTTTTTGGAACATATGTTTCAAATGAATACCATGTTATTATTCAAGATCCATAACATGATTATGTCATGTTTGATAGTTATATTAAAAAAATTATTTATAATTGTATTATTTTTCTTTATCTAGAACTTGTTCTTCAATCATGCATTTAAAGCAAGACGTTCTAAGTGACTTTACAGATACAAGTCACATATTTTATGTTACTAATTTACTTTTAAATCGAAGGATTGGAGCATACAAGTATATATTTCAATGATTCCTCTTCTAGGAAGATATGTAAACCTTGTATCAAACACACAGTACTCGAGCCATGCTGATGAATGTCTGCAGGTTTTTATTTAGAGTACCGCGTGTGAGAGAGGGGCCGTGTTAGATAATGCGGCATATTTTGATTTAGAGCATTTTGTGTGTGTGTGTGAGAGAGAGAGAGAGAGAGAGAGAGAGCTAGCTAGCTGACAAAATGGAAAATATTGACAAAAGTAGGCGACAAGATGTCACTGATGTTTAAAATGGAAAGAGAAAAAGCAAAACAAACAAGCTAACAATACAGAAAAAAGGAAGAAGGAAAGAACAAAGGAATGAGAGAGGGGCAGTGTGTGGCTGAAGGTGCCGGCTGATGTGAAGTCCCATACCAGGTGGCATTGGGGTTGGCTGAACTGCCACGGCAACGCGATGAACTTGGTAGGCGAGATACATCCAGCCACTCGAAGCTCTTTTTGGTGCCTTTTATGTTGTTTTAGCAAACCCAAACGTGGAAAATTCTTTTGTATGAAATGACAAAAATACCCTCGTTAAAATTCTTTTGAAGGAGGTGAAAAAGTCCACTACTTTATACAAATTTGAAAAATACCCATCCCTCTTTTGGTTTTTGGCGTGCATGGTTGCGTACACAACTCAGTCTCTTTGTTTTAGAAGAAAGGCGGGTCGCTCAGGTTGCATGTCGACTACCATTAGCAGTATGGTCTTTTGATTGGCTGGAGTCCCTTCGAGGCTAGCAGCACCTTGCTCCGCCGGACTTGGCCCTTTCAGTCCAAGTAGGATGCGCTGCCACTGTGAAGAGAGTCTAGGACGGACATGGACGTTTAGACAAAGTGCACGAATATTAAGGCAAAGGCTGAGGCGAATGACAAAGAATGTTGATAAACATCAGCGGCCCTTTTTAAGTTTGACGTCGCCGACCGAGTTATGCTGAAATTTATACCGCCGATTTAGAAGAAGATAAGTAGCAAGACAGTAGATACGGGGTTAGTAGTTCTCTATGATGGCCCCTTTACCGTTATTCGATAGGCAATATGGTATTGCGTTTCTCATGTAAGTTTCATGAAACCTTACTTGGAAGATAAAGAGGACCCGAGCAGTGCTCATCCAGTAAGGGCAACCCCCAAACATTTCTAAGCAATTTGACAGGGCAGTGGAAAAGATAGTTAACCATCAGCTTAAAGGGAATAGCAGAGCGAGCTACTTCAGGGAGTTTTAAGTTATGTGGCAAGGGCTACCTGAGAGTGAGAGCAGTTGGGAACGATACTGTACACTTTGGCAATTTAAAGACAAATCCAAGAGTACATCAGAGTTCCACAGAGACGTCGAATACAATGAGTGGAAGACGTCGAATACAATGAGTGGAGAAAGCCTGTAACACCGATGCTGGAACACGGCAGCCAGGTAGGGCCATGGTCGCGCTTGGCCTTAAGGCCATTGCTGGGGACGGGCTGAGCAACTACGGTGACCTTGGACGTGCTTGTGGCTGAGCCATGGCCAAACTAGCCGATACCATGGCCGGGCAGTTGCCTTGGACAGAACGACGGTCACAGCCGAAGAAAAACTTACGGGTGACCAAGGTTCTTCAGCAGCTGACAAAGATGGATGCAGCCAGGTGGCGGCCAGGCAAGCCGAGATTTGTCGGAGGTATACGTGGCTCTTCGGCAGAAGCATCTTGCCCTGACAGAGACAGAGACGGACGGGGACCAGGCAAGCCGACCAGCTGGTTGGCCGTTGTCTCTTAGCGAACATTGCATGGCAAGTAGTTGTAGTCTGTTACTTGTTTCCTTTAAGTAATGAAGTAAATTAGCCAGAATTCGGCTAACTGCTGCCCAAGAGATTCCCAAGCCTTAGCCTTTCAATATATACCTCTTCCAGACGGCTGGTAGGCGGCTTAGTTTTGAACAGTCAGTACTTAGGCCGCATTCGTAGCTAATTTTTCAAAGTTGAAAAACTGCTCCGATGGAGAGAGGACTTCCAATCTTTTGCCATGAAAGCTATGCGGGGCCTCTGAAAGCAGCATCATTGAAATTGGTTTTCCAGCTGAATCGGTGGGGATGCCAATTTGGTGAATTGGCCGCCGATTCACTAATGCATCAAAATTGGTTGTGAAATGAGCAAAACATATTTTTAAAAGTCATTTTTAAAAAAATAAATGAAGAAATGTATAAAAATTAATTTAAAATAATGTTTTTAATTGACATGTAGGCTGTTGTTAGATAAACGAGTCCACTGGTGTACATCTGAAGAATATTAACCCCCATGAAAAGTCTGTCTTATTTTTTGAATTGGCCAGCAAATCGGTACCTTCATGAGTTCCAGCTGAACTGTTAAGCGTTCTATTGAAGTTCAATATTTGGTAAGCAAGTCAAGCAGCTGGAGATGGGCTTTTAGCTTAATAATGATCAAGTTGAGCCAAGTTTAAACTAAACATATTCGGAACATGCTCCAGTACAAGTCCACATTACATAGAAGAGAGCTTATTCTCCTGAAAAGTTGGTTTAGTTAGTGTGTTCAAGCTGAAGAAGTTAATTAAGCACCTACAGATTTAGATGTTCCATCGCTAAGTTCCATACACTAAACTAAGAACTCCAAACTCAATTTGAGTTATTCACATTTATGAAATTAGAGTAAATAAAATGAATCTAATGAAGGGGTGTTGTCTCGATCTTCCTTCATTTCATATATTTTTATCTTATCACTGGAGTACACGTTTATATAGGTAAAAAAACCTCAATAATTATACGAAGCTTATCTACCCAAAATAGAATATTTGATAAAGATCACAAGAATAAAGGCAAGAAGATTATCTATATTCTATAGAAAGTAAGGATATTTTAGGCAAGTCAATACTCTCACTCTCTCTCTATGGGTAGTGCAACTGGTTGGGTTGGCGTCTTATAGTTAGGTCCTCAGTCCGAATCGTAGAGGGTGCTATCTTGATGGTATGAGGAATATTGAGTATATGAATGTTGTCATTTCTCTCTCTCTCTCTCTCTCTCTCTCACACACACACACATATATATATATATATAATGTCTAGAGAAATCAATTTGCAGTTAAAAACCTAAAGATTGCATCTAGAAGAATTTTCTTCATCGACAAAGGAGAATTCCAAAAAGGACTAGCCACGGAAATGTTTGCAGGCACTAATGGAGGATTCACATTCATGACATATACGCCATGAATCCAAGTCCACCCACCATGGATCGACATGCTTGTGGGCACACATGCAAATGCACGTTCTCTGATCAGTTTTGATTATCAGACTGTTTTATATATATATACGAACACATAAAATTGTATTATGGATTGCAATTACCAAAATTGCTCCATACTCATTGATATTAATGTGCTAATTAGCACGATGAATAACCTGCAAGAAGGCAACAGCCGTCAGTTCTGAGCTCAGATCAAAGCACCAAGTAAAGAGTGCTGTCTCTTTCTTGACAAGGAAGCTGTCAACAGCATACAATGGAAACCAGAGAACAAAAAAAATAAGAGAGCAGCAGACACCTTGATTCTTCTCGGCCTTGCTCAAGAAGAATTGGCAGGTGATCATGATATTCAGTGCGCTTTTCAAACTATTGGTACAGGTCCGTTCAGATCTATACATCATGAGGATAAGCCCGGAAACGAGAACTTGATGTCTCCCAAGTGTGGTGCAATCTCACTGTTTCCTTCGATCGTCTGGAGATCTCCTCAAATCTTTCACAGGGATGCCCGTTTTCTTCATGGATGTAGGCACTGAACATGAACATAATTTCATTATTTTAATTAGTACCTGGGGAGAAAATTCGATTTCTTTTCATTTCAAGAAGATGCTTGCTTTGACAAAAAATTTAGAGAACGAAATCCATGTCTCATGCATGCCCTATTCTTCAAAAAAATTTCGGACTTCATGAATTGTACACACGTCATATGCTCATTAATATATACATGGTTTTGAATCTTGATGAAGCCATAAATCACTATCATATGTATAAAAAATGCACGTAATTCTTTAGCAGATTGCCATGGAGGCATTTTCTCTGCGTCTCTCTGCATGCATGCGCTAGCCTGTGAATTTTAATCAACTGGTGAATGGAGTTCATGCTGTTGAAATGTCATCGGAGACACTGTTGCTTTACTGCGTGAGTGCGGTTACTGTATGAGAACTTTGGTGATCAGTAAAAGCAACGGTCGAGTCCAGAGATCTAAAATGTCTGCAAGCACCTTGGATGGTCAGTCTGATGAATGAAGTTGATAAGGGTATAGGTATATTGCAAAGTTTCACAGGAACAGTGATGGGTCCCCTATAACTCTTTGGGAGGTGGAAGTTCAGTTCCCTGTTTTGTTCATGCAACAGTGAGGAAACTGTTTGTGCACCAAATTCATGGCAGAATGGTGCCGATTTTGGTGATTAGGAACATGTAAAGTCACTGAAACATTCCATTTTGGTTCCTATTCCATGTCTTATAGCAGATGGAGACATATTGGAAATCTCAGAAAAATGACTGTGCCTTCAGATCTCCATTTGATTCATGATCAGTTTGTTGCTGTAGTTTAATCCAGAGCTCCACGGACAGAAATCACGAACATTTGAAACTGGAATAGCAAATCTTGACTACAAGAAATTTTCCAAGATCTTTGCTGCTCCATTGTACATTCAAAGTCGAGCACAGCTGTCGCTGGTTCGCTTTGTACGAAAGGCTGGGACTCAATTTAAAATATCTTTACCTTCTCTGCGAATCCGGGTACCTGGACTGATACTTCCATCATATTCTGTGCTACCAACTTTTTGCAATTTGAAGGTTCAGAGCCAAGATACAGCATGATCTCCTTGCTTAATTAGCCTACTGTGCGCGCTTGCAGAATCTGCTTTATGGTATCATGCATCCTATGCTTTTAGAACATTTTGAGTGTATCTGCATGGCTAGCCTCAGGTTTTTTGATTGATGTTGTCGTTTTTGTTCATTGACCAACCTAAGGGCCAACACAGTTACTTTTAGCAAATTGGGAAGAGTTCTTTTCTTATCTCTCACCTAGAATTTTCAACCAATTGATTGATTTTGCCTGGAGAAAATTCCCCAACAATGTGTCCTTCGCCTCTGTCGTCCTAGTGGAATCCTTTTTGTCCTTACAGTGTCCATAGAAATATATATGGCAAGAATGTGCTATAAGCCTATAGTTGTTGGGGCATCAAAGTTAAGTTCAGGAAATGGAGTTCAAATTAATTAATTTTCAGAACCACAGCAGTGAGCATCTGTGTGATCACAAGATATTTGTTAGTTACATGAACTTGTAGATATCATGCAAATTACTATAGCAAGGCAGGTTTTATGTTCCAGGACCGAACATGGTGAAAGTGTTCGGGTATGCCAAGATACAAAAATGCCCACCTGTAAACGAGAAGGGACTGAAATAATATATGCAAAAAACTCTAATATGAGGAAAAAAATGAAAAGCTCAAAAGAATATCACTTTTTTTTTAGAGGTGACATGATGGCTTTGGAGGGCGTCCCAACATGCAGCACCCATACTTAGTATAGTGGTTGAACCCTTTAATGCTCCAAGCATCGTATTGGTCGCATTTAATTTGGACTTTGGGATCTCCAGTCTGGTTAGAAAAGAGATATTATTATTTTCACTAGTCAATTACCAACCCATGGTCTTCATAAGCATAATAATTACGAGATGCTTACTACACTTTGACCCATTCGTGGCAAGACCTGGTCATAGTCGACAGCTATCTCAAAAGATCTTAACAAACTAAAGTGAAAGCCTTTTCAGAATGATCTCATGAAAATAAAAAAATAAAAAAAATCATATAATCAGAAAAGGAATCTGAGAGGAGAATATTTTTCAATTCTTGATATTCTTATTAATTGAAATTAGAACTTGTATACTCCTTCAGGTACTGTTGATAGGTATATATAAAACGACAATTAGAAAGAAACCTTTAATTTATTTCTTGAGTGGAAGGGCTCTGAGAACATTCCTTGCATGTTTCGGGAAGACAAAAATTGTAGGGCATACTTAACCAAACAAGGCCTCTTCTAGCACAAAGAGAACTCGATTGAGTACCGGAAGGACGTGCAGCCGGATGGGTTTTGGAAGAGGTCGAAGTGTTTTCGTGCATTGATTGTCCGGCAAGTTTGTCGAGACTTTAATTTGAAGCTCAATGGTAGCAATGCATCTACCATTTGTAAATGGCATTTCATAGAAATGATGACTGATACTGAGAATTTTTAGAGCAGACAATTAGGCTGATTTGCTGCCTAAAAACCCTTTGTCCAGTAGGTAGCTGTTGAGGAGTATAAGTTCTACATTCTTACTTGCTTACAGGTGAAGGTAAAACCTAAAACGGGCAAGGAACAGCAGGAATTTTTCTAGGGAAGGATTTTGTATGGTCCTCATATCACACAAGTAGCAATCATGTGATGAGAATATTTGCATCTGTAGTAAAACATGTCATGCCCATAGTATGAAAAGATATGGCCCCAGTTAAAAGTTACCCCCATTCAGTAGATTCCTCTCCAGGCTTAATGATGAAGATAATGACAGGCAAAGGCGCTTCTTTTAGCATGAAAGGCTAGATTGTGAATTGTCACATTTCATGTCCCCATTGGTTCTTTTTTATTTTTTGCTTTTGCACTTGGCAGTGGCCCACACAGTATAAATGATACCTTCTCACTCCGTAATATTTTCTTTGCATCAATGGCTCTAAAAAACTTGAGGGCATTCTCCAAATGCATAGAGTACAAGACATTCGATCGATCTTCACGGAGATTCACCTCTTCACCCTTCGAACCGTTTATGTACGTTCGAGGGGGGTTCTGTTTCTACTGCAGTCTTTTGCATTACAATTAATCCATTGCTTGGCGTAGATATCTCTTTAATGTGCAAACAAAAACAACCACAGTTGAAGTTCTGAGACCTTATGTGATGGTGCATGGAAAAAAATTATTATTTACAAATTAATGGCTTCTGTTCAATTTCTTCTTGTTTTCCTAAATGCAGAATGTGTGCTTCAACAAAAGTTGCATCCGCAATGTAGAACTTATCCCCATAAACACATTGAGGGAAGGAGGAACGTCTTTATTTATGATTTCATGTACATACACACTAGAAGTCTAGAAGCTCAAACTCAAGGTTAACAGATATATATATATATATATATAAACAAAGGATGAATAGCTTTAATTATTTATGAATATAAACTGAATTATACAAGAAGCTATTGAATCTTGGTGTCAGAACTACTTGGAAGGCTCCTTTACGTGGGCTATCTTGCAGAAGATTAAGCTGAGGAACTTGTTTGCTGCAGTCGACCGAGAATGCCTAGCCACGATGCTGGTAGAACCTGGCTATGTAGTCAGAAGCTTTCTGGTCTATGTCGGGCTCACCTGCACCGCAGAAACCGGCGTCTTCGTCACTCACTCGAGCTCTGCGCGGCGGCGCTGCCTTCACCTTCGTTGCCTCCTCCCGGCCATACTTGGCATTCCGGCGCTTGGCTCCAGGGATCTTGAATATGTTGAGCATGAACCAGATTGATTTCTCAGGCAGAGAAGAGTAGGAGTTTCTCTCTCTCAATTGCCTGCCCTTTCCTGCCATATTTTCTCTCTCTCAGCTTATCGACCGCTTACTCTCTTTGTGGACTGCTTGCTACCAACAATGAATGCCTCGGGCACTTATTTATAGCAGAGCTCTGGTGGGGAGAGAAGGAGCGAAACCAAATTAGATTCCCTGACCATCTATTGTCTAGACGAAGGGTCAGGATTGATTGCCATTAGCACAACCGCGACCTCAGGGTCGTGCACCTTGTGATTGACGCAAATGGGTTCTTCTTCTCCTCCTCCTTTTTTCTTCTTTACTTTTTCTTTAGTGGTCAAATATATATGGCGTACTGGGTGCCTTCTGATTCTTCGCTTTCCTAACTTGGATTGAAACTCTGGAGACTAGAAGACCTTTCATTTTGTTAATTAAAAAAATGAATTTATTTTCGTGTACGCCATCAAATACGGCACTAGCAGTAGGCTTTGATTCCTTATTTTACATGGAAAATCATTTGGTGCGTTGCAAAGGGCAGCTGTCATGTATCCATAAAGCAAAAGTCGAGCAGTTTAAAAGGGGAGAAAGGAAAACGAGTCGAGTTTCTTGGAAAGATTTGAATCCTGAGCGCGGCCAGCTGCTCTTATTTATTAATACCGCCTTTGGCCGGTGCCTTGCGTATCGTCCACTGACTAGTTGGGCAGCGGCTGGAAAGAGCCCAGTGTTGAGGCTGGGGCTACGAAAACTACAAGTTCGGAGTTTTATTCTGCAATAATTCTTGAAAAGGAATCAGATTTCGATAAGTACTGAAATTGTAAGCTGATACCTCTCAAATACCCACCATTTATCTGTAGACGTGAATCATTTTTTTTCAGTCTATATATATATATTTATATATACATATATATATATATATATATATATATATATATATATATATATATATATATATATATATATATATATATATATATATATATATATATATATAAGAGTAAATTGACGACTCTTGCTATCGAGAGTTGTCCATCAGAGCTGTTTAACTAAAGAAGATGGATGGTTAAAAAAATGTGAATTAATGTTAGATAATTAAAATATCGATCACTTTTTTTCATTATTGTTTTCTTAACTGTCATTTTTGTTGGATGATACAGACCTGGTTATATAGCTGGGCTTTTTAGAGTCACCATTCAATTCTTATATATATTTATATATATAAGTAAAATTATCTCAAAGTGACGGAGAAAATTCTTTCCTGGGATATTTTACAGATTCAAAAGAGAGAGAGAGAGAGAAAAGAGAAGTTCAAATAATCAGTCCCAAATAGTTTTGCGTATATACACCTGCGAATACTTAAACACATACTTGTTCCTTTATTTGTATGAGGTGAAAAAAGGCAATGTCAATTTTCAATTTCATGAGCTGCCCAGGATTGGCTGCTGGTGCGAAGAACTAATTCTCTCATACATGGCTGCACTGCGCACCTGTGAGCACTGATTTGCATGCCCATTGGCGTCAGACCATCTTTCAAGAATGTAACAGAACAAAGAAGGTTACGGCCAGGCATCGGCAGTACTTCTAAAGCGCAGCACTCGAATCGCGTCCACTTCCCACTAGCTAACGATCCAGAGAGAGATCAGAAAGCTTTTAAACTCCTGGAACTGTGGCAGATGCTGCGTGGGGAGGCCACGATTGACCGCCATTAATTAGCTGTTAGGTCATGATCATGGTCACGACAAGCCGCGGACGGTCGCCTACGCGGGTCTCCGGCACGCTCACGTTCGTAGTATTGCCGCTACCGCGTGAAATCTAAGCTTTTGAATTTCTCTTTTTTCTTGCTTTCCCTTTCAACTTTTTAACTTCTCCATAACCCCAAAAGTTTTTCTATTACTTGGTGCATCACAAACCGGACTAGCATCTTTCTTAATCATCGCCTTTTCTTCCTAAATCTCTTTTGAGCACGCTCAACATGAACTAATCGTGAATACATGGAGACTCAAATTTAGGAAAGCAAGGTTGGCCTAAGTTAGGCTCAAGCAGTTTTCCTTTCATCCAAAGACTCCAAACCCTTGGGCAGGGCACTGGATGCCAGGTTTTCACATACCAAGCCAATTATTCCCGCGGAAAGCAAAGTTGAAGACAAATAAAGTAAAGAGCCAGCTTTCTTGCATAGTTTATACCTTCTCTTTTTCTTATCATGCTTCTCTTATTTATTGGTGCATCTAAACCAACATATATTCTTCTTATATAAGGAGAGAAACGGGGATATAGTAAGGCAGGTCCATGACCTCCATCGATTGGTTTCATCCAAATTGCACTAAAGTTGAAGGGACACCTTACTCTACACGGTACACTTGGGGTCTGCACTACGTTTTGTACGAGCACTATGTGGCCTTTGATTCTGCTCTCAACATCATCTTTAATTATTTTTATAAAAGTATATCTAACTTTAAAGGATCTTTAACATTTTAAATTGAACATGAATATATTAAATCTTGTGTGCGGACCATGTCCAGGAATGGAAACAGCTGTACTTCCACACACCTTGATGATTATATAATACTCGAATGTAGACAAAGATTAAGGATCCTTATATTATGAAGTATATATTTATATGTGAGAGAGAGGCGCTCCCGAGCAAGCAGCATTACGTGGTGCACCAGCTGTCTCATCACTGCTGAAAATCTAGAACATAACACGCATTAGGTATGTGGGATTTTCTTGATCACATATCAAAAGAGCCCTCTTCTTTTGCTTTTTGGTTTTAATTTATGTGGGCAGTCAAGGTTTACGGCCATTAATGTGATCGTTTGCTTGTGTTTCCGTCCCTTCACCTTTTATTAATCTTTTGAAACATCTTCATGGTATGGTGATTGTCTAAAACATTAGAAACAGAAGTTCCACATGGTTCGGCAGTCGCTTCAATAATGTACTTCTTTTTCACTTGGAATGATTCTCTTCTCTTCTCCTTTTAGCAATTTGCAAAGAAACTGTCTTTCTAGCAGTGGCGTAGCCACATGGTAGTTGGTGTGCAGACACCAGCCTCACAAAATTAATTTAATATCTATGTTAATGTTTTGATATATTTGATTGTTATACATGTAAGCAATGTTGTAAGAAGCGTATCGTAAGTTGTATCGTTCCGGCTCTAAGATACGTTGTATCATAACGTATCGTAACCGTATCATAAAAAAATTTAAAAAAAATTAAAAAATTCATGTTTTGATATATTTGATTGTTATACATGTAAGCAATGTTGTAAGAAGCGTATCGTAAGTTGTATCGTTCCGGCTCTAAGATACGTTGTATCATAACGTATCGTAACCGTATCATAAAAAAATTTAAAAAAAATTAAAAAATTCATAAAAAATCAGTAAAAAACAAGAATAATATGTTCTTCATAAAAAACATGTTTTACATAACGATAAACTTATTATTGCTATAAAGTTATGGTTCATCATTTGTAAACATCAAAATTCATAACAATATCAGTCTAGAAAACACAACTCAACAATTACATAACATATATCATAATTTCATAACCATAGATTCATAAGTCATAAAGTATTAAGATCCATAAGTCTATGAGATACCACATCAAAAAACAAGTTTTAGATGTTATGTATTACATCACAATAAGATAATGAAATTGTGAAAATGTTCAATGTCAATACATATAAGATTAAAGTACTCTTGACTCTCATTCATAATCTTCATCATATTCATTCTCATCCTCATCTCCATTTTCTTCTTCATCTTCATCTTCACGATTCAAAAAAACCTCTTTCCTCCCAATGGGAATTAGCCGCACAAATCCATGGTTTTTGAAAATCGATTATTTCCCTCCCAGCAGCACAATCTCTAGGATAAAAATGAAAAAAGGGTGGGTTTTTATAAAGAAAACTCGAAAAAAAGGGATTTGAGCCCTTCTTTTTTGAAATCAGCCTGTATCATACGATACGGGGCGTATCGCACCGTATCGTATGATACGATGGCCTGTATTGTACATATTGTACGATACAGACATGATACATCCCTATTTACAATACAAGAGGTATATCATATTGTATTTTACAAATGATATGATACGTATCGTACGATATAGCCCTGTATCATACGTACAACACTACATATGAATGCTCCAAAGAAATTAAAGGTATTGAATGAGTGCCCCACCAGAAAGAATTTCTGGCTCCGCTAGTGCTTTCTAGGATCCGTCATCTATGCTATATATGACTGTTGCTGGGAATCTATTCCAACTCTTAATGAATTCATGTGATGATTTCAGGCAATATAAAGGTTTGTAGTTTTTTCTATCTCCAGAGGCTTAATGACAGAATGAGAAGATCGAGTAGAAAAAAATTTGGAGCGAACTTTGTTTTTATACATGGTGAGCTGATCCATCTTATAGGGTTTAATACTCGAAGTGTGCGCCCTTTGCCACAAGGCTGAAGCAATGGAGAGAGCTCTAAGAAGGTAAGGTTGAGTTGCCAAAGGTTTTATGGGTAGAGGCAACGGTGAATGTAAACACTCTGAGATAGCAAGGTTCTTATCATAACAAAAAAAGTAAAGAAATGTGGAAGCTGAGAAGATTGGTAGCGGATTTTGAATACCAAAATCAAATTCAGTGTCCTGATATGCAGACGGATCAATATTTTCGGTCCATTCAAAACTATTCTGATACAAGAGCCAATAGGTGAGCTGCCGCGGCTCAATTATTGGGATCAAATCTTCCACGTAAAAGAAAAATGGCGTTTGAGTTTTCTCAGATCAAAATTATAACAAATGTGAATATTTTGAGAAAAATTCAGCCTTCACCAATACTACGGCAATGACGCTCCATAGACTCATAAGTAAACTGGAGAAGCCTTTGCTTTATATGGGTGTGATTAATGCTATACAGCAAAAGAAGATGTAAAAACAAATGGAAGAGGAAGAAATGGTCAATATACAACCATTCGAAACATGATAACCATGTGTCCATGTAATTACACTGAAAATTTTATCTTACTTTGCATTTGTTATCTATTTTCTGTTTTACATGGGATTGCTTTTATTTGTTGTTTAGATTTGTAGTGGAATAGAAACTGGTCATGCAAACCTTAAAACTTTAAAATCTTGAGTAAGACATTCAGTGCTACCGGATGAAAAAGAAACTGTAGCATTTTCCAACATACCCACAAAAAACGAGGAATTGGCTCGATCGTAAGGTTAAATAACTTCGTTTGTGTATTAACACAGCGTGCTGTCAAATTCGTGTTGCAACTTAATATGGAGTGGTTTCGTTAGTATTATACTATATATATTAACAAGTTTTCTCTTATTTAGTATAGGTAATTCCAAAAAGTATTAACAAGAAACCACACATTTCAGTTTGATCGTATGAATTTTGATGCGCTGGAACGATGGGTTGAGAAAGAACTAACCACATTATTTGATGATGATCATCATCAATGCTTCAACATTGAAGCTGAAGCAACAAACAAGTGCTAATGAAGGAGAGAATATTGTATCATGTCGGTGAGGGTGTTCCATTTTATGAAAATGAAAATGAGAACGAAGATGATGTAGATTATGAACTAGAATTGGAAGTGCTTTCATTTCTTATTTGTATTGATATCATTAAAAATTTAATGATCATCTTGCAATACAATGTATAACAATTAAAACATATTTCTTGACGTGTTTGGGACCTTATGACTTATTTATTACTATGATGTAGATCGTGTTATGTTATATCCTTATCTCTCCTAATTCGTTCCATTCATTAGGTTGCGATCGTGTGCCTTTTGATGTGTTAAATCATCTTGTGTTGTCATATGATATTAATGACTTATAAATGTTCATGAAACGTAAAGTTTGTCACTATGTACAACATCTTTTTTTTATTAAAAAACATTTTTTCTTGATTGTTCATATTTTTATTTTTTCTATTTTTTGCTTTTAATTTAACAAAAAAAAATTAAGATACAGGCATGACACTTGATATACCTTTTACAACATAAGCTAAACCAGCACTATCGGGTCGAAAATTAACCACATATTTTTCTGTTATAAAAAAATTATGCATTGAAGTACACTGAGTTTATCTTCGGGGAAAATGTAGGAGGTTTTGGTTCTCGGCCGAGCGATTCTGAAGTACACTTGAGTTCATTCCTACGATTCATTTCCATTAAAACGTCAAACACTCTACTACGATGAGTTCTCCAAAGGAAAATGACAGATGAAATACCTGATGATTCGGTTTTCTTTTCTTTTGCAGCTGATCTTAACAAGGACCTAACAAGCCGGCAGCGTTTATGTGGGGATGCAAAAAGTTGGGATATGGTTTTGCTATTTTTCTTGTGTTCTTCATGCACTAAATTCAACCGAATCTGCTTCTTAACGAATACAAATTATCCGTTTCTGACCGTTTACACTCTCACGTTTTATGTCTGAAACGAAATTTTCTTCACAAAATTAGTCCCTGTTTACTTTCTCAGTAGAGAGATTCGATAATATGTGCTGATTATCTATGCAAACATGATTAAACAGCATATTCTCATTCACTAATGCCTCTATGAATCATGTTTAAAATGAGTACTTATGGTTAATTAAGCCAAATGGAAAGGGAATTAGTTCCTTAAGGACAAACTTTTTTCTCTTAAGATATGGAAAGAATGTCTGCTGTTCCATCACGAGGACAAAAGCATCAGGCCTATCCACAACCACAGTAGTTTTGCAGTTTTTTTGTCAAACTGGACCGGCAAGTCGGTGGTTCTATATCATGAAGCTGGAAGATTAACTCCTTTTGCCTACTCAATTCACACAGCAAATCCGTGAAAGATTGGGGCAGATGCATGGAACACCTTGAAAAGTGTTTTACTCATCTGCCTCAACTTTAAACTCAAATTCATAGAACAACTGCCTCAACTTTAAACTCAAATTCATAGAACAAGTACAAACTGTTCCATTTGCCAAACAAGCTTTTAAAGGATCATTTGGCAGTTAGAACACTTTGTGTGTGTTCCATGAATCTACGCCAAGTATTGGAGTGAATTCATGGAACACTAAAACCAAGTGTTGATGAATCTGCCACAGAGCCTTTAGAGCAAATTAACATTGTGTTCTTCCAACCTATGTTTCTTGTACATACATTTGACTAGCACATCTTCTTGTTTTAAGAAACATCAAATGTGACCATAAATTTTGCACTTAACAATTGTGTTTGTACATAATCAAATTAACTATATTTCATTACATAAGAATATGGTGTTTTTCAAACATGCATTTGGGAGCACATGCTCAAAGAACATAATGTACCTTTTGTCAAATGACCTAGCTCCTAGTGAATAGATATTTGAACCCAACAAGCAATGTTAAAATTCATGCAAATGAATTTGTAATCGGATCCGAGAATCTACTAGAACAGAAATTGAGAAGAACTATATCGGATCCAATAAAAAGACCAACGGTATGCAGTCGGTTTGTAATTTAAGTTGGTTCTGAACTAGTTCCGAGTTTAGATTCGGACCCAAATCTAGTTACCATATGTGAATCCGATCGGAAACAAATTCATGTTCTCATGTTTTCTGGAAATAATCAAGTCTCTATGGAATTAGATGCCCAATCCGATGCGGCCCCAGCCGAAAGAGTACTGATTAATTTACATTCCACTAGTGAATAACAAGTGAACTAAGCTTGTAGATAGTGCATATAATAACTAGATCAAATATCTGCAAGGTCTGGCAGGCATGCACCAGAAGATTCAAACACGTCTCTGCCATTAATAGGTGGAAATCTTCCTTGCAACGCTTCTGAGGGAGCCAACATCACCAGAAAACGACTGCATGTACATAGGTGTGCAGTACCAACTTATTTCATAAACGACGAAACTGATCCATTATAGAAGTGTAGATGCGCACATCTGAAAAAAAAAAAAAAAAGGCTTCCTGTATAAATTTTTTACCGGATGATCAAGGACAAGGACCAATTTCAGTATATTTAATTTGGAGATCAGCATCTTGATCTGGAGATAGATGCCCAAAGATCACACTCGATAAGTGATGCCAAGAAAAGAAATGAGATAAAGTTTTCATAAAGCAGATCAGAAACCTCAATCATTTACAGCTTAAATCAAATTAAGAACCATCAAATGGGCTGATCTTCATTAGACAAGTCTAATAAACAACTTCCATTTGATAAACGGGGCAGAAAAATTTAATGTTTTATTAGGGGAACCAGTCATCAGCGTAAAATGCCCAAGGCCATACCTTTATGCGTTCAAGGTTCTGGTGTAACAACCCGACCCACTCCTGAGCTTGGGCCCCTGGTTCGGCGGATCCCAACCCGCCCCCTAGCAGTTTCGGTTCTAACCCCAAAAAGGTTAGGAACCAAGACAATCTTCTCATCAATGACCCCCTTTTATAAACCTATGAAGATTCTTCAAATTCTTCGATACGGGACTAAACTTATGGGGTGTTACATATGGCTTGCTTTGATGGACATACGTACACTCTTCAACTTTGAGCTGGCTTTCTTTGACGGACATACGTACACTCTTCGACTTTGAGCTTGCCACTGTTTGCAGCAAAGAGGAATCAAGCACCAAAAACATGACAAGAGCCATAAAATTCAAACCTCAAACCCCTTAAATGTGAACCACCTGGTTGGGTTACACCTCTTGACGCTAATCGGGTCAATTACCTCAAATATAAACCATCCTAATCTTGTATCTTAATGCTATGATAGAAGACGTCTAATCCAAAAACAGCATATTGGATCTGATAGAAAGTGACAAGAAAAGAAAGACGCGCTTGTCAAGATCACGTTTAATTTCATTGGATCTGGATCCGGATTATGCGCTATTGATCAGAAAGTGTAAACAATAGATTAGCTTTGGGTCGTGCTTCTGATTAAAACGGATCCGTGTCATCTCCCACTAGGAGATGACATTGATTTTGAAGATTGTAAAGGGAAACGCGCTTCATAATTATAAGATGGTAGTAAAGCATCGCGTTCAGCCCTTTGCCCTTGTTTAAAATTGGATGAAGCAGAAGCACCGGCAGCTCCTCTGCACTCTCTGGTACAACGTCCAGGGACAGAGCTGAGGCTGGGGCCGATGAATTCAGAAGGTGTCCAAGGGAAATGTGACACCGCATTGTTTCACGTGCCCCTACCTACTTCACACCCCTACTATATTGGGAGCCGGTGCCAATCTTTTGAACCCAATTACTTATTTTCATCTGGCTGTATAGCTCGTTGATGATATATTTTTAAAAGAAATAAACTATTGTGACAGGAACTATTTTACTATTAATTTATAATAGGAAATAAATTTTGGATTATATATTGAAAAAAAAAAGGAACGTATTCTCGCTCAGAATCATTGGTTAATTGTGAAGTCTGACCACACCGCCATAAAAAAATGCAAGTTTAATGTCAAACAAGATAACTATCAGACGCAGCCAAATATTTTTGGTTGAAGTGCACTAAGTTAAAAAGTTTTAACTTAGTTTTGCCCCGTGCTATCCCACCGGGTATAGCGGACTAGGGACTTACAGGACACTCTTCAGCCACAAAAACTGCGTGTATAAGGCTTCCGCACCAGACCACGCCATGTGAATCCCGACTTCTCCTCTCCTCCTTTGCTCCCTTCTTTTTAGTTAGTTAATTTTAAAGAAACGAGTGACCTTGTAGTTCTACAATTTTTGCTCGAGCCTGGTTGCTTAAGGGCAGTAGCATAATTGGTTCTGTTGACTGCCGATTCTCGCACAGTGTTATCTTACCACTGTAAATAGTAGCGACGCTACTTTCCAATGGATGTGACGCAGTATTCCCGTACAGCATCGACGTTTGATTGGGCAACCGGGTAGGTGCGTTTCCACGATGAGGGGCAACAACAACGAAAGGCCTTCCTCTCTTTTCCCTCGCCTCCATCTCGTCAACAACGATAAGAAGCGGCTCTGAGGCTGAACATCAGGGCAAGGGGGAACAGCCATGGCAGAGAAGCCGGAAAGCAAGACCGCCGAGCTCGACCTAGCGCTGCACACCATGGGCTTCGAGATCGACCTCGTCTCCCGGGAAAGGGTCAGCGGCCGGTTGAAGGTCGAGGAGACCTGCTGCCAGGTGCTTCTTTTGCTTTTCCTCTTGTCTCTGCATCTTTCTTTGCCTCCGGATTTCTTCCTCCTATTGTTTTTTTTTTCCTTTTTTCCTCCTTTGTCTATTGATTCTGGGATGAAATAAATATTGGAACTGGAGAGCAGCCGTTCAAGGTGATGCACGGCGGGGTATCGGCGCTGATAGCGGAGGCGCTAGCGAGCATCGGGGCGCACCTCTCGTCGGGGTTCCAGCGGGTGGCCGGAGTTCAGCTGAGCATCAATCACCTGAAGCCCGCCAACTTAGGAGACCTCGTCGAGGCCGAGGCCACCCCTCTCAACAAGGGCAACCGAGTTCAGGTCCGTCTTCCTCACGCCCTCTACCCTCTCCTTCATCTGTCTACATGTCTTTCTGTGTGTGCGGATCGCCATGGGCAACAAGATCCAAAGGTAGCGTTCATAAACTAAAGAAATCGGTAACACCAAATAAATGGGCAGTGGTGGCACTCACAAATGCCCAAGCAATCCAGCTTCTTTGAATTGCCAAACAATTTTTGTTTTCTTCTCTTACATCCGCTGGCGAAATGTCTGATTCAAGACCGTCAAAAAGGTTATCAATTACCGAATTTATGAATGTGAGATAATGTGGTAAACCTGACGAGATCTGAGATAACCACACGCCCATTTTGGTCCACCTCTGAGGAAATAGTCTTTCTTCTCAAAGAGCTACATCCCTGGCAAGAGGCTTTCGAGTCACGTGTTTGGTAAGGATATGGATATCCAGTGACGTAATCGCTTATGTCACGATGGTGTGTTTGATATGGTCGTGTTTTAAAAGAAAACGGTAAAATTTTATATTATTTTGAAAGGTATATTTTTAATAATGGTAATTTCTTGAGAGGCCATGTTATTGTCGTGGGCAAGCTGCAGATACTGTCACGCGTTTGCGACGTACTGTCCATTATTGCACGTAGGGCCGTGGTAGGTGAAGAACATCGCGTTCCGCGTGGTTCGGTCATCAGGTAGGTAGTCCTTCTTGACATCTCTCCGTCCCCACCCTCCTTCAGCCGAAGCAGGTGGCTCTCTTCGTTTTTCTCATTTGCGTGAAGCTGATAGAGACCTAAGCGGTTCCGTTCAGACCATCTAAAGTCCCAAACCATTTGACTCTACTTACACACACTTCCGGAGTGTCGGTAACTTTATGCCTGTGTACTACCTAGTTCGATGTTCGCTCGTATTTGAAAATCATTAACGTTTTACATTTTAATATCTCGAAGATTTGTATTTTCATACACATGGGAATTTCAAATTTGTCAGATGCCATATGTTATCAGATGATGAAAAACTAAAAATTTATCACCAAAAACAATTGCCACAGGGACACTAGTGAAGATTTATAGTGTCAGGAACACTAATGAAGATTTATAGTGTAACAACAGTTTATAGAACTCTTAACAATGGTTTATAGTGCTATGACAAATTGACAACAATCTTAAATCCGTTATATTTGAATACTTCACAATATACATATATAAACTATTGCGTCAAATGTAAAATAACAAAAACCCAATGCGCAGACTGGCTTTTTCAACAAAATATATATATGTGTGTGTGTGTGTGTGTGTGTGTGTGTGTGTGTGAAGGGGGTGGCATTGAGATCATACCGTATCAGACTTTTAGCCGTAAACCAAATAATGGCTGTTGTAAATGCTATCAAAAAATTTTCGAGGCAAGCTTAAGAAAATAACTCAAATAGTCAGAGATAACCTCGGAGCAATTGAGATCAGGAGTCATCAAATTCATTTTTCATTTTGGATTCACAAGCCTTCGCAGTTGAAGCAGTAAGGAGATTAATAGTTGTAGTATGCCATGTTACAGTCATGTGACGGTCTGTACTGAGACAACTTCTTTTCTGTGCTTAATAATGTCAAGGTGTGGACTGTACAACTGTGGAAGGTCGACCCTTTGACGCAGGAGAGAAGCGTCCTCATCTCCACATCAACAGTCACTCTCTTGATCAGCCTACCAATTCCAGAAAATGCACGTGATGCTGCAACTAAATTGAAAAAGTATGCCAAATTGTAGATCTCTCTCTCTCTCTCTCTCTCTCTCTCTCTCTCTCTCTCTCTCTCTCTCTCTCTCGCGTGCGCGCGCGCGCTGTATGTTTATTCAAATGAAAATAAGATGGCGTTGCATTACTACTTTTAAGAAATGGCAAGGAAATATGTGCAGCAACAAAGTTCATAGCAAAGAACCGAAGGCAGCACACAGAATCCGATGTGATAGCTGCAATAATTTTTCTTCCCTCAAAAATGGAAATGAGACAGCTTGGTAGTTGATGACAGTTAAAATATCGGTTCTCCATTGTTCACGATACACTTGTCACTTGGGAGTTGAAAATGGTACTTGAACATGGCTGCTTACAGCCATCAACATTGATAAATTTCTAGGAATTGGTTGTCGACTTCAAACAAAAGAGGACGACTTCGCGCACCACAAAAACCATATTAACACCAAATTTTCAGGCATTTGATGGCCCTGAAAACTTTTCAGAAGAGCTTTTTCCTGAAAATTTTCCAAGAAACATGCTTGACCTAAAACTTTGGAAAGAAAATTTGGCAAGACCATACAGGTTCAGTTGATAAATGGTAAGAACGAATTTTTCTAAAATGTACCTTCCACAACAAGTTCTTGTTATCAAAGGCACCCATGGCAACAGCTTCCGCCTTCCGGCATTGCTACATGCAACCCACCAGTGGCAGAGCCAGAAATTCAGGTCAGGGAGTATCAACGATCAGTAAAATGTAAAGGGATCAATGTTTTAATAACTACAATGATGCATACTTCGACACTTCACTTGAATCAATTTGTTCCGCAGCAGATGGGCTTAGGCTCAGTTCATGGATTGCCTTTTCTATTAAGGCCATCCATTAGGAACTCAAAAATGGCCCAATGGCCAGAAAAAGAAAGGCCGACATTTTGTGAAAAAAAAAAAAAAAAAAAGTTGAGGAGAAACAAGAAAAACAAGAAGTAGCAACTCTGAGCATTTAATAGGCTGGGAAATGGTAGGTTGGCATTAATCAATTAGACAGGTATAGCTGAACTAAGTGTTTTAAACATCAAATGCGTTTGGTAAGGTAATAACTCAATGACACGAAATTCAACTGTTCTCCTCGGGACATTAAATTATTCACCCATATTCATTTGAATGGGCGTGAGATAAAATATTAACAGGATTTGTCATCACATAGAGCAAGTACTTCCCCAACAACACACAGGCTGAGCTAGGAGGGGTGCCTATGATCCAGGTTGGTACCCATATAGTGCATTCGGCACCTCTGCAATCCCCAGAGCCTAAAAGAGTAACACGGATCAGGTCACCCTCCGGACGAGTCGTCCAGCAATCTCATTATCTATGTTCCTAACTCGGGTATATACATGCTAATGAGACATCCACCACTGAGACTAGTACATGAACCAAATTTGGCGAGATTGGGAACATTCACTCTTGGACTAGTTATAAATGCAAATTCTGAAGCAAGGAAGGGACTAGTTCCAAATGCACCCGAATCAAGAAATGATTTCCCAGTCAGGATCATTTCCAACAGCTAAAAGTGGGAAGAAAACTTTCGTTCAGAAAAAAGCAAGATACGTTGCAGGATATTTATTTATATTGACACAGAAGAATGGACTGAGTTTTGGGATAACCATTCCTATAATCCTATTAAACAAATGATCTGCAGTGCCCATTATTATGAATGCAAAGGGAAACCTGCAAGGGTTAGTCTGACAGGAACTAGCATAGCTAGTTTCGCCATGGTTCTCAGGAGCATCAAACAGATTATATTTGGAATATAAAGGAAGAGTGAGAATTTAAAGAAAGATGGGGCAAAAATGTGAATAAATCATACCAGAATGAGATTATCAGAAAGAAAGAGAGAGAGAGAGAGAACGAGAAAGCTGGATAAAAAAACTCACAATGTTAAACAACGAAAAAGAGAGGCCAATGGCAAACTGCAACCCACAGAATTCCATGAATAAATGAGCCCATAACTTCCTAGAATTAGCAGTATCGAAAATCTAAACTAGATTAACATAAAGGTCCCCAAAGTGATACCTTAAGAACTGTAAGATACATTCATATTTTTAATTTTTTTATCAAACTAGACAACAAAAAAGGAACAACCATTGATGCACAGTTGTAAGAGAAGTCCTAAGAAGCCAACTCAGTTTGGCTTGGTATTGCACAAAGCAAAAGAACAGGAAACAAGAATGACTAAGCTACTTTGTTGCAAATGTGGTAAAAAGAACTCTCTCTCTCCCTCCACTTTTTGCCTCAACAAGGATAATATGGCTGGTTGGGAAGCAAGCGCAAGATAAGGCATGTCTACTGTTCGATTCCTGTGGCGCTATGCTTCCTTGTGGTGTTGAGATAGAGTAGAGGGAGAATTCGCTCTCTCCACTTTTCTGTTTGTTAGGCATGATTCTCCTCTACAACTACTCTCAAACGGTAACACCACTAATAAGGTTACATCGGAAGAAGCCTCAGAACTTTATTATGTACATTTTGCATGATATGTACTATGTACAGAAATAAGGTATCACCAGTAAAGCATCCTCAAAATCACGTCACAAGATCAAAGCAAATAACCTAAAAAAGACAAAAACGATCCTGTAAATGCCTTGGCAAGTTAGCAAACGGCATCTTCTATCATATATTCATGTAAGCTAAGTCAAATGGCCCAACAAAAGAAGATTTGGCATATGCCTTGCTAATGTTGACATCATCTAACACAAGATGCCATATAGGTGCAGAAGACCCACAGGCTTGAAGAATGTTGCTCTTGCCAATATATATATATATATATATATATATATATATATATATATATATATATATATATATATATATATATATTCATCTTCCTTCACAGCCAGGATTCACCAGAATATCATGGACTTGGTGATTTTGGATTCAAATTCAACATTTGATGTCAAAAGATGGTACACATGCCAGAACTAGTTCTCAATTCATATCTGCTACAAGAAGGCTGCAGCTGCGCTACAATTTTTCAGTTACAACTTACAGTACTAACTTATTCTTTCTTTTTCTCTGTAATGAGGCATACCGTAATGATTGCTTTTCCATTACATAGGATGGACAAGCATTCAGCTGCAGCATCTTTTTTTTATATCAGTAGATCAAAGAAAATGACCTGTCAGACAGATTGTAACATAAAAAAGCTAGTTCATTATGGAATCTTCATTTTCCCTAGAGACTGCCCGTTGATTTCTTCCTTTCTTCCCAGTCAATCTTTGTCTTCAGTAATGGATAAAACAAAGAATCATTTCATAAACATGATTTACAGAAAAGAAGTTGCCAACCATAAGGAAACCACCCTTACCTAAGGCCACTAAGTTGTTGTGTAAGATCGTTAATCTCCAAGCCAGAAAGCTTAAGTGAAGACAAGGTCCCAGGAACTTCTTCTGATGCAACTTTTGACAGATTCTCCATTGACACTGCTAACCTTCTGAATGCCTGATCAACAATGCTTTGCATAAATGCATGAAGCAAGAACATGACTGGAAAAAGGAGCAATTACAAACACAATCCATCTCACATTCATTGTCGGGAGAGAAATAACAGCCACTGAGAGAAATGCGCCCATCGCCTGCATATGGTTGCATTCAGTATTGGACAATGATTTGCCACAACTATGCTTGCAAGCCACTCCGGGCAAAGAAGGAAAATCTACAAACTGAAAAGCTGAGGGAAAAGTTATGGCTTCCAGATTAAGCTTGGAGTAGCAATTGATAGAAGGGCATTGTCCTAACTCTTCTCATTAGTTGAACACTTGGAAAGATCATGGTCATTCTCATGATCTTGGTACAAGCACCACAAAACTTCGCTAAAGAATATTACTTCTACTCATGAATGCTCAACAACATTACCCATTAACAGAATAGTGCATCAAAAATAACTTTAGAGTTTCGGAAGTCGCAGTACAATATGGGCGGCCGTGACATTGATAACATGACTTACAATCAGAGACGCAAAGGGGAACAGGTCAACACAATACATTCCGAGCTTCAGGATGCAGGGGTATTTTAGCGACAAGCTCGATCCGCTCCTAGTAAAACACAGAAAGGTTCTTTTTTCTTCCTCACCATTTTCACGACACCAGGACCATTACCCAAATAGAAATTAGATGCCATCCTACCTACCAACAAGCACACCAATCCCATTTTCGCCATGAATTGACGAAATCTAAACAAGTAAAGGACCACTTACAACACTTGTTTCGACCCTAACAGTATGTACATTAACCGAATCCACCAATAAATAGCAACAAACAACTATAGCAACAGCGAAATCAGCCAGTTGAGATGATAAGTACACTGTCTGAATCCACCAATAAAGAGCAACAAACAACTATGGCAACAGCAAAAGCAGCCAGTGGAGAGAGATAGAGAGAGATTATACCATTGAGACGACGAAGAGCAAAGAAAGGAGGCCCAGCTCAGCTGGGGGGCGAGAGACGAAACATGTAGGAAGATGGGTTTTAGTGGAAGAGGCAAACAAGTGCGTTAGAATTGAGGCGTCGGGGCGGACAGGTGCAAAAGTCACGAATCTGGCGGGGCTGGAGCGTCCGGTGGCGGGACGACCCGCCAGAAAACACCGTTCCCGGCAAGAAGGAAACACCGAGATGGGAGGACGACTGAAGAAAGCCAGCTCCCATTTCGTCTGCTGTGGGACCAGAAACGCGGACGGGCCGCCAGCAGTCATCATGTTGGATGGACCGTGGAATGAATAGAAGGAATTGGTGGAAGAGGGTCGGAAAGGAAACCAGGAGAGAGCGTAGAGTGAGCACTCTCCTTTTCTTACCGTCGAAGTCTCAGGGCAACGTTTGTTTCACTGGAAATGACGAGAAAAGAGGGGAACGAACTTGGCGTTTCCCATGTTATGGGGCCTTTATTTTTTCAATGAAACCTTCTGTGCTCGAACCCTCTTTGGTATGAAACATCCGGTTTTCTAAGGCCCCGTTTGCTTCACAATTCATCAGAACCCGCTATAAAGCAGCCATATAATCTTATCTGCATCCTTTGATCTGAACCATATCTCTATCGTAACAGGATCGAAAAGCAGAGCAGCATAGGAGTCAGAAATGTATGCTTTAGTGCTCAATTTAGCAAAATTTATTCAAAACGCACTATTTACATGTAAGAATTGTCTGGATCTAACTTCGATCCAGATTCAAAACTAAACCCAACAGAAAAAGCGATTGGAAGAAACATATGTCGTTGTCTGGTTTTAGTCTGCATCGTAAGATCCAAATATTTCATACAATCCAATATACAGTTCTGAAACGCCCTTATAAGATTAACACCTTCCTGCTTCACCTGTTTCGATTTTAGCCTTCGAGCTATGTTCAGAAGCTTGTGTATTGCAAAATTCATGTCTGAGACTAGACTTCGTATTCTGTTTAAGAACGATGGTGTTAGTAAAACAAAATCACAAAGATTTATCCATTGTTTGCGCAACAAGAAATCAGCGCGAACCCTACTCAAAAGATCAGACAAACCAGAGAGGGAAAGAAAAAACAGAAAAAAGATGAGTTCTTATTTAGAGAGAGCATCTCTGCTAGTCATGACTTTTGAGGACTTAAAAATCTGCTAGATGGTTAAAAGTTTAAAATTCATTGCTGAAAAAGCTGCGGTCCCTTGATAAAAGTATCATGAACCATTGTTGCACTATAACTAACTTTCATACAACAATTGCCTTCTAACAATAGGCTTTAAATTTTAATCATTCGGCAATTGATATCCGACAGATTTGAACACCTCCCATAAGATCTCACTTTCTCCTGAAAAGATAGTTATAGTAGGCGTGCTATGGAGGCTGTCACGGACCTTCACCTGCGACGGTCCAGCACAAAACAGACGAAGATGGTCCAGACGAAGAGGTTGTCAAAATAATCCATTGTTTGGCTAAATCTCGTGAAATATAACATCAAACTAGGGCGGAGGGAGGTCTGGTCTACGTGACGGAGCTCGCTCTTTGAAATCTTAATTTAGTATTGAAACTTAGGTGAAGATCTATCTATGGTCAACTGAAAAACTTATTAACCATATATTGTGTGTTCTATAGAAAAAAAAATCCATGTGTGTCAAACTGTTGCACTTAGAATAACGAAGCTAAAAAAACGTGGTGTAGTTATAAGTCGGAGCTGGCTGGCTCATGACTGTTATTCTATTGGTAGTTCCAGTTAGGCTGGTGTCGAACCCACCTAGGTACGGTGCAAGGAGATGGCAGCCTTTGACACCAATGGGCATTATTCTTCTTCTCATGCCAGGTGAGCATGTATTCTAGTGGCGGAGTTACGTGTGCGCTTGCGTGGGCAGTTGCCCACCGTCATGCTTTATTTTAAAGCCCATCGGCCTCAAATTGTTTGGCTCCATCAATGATGCAATCATAGAGGAGTCCGTTTTGAAATCGTCTATTCGAAAGAGAATACAGTGCTTCTTGGTTGTGCTGAATAGGACGAACCGACCTCCGTTGCTTGCTTATCATAGTTTGGTAAATCATAACATTTTTTTCATCAAAGCGAATAGACATGACACATGCATAATTTTAATTTCTAGTGAAAAACAAGTACTTTCAAGTCATGCAATTCAAATGTAAATATGTCTATATTTGTCGGCTGAAAAAATTGTAAATATGTCTGTCTTTAGATTTTGAAAAAACACTTACCCAAAGTACATTCAAGGATGTGGGTGCAACAAGGTAGGCCGTCCATCTCTATGTTGAATTTATGTGGGTGCAACAAACGGGACAGATGCTGGTAAGCGGTCCATCTCTATGTTTAATTTTTGTGGGTGCAACAAACGGGGCAGATGCTGGTAGGCGGTCCATCTCTATGTTGAATTCCCGAGGTGTCAACTTCATGTGATACAAAAAAGCCGATGTGCAAGTTGAAGCATAGTTGAGACACAACCCCAAAACCACTATGTTTATTAACATAAAAAAGTTGCGATTTCGCATCCAAATCACTTAATTAAAGGCATAATTTAAGTCAAATTAGTGCCCTTATTGAATGCATATATATAATATAACTCAAATTGCCGTAGGTATGAACATCCACATAATGAAAATTAGTAAATGGTTTCCGTTCACGCCTCTAGAGAAGACACGATCATGACCCGTGAGGAAACAATTTTCCATCGGCAAGAGTTTTGGGCCACCGCCCATAAAGGTTCCGTTCACACATGCTACCCATAATTTAGACCAAATTGTTGGCTTCTTAATGATATCCCACAATTAAATACCCTTTTCTTTAATCTCATTAATTGCAAATTCCCTGGAGTTGGTAACTCCTTGAAAAGCATCTGCTTTGATTACATAGCCATATGAGCATATATATATATATATATATATATATATATATATATATATATATATATATATATATATATATATATATATATATATATTCCAGCATTTATTTATCACATCACAGTTGATGAAAGCAGTCCAATCTTTATATCAGGCGGTCCTTAAATATTGTCAAACGAGAGGCAGTATTATGTAAATTCGGCATAAGTTTTGGCACCTCTATGTAAATCACCTAAAAGAATAATAAGCGTGCATCTAGCATATGCAAGTACTTGGTTAAGCAAAAAGCCTCACTTACTCCAATAAAACATGCTGAAAACATCTGACGCTAACTTTTTATTGAATTCATGCTTATGTCATAAACAGCAACCACTTTTGTCTGATCCAGCCCTAACGCGACACACTCTTACCATAATAATATTTGTGATGACCCACTTGGTATAAAGTAGCCCATGACGGTGGCTGGGCCCTGCCTGACCGCCCTCAACGTGGGCTTTGATTAAAATAAAAATATAAATATTTTAAAATAATTTAAAATATATAAATGTAATTAATTATACCAAAAATACATAAGTGCATATATATATAATAATAATATTAAGAACAAGTTGCTTATGTATAGTACTTTACAATTTAATAATATGACAACTGGCAAGAAATATTTGTTGCCTATATATTGTTATAGGAAATATTCGTCACATATGATTGTCATGGCGAATATTTAAAACATCATTATATGTAATTTTAGATGTTCTTATATTCTCTTGTTTCACTGTCTTCATATTTAGAAATGGATAAGTTTGTCACGGGAAACACCATTTGATCAAACTTTTGGAGATAAAATTGATAGGCAGTCACATCTGCAGCTGTTCACGTTCTCGACGGTGTCATCTCTGTCGATAAGGAAGGAGTTCAAAGTAGAGATCCGGTTAAAACTGCACAACTAAGTAAACAAGAAAGGACTGCAAGAAGTGATCGGCGCATGATTTATCATTTACAAAATTTAGCTATAAAACGTCAAAATTCAAGAAGAAGTTGTAGGATCATGTTGTTCTGATTGCTGCCAGTAATAGTGGTTTTGTCTAAGTTGTTGGTCGAAGTCTGTTAGGGAGCGTTTGATAGCATCGGACTTAAGTTCCATTAAGATTTGATAGCCATGGATTTTCATTTTAAGAACAGACCCTTCCTCTTTTGAACTTCTATCGTCGATGTAAAGGTGTAAATAAAGTATGTCACATCAGACCCATAGATTTCAAATCAGACGGTGGGATGATCCTCTCGCTCACCCAAAATAAAATAGATGTCATAAATCTAGGAAAGCTACCTACTGATCTGGTATATCTAATTACCATCCAATATACATCATATATTCATATGTCACATTTCAAATAACATTTCATGAAACTTTCACCTAGAAGAATCAAAATACTATCAATGCCATAAGCTTGATTTGTGCAGCAAAAAAAGTTCTTTGTAAGATATGAGAGGTCACGGTTGGAATCCTCCTATAGAAAGACCTCTCATATTTTGCAAGAAAGCGATATCGTTTGATCAATATGCAGCTCAAGGAATCAACCGTTCTCCATCATTGTCGCCATTAAAGTATTCGACGCTATTATTTATACGCAACTCTAAGAGTTGAGCAATGGATTCACAAAAGCAAGTATCGAACGGTCTCCTTTTTTTGAGCCATTTTAATCTCGCTCAAATTTGTCGGATACACTTCTTTAGAGTATATTCGATTGCGCTCCAGATCAAATTGCAAATAGATGCGCTACTGATGTGAATTACAATATCTAATTCACAAACTTAAATGATTGCCAGTAAGCCTGCACAAGAATTCATACCAGTTAAGAAGCACACAAAAATTTAGAGTTGCACGAACAAGTATTGAAAGCGCACTTTCAGCTTTGAACACGGCTAAAACTCGATTATATAAAAGCAAGTGAGATGAATATTGGGTCATGGATACTTTGATTGCTTACTATGTATTTGTAAATGATGCTATTATCGATTGCTCTAAAAGTAGCTGAGTAATTGTAAACTAGATGTTTAATGTGTATGGTGTGTTGGGTGACGGTTTTAGATGCAATTTTGGAGACATATTTCACAAAACAACATTTTTATAATGGCATGAAAAGAAACAAACTAGATTTCGAGAACTGACTCAAAAACCATGTTGTAACAACTTGGTTTTTGCAGAACGTCACCAAACACAAGCACGAAATTGTTTGTTCTTTAGGCTGTTGCTTCTTTCCATAGACATCGGCGATGTATATGTAACTTTCTTATAGATATGACTGAAAGATTGAGAGAGATTGATACAATATCTTAAAAAAGTGTCGTCCGAATCGTTCAGTCATTCATGAAACATTTGCAAATTATTTCGTTTACCAAGGATCTTCACCCGACATGTTTTTTAAATAAAAATGAAAACGAGGTCGTCCCACCGAACACACTTCCTGTATGATAAAGCATTTAAAATGGCGGAGGCGACAAAATCACGAGGAAGATTGTTGATGAAAGCAGGCTTTCATTGCGGTATATTTTGTAGTGGGCACCACCACCACCACCGCCACCGAAGATGAGGATGGGAAGGAAAGAGGCCCGCAATTTCTTTTCTGCAAATATTTGTGGATGTACATTTCTCTGTGTGTACTTTTTGTCATGCGAGAACGTCACATTTGAATGACCAAAAAGCAATTTTATACCCGGTGCTTCCTCTCTTTCTCACTCCTCTCCTTTTGGATGACTGTGTCCTTCAAAAAGTCCAAAAAAGCAGGGGAAGAATCCTGCGGTCTTTCCCTTACGTATTGCCGCCACGTCCTTCTTCCAATCGCTTTTCCCGCATTTGTTCCGAGGACTGATTTTTCCTTTTCCGAGATTGGACTCTCCGCCCGTTTAGTCTTTCGTTTTCGCACCTGATTCGGCAGCACCAACATCGCCAAATCATTTAAATTGACCGAAGTTGGTATCGGATTTGTAGAAGGTGCCTTGAGGAGCTCGGTATCTGCTTGTGTGTTCTCTTTGTGCGTTTTTTCTTCGGATTTTGATCCTTTTGGTCTAGTTTCCCTTTTGTTGAGATCACCACCCAATTTGGAAGCAGTAAACTCTGTAGTTCTTCCGAATCCGGCTTCATTGCTGAGGTTTGGCTAAAAGTTCGGTTTTCTTTTATTTGGAGATGGCTGCATTTCGGGCAGTGGTTCTTGTTGATCCTGTTGTGGATTTTCTTTATGACATTCTTTTCTGAGGATCACTTCCGTTTTGAGATTGGACTCTCCACTGCGAGTCATCCAGCGTAGTTAATTCGGCTACACCGACGTCTCAAAATCTGAAAATCCTACAAGCCATCTGAATTTTGTCCTTAATCGTTGTCGTTTGCCTGCAGAATTCGCTCGCCTTGGGTGTTGAAGCTCTTATTTGAGCGGCCGTTCTTGCCAGCTCCTGCGGGCTTCTTTTAATTTTCCGACATGGAAGAGGTTAACGGTATAGATCTTTCAGAGAAATTTCTTCCGTTCTTCTTCTGTTGTTTGTGCCTCGTGGATTTGGATTTACCGGTGTTCTCGTTTTTTTTCTTGCAGTTGTGGAGGCCAAGGACGGTACCATCTCTGTAGCGTCATCTTTCTCTGGGCATCATGAAGGTGATACTGGTGCTATCCATGTTTGTTTTCTTATGTGTCATTAAATCGAAGCGCAGGGATAAGTTTTTAACGATTTTAGTAACTATCTGTTCACGCATTATAATCTGGAATGGAGAACGTGGGCTCCTCTGTTTCCTCTCTTTCCTTTCTTTTGGAGGGAAGATGTGAGCGAGCATGGTATCTAGAAATGGTCGTTAATAACATTCACTGTAGGTTAAAACATCGTATAAATACTCGTGATTTCTATGGTACAGCCATGCAGTTGTCAGTCGACATATGTCTATTTTGTTGTCCGAGCTTTTTACTTGGTTCATGCGCATGCACATGGCTTCAGCTGTTCAGGATAGGGATCATGTCTTCCTGTCGCTTGCTGTCGAAGAAGCATACCGTGGTGTTGATTGTGGAGACGGAGGGCCATTTGGTGCCGTCGTTGTTCGAGACAATGAAGTTCTTGTAAGCTGTCACAATATGGTTTTGAAGAACACCGATCCGACTGCACATGCAGAGGTCACTGCTATTAGAGAGGTGAGAGCGATAGTAGAATTTCTTTCAATGTACTATTTTACAGTTATGGAAGGACGATCCTATTTGATTCTCGTTTATCTCTTTGCTTAGGGTTCGATGTTTCTTGTTGAAATATACAAGTACAGACATCTTCTTCTTGGTGCTTTTGGATTGAAATGTTAATTCTATCCAAATCTCTGCTCTTCTGGTTATGAAAGGGGTATTGAACTAAACATGTTCATTCCCATTTTTGGTACGCCATTATCAAATTTGGTTGGGAAAATGTGGTGAACACCAGCGATATTTGCATTGCATCTCCGGGACATGGTTTTTCTTTGTGAAATTATGTGACTGATAGAAGCCTTAACTAGGATAGAAAATCTTTGAATACATTTGGAATTCAGCAAAACCAGTCTTGCTGTGTCATTTTCTTTGATGCCTTATCTGCAATTGTCACAAACTTTTCCAGAATTGCTTTGAAAATTTTTCATGTTACTATTGGCTGATTTGCTTACCGAAAGGGGACTTTGACAGGGGACTGCCTAACCCTGAGTTGCCTATCAAAAATAGATAAATAAATAAACAAACATATAAATAACCAAAGAAAAGGGCCCATTCATGCAACAGTTTTTGAAAAGTGTAAGCGGCTGCCTCTAGAATTCCATATCAAATTTATTTTCTCAACTGAGGCATTCAAGTTTGAGGTATTGAATTTTTTCCAGCAAACGTATTTTAGGTTAGCCTTCTGCCAATCTCATGAAATCATCTTTCTCTTTCAAATAATGTTTTGGTCTATGACTTTAACCATTTGTTTGGCAGTCACATGGTTCCCTTTTCCTCTGAAACAAGGCTTAGTAGTGCTGTCTGCTAAAATTTCCATCTCTTGTTGCAAATAATTGGCTGATGAAAATTGTGCACACAACTCCTGCATCTGTGGTTAGTAAAACATGGTAGTTATCACAATTAAATCATATATCAACCAAGGAAGAGAATCCTTTTTTAGACATAAAACAACTGAAGATAAGTTACCTTTCTTGATCCAATTTACAAGTTATTTATTTACTTTACACACATTTAGCCTTTTAGAAGTTATTGAGCTTGTGATTTGTGAAGTGGCTATTTCATCAGAAGCAACACAAATGATGGTTTCAATGTTTTTCATATACTTGTTACAGGCTAGGTAAACTTTTCAGCATCAAAGAGATTGAGATGAGGTCCTATAATTCATCTACTTTACATTATTATGGTGAACAAAGAGCTGGAAAAAAAAAATCAGCACAAATTGGTTGAGAGGATGAGCTGTTATTCTTTGAGTATTGGTCATATGAAAGCTCATTCTTTTTGGAAAACTTACCGAAGCTATTGTAGCTCTGATCCTTGACCCAATAAGCTTAAATCTTTTTCAGCTAAACCCTATAAGCATCTTTTGCTTGGAACTGGGCCTTCAAGAGTAGGTAAAGTGTGCATCACCATTCTGCTCCATAGTTTATCATTGTTTTGATAATAGTTCTCTCCACAGCATCGTACAGAATTGAACTCTGGACATCTGATCTCATTATCAGTCACAGCATCAGCCTTGATGCTTTTGGAACCTTATATCATTTAGTTCAAACTGGAATTTGACTATACTAACCTCATTGTAATGGTCTGCTAGTAGTCCACCATGTTCTCTATCCATCACTTTTAACAACACTAAATTATCATTCCACCTCTTGACAGGGGGAGGAAGCTGATGTTTTACATGGGAGCCCAGGATAATTTACTTTCATAAAGAATGTTTTGATCATATTAGAATGTTAAGAGTGTAATCAGTATAAAAACGTTGAAGGTGACTCTTTATTTGACGAAATGTTGTTGGGAAGGACCAATGGACATTTCCAGGAAATCATCAAAAGGGGTTTTGACTTTTGCCAGGATCCCCCCTCCCACATAGTTCTATCCCTATGCTCTCTCTCTCTCTCTCTTTTTCTCTATCACACACACACACACAAACACTCATATGATGTACCAGTCTATAGCTTTGATTCTTGACCTTCCACCCATACTTGTACCTGTTCTAGGTAACAACAAGAAGCAGCATGAGCAAATAAAATACATCATTTCATGGTAACTAGCAAAGCTAACTTTCTTAGTATTTCAGATTCCTGAAATATGATTATGAGAAAATTTGATATTAAGTATGGATTATCATATTTCATAAATGACCTTTGACTAATCTAATGTAATCAACTTGTATAAAACATCAAGAAGATATTCCAGAATTGGCTATTATAGCATCAAATGGAAGAGTATTGGAACTTGGGAAAAATAGGAGAGCTCGGGATTATAACTAGAACAACTGATTATGTTTGCCTACTCCAAAATATGCATGCAGATCTTGGAAATCATTTGTAGTCTGAGAGCATATACTTTTATGTTGAGTCAGAGAGCATTTCTGCTGGTTTGGGAAATTCAAATGGACAATGAACATGTTAGTCAGTTTCCCAATTTTCCTAAAATGATTTGCAAACTAATTTTGCAAGGTGCAATTTGGTTTTTAGACATGCATAATGCTCTCCTTATTGGAGAGAGGAAAAAGAAAGAATAGAGAATAAACCAGACAGCTATCCGCCGATGAACAGTTTACTAGGTGAAATGAAACATGGACAGCTGGTCCTATGGTTTGTCCATGTAATTATTGCTGCAAGTTCTGTTTAGGAACTTGACATATTTTATTCAACATTCACAAATCTACCATCCTCTAAAACAAGTAATGCATTAGAATTTAGAACTAATGTTTAAGAAACAAATTTGTTGGCATAACATGCAGTTCTGTCCTATTATTAGCTTTAGCATTTGATCAAGGATTAGCATACTACTTGAATATCTGTCTCAAAGAAATGTGTGCGCCACCAAATCAAATACATGCTCCTAACTGATTTTCCTGTCTATCTTTCTTTGAACTGGTTATTTTGTTTTTTGAAAATAAAATACTGGTTTAGCTTTGAATATGTGCATATGCATATGGGCCTCTAACCAAATTTGTCAAATTTGGAAAGCCAAAGCATATCTCAATCCTTTTATGAGCCTTGTTGTAGGGCTGCATCCTCATTTTTGCCACACAAGTTAATAATATACTGTTGCCAGTTTAACATCAATTTGTTTCGAATGATTCAACTTCAGCCTCCAAACAATCAACAGTACCAAATATTTAATGCAGAATTCTCTATCTAAGAGATTAGATGATCCTTATATCCTGGGTTCCAGAATGTTAATCATAAGGTTTACCATAGTTTCCATTACGGGTAGAATCATTTATTTATATAATATTCTATAACTTTGTTTGCTTGGAGAAAATCTACAAACCAAAAATAAAGGAAAACCGAGCTTCTACAAATGAATCACTTGGATGGTGTGCTTAATATTTTCTCTGTTCTCACACTAAAAGCTCTTAAAGTTGGTGATCAATTTCGTCGAAGATGTTGAAGTGGTCCATTAAAGTTCTCCAATGTCAGTTGGTCATTGCTTGGTTGGCAACTTCGGAGATCGAAAGTACATGAAATTTAACTTTTTATCTGTTAACTATTCTGTCCTAAATGAGGATACCTGTTCACTTAGGAGCAGGTTTTTTTTCTGTGCACAATCTTTGACATAGAGAATGTAACTGGAAGCAACAGATGGTGTGGCATATAATGAGTTTCAGATCTGCATATAATGAAAAATTTTAAGGTTATTAAGAATAAGTTTCATAAGAAAAAAAAAAAAAAAAAAAAAAATCAAACTTTAGGAACATATAAATAGTTTTGAGCTACTATTGTGCATCATGCATCGCAGTGTATTGTATAGCTATCCAGCTCCATTTTCAAGTGTTTAATTCGCAAGGTAGAGTGACATCTCCGAGCATTATTTTTTCTTTTGTCTTTGTTTATGTTTAAAATATTGATGGTTGTGCTATTTGCTGGGATGATACAATTTTATAATCTGTTGCAAAGCGCCATTGTATCCACTTGCTATGTAGTTGTTCTTCGTATCAAACCCGATGGTCATATCATCTGAATTTTTTTTTTATGCAGGCATGTAAGAAGGTAGGGCAGATTGAGCTGTCAGAGTGCGAAATTTATGCATCTTGTGAGCCATGCCCTATGTGCTTTGGGGCAATTCACCTCTCCCGCATTAAGGTATTGAAAATCATCATTTTCAGTTTATAATCTAGGTTTCATGGGATTGGCATGGTCTGATTGCTCCTCTTGCTATGTAAGGGAGGGCCATTGTCTTGTGGATTGGATAGGTTGTCTGTTCTGTCAGCCAGCGTGAACATGCCTTGCTGAGGGATACTCACCGATATGAAGTGCCAAATTGTTTTGTTTACACTTATGTATATATATGGGGAGATTAAATCCAGAAAACCCACTCTTAGATACATTCTGACAACTCGCTCTTCTCTCATTCAAATGCTTTAGAGCAATTATGCATGTGGAGATAGGAGAGTTCTCTCTCTCGCTCTCTCTCTCTTTTATTATATATATATATATATAGGGTGGATCCCTCCAGCCAGGATGGGTCCTCTCCCATACAATCCACCTGATGGTTTCCATCGGGTGGCCTCCTTTCATGCATGCGTGCTGTGAGAGGTTGGAGGAATCCAGTTTTATATATGAATGTGGCTGATCAAACCTCGTCAAATGTCAGCCAGTTCAGTTGAGTATCTCAAACAACAATATGATCACTCATGCCTTGGATTTTGATGGCATATGATTGCAAATGGTGCACCCAATCCCTGACCAGTTCCCTTCTCATCTTTTGTTTTCATTCTGCTGATTCTTGTATTGTCTCCCTAGTATGTTATGTAACAAGGCTGCTTTATCTGTTTTTATGTAGAGGTTGGTCTATGGAGCTAAAGCAGAAGCTGCTATAGCAATTGGATTTGATGACTTCATAGCAGATGCATTGAGGGGCACTGGCTTCTACCAGAAAGCGAATCTGGAGATCAAGAGGGCCGATGGAAATGGTGCGATAATTGCTGAGCAAGTGTTTGAGAAAACCAAGGAAAAATTCCAAATGTACTGATTTATGCTTTCTAAGACATGCTTCATTTATGACTTCTCAAGAAGATTCCTGCTGTATTTAGTATTCAGGATATTGCCTCTGATATTGCTCAATCAATTTCTCATTGGCCTACCATTCAACTCATGATTGTGTTGAGTTTTAAGCGTGGAACATGGATGACACCCACATTTGTTCTCTGTCTCTTGTCTCTGTCTCTGTGTGTGCATGCATACCTCAGATCAACTCGGGCCTGAGAACCAGTAGTGCAGAAAATAGCGCATGCAACACGGGAAGTGCGTCATTTTGCATGTCAAAATGAACCTAAGCCACTTCCTTCAGGCAGCTATTTTATCATCACTGGTCTTGGAAGCATGCACATTCGCCAAGGAAATGAACGATCACGCACAGTCTTACTGTTAGGTGATGTTGAATCTGATGACTGGACAGTGTAAAATGCAGAATTTCGACAAAAGGGACTCTGATTCCCAAGATTGCACGGCAAACATGGAAACAAGGATAGAACACCCATCAGCCAATAATGTTTCTGAAAAATTGGGTGGCCAGCCAGCTACTTTGTTCTGCTTTTGAAAACTAGCACCTTTACCTTGTTCACACTGAGTTTTCTCTGCAAACAAGCAAAAATTGGGGTTAGGCAGATCTTTTTCAGTTGCCAAGAGATGGGCCTCGGAATCCGAAGAATGAAATCTTGACCTCAGATTTGAACATTGTGAGACCAATGCCCTAGCCAGGTGATAAGGTGATCGAGACTACTATTGGCACAACAAGCATGTCACGGACAAAAATTACAAAATGAACATGTCCTTTGAAAAAAGATAGCACCAAGAAAGTGAATGAAAAACCTTTCTCGTTTTGGCCGATTGCCACATTGCATTACATATGTAAACTTAAATGGCCGAGTCTGATAGGTATCTTAAATTATAAATCATTTTTACTTATTAAATAGTTTAATATTCCGATACAAACCAATGCGAATCGGCTAATACGCCCCATCATCCAGCAACCTGGAACAGTATCAGAATCGAGACTGAGAACACTGCCCACAACAATCTTGCAAGGTTTAGCAAATACCCACGTCGCCCGCCCTTCCACATTCATGCATCTATGGACGATGTTAACATGAAATCAAAGCCTTTTGTATCCTTCCGCCTTCTATGAGCGTTGAATTTTATAGTCCTATAAGATTATCAATTGCCACCAAGCAAACGAAGATCAGAAAGACCAACTTGGCCAATTGACCGGAAATTGAAAGTACAGAAATCTAGCTACGTCGTTATCCTTCATGCATCGTGGATCATATGGATGGAAGTTGTGCACGTCATTGCACGTTTGGGGGGCAGTCTACGTAATGTCTACAGATGGACCAGAGGCTAGAGAATTGGCATCTAGATGGATGGGTATCGAGTGGTACCAGGGCTATGTTATCCATACAGTGAAGAAGGAGATAAAGACAAACGAAATCAAACAAAGTGTGGTCCTCCTGAATTTTATGAGGTTCGCAGATTCATTCAAGTTGGACGCTTTTTCTTTTCTGAACTCAAAAGGCTACTAGAAACTAGTCTTTTCCTATCGGTTCCACTACAGGGGAGAATCGAAAACTTCTTTTCATGGCTGAAAGATTCTTGCTATCATGAAACCCAAAAAGCTAGAATATGCATCTACGGTCTACCGATTAGAGAAACAAACTCCCCTTCTTTCAAGCATGGCTGCACAGTAGAGAAAAAGAAAAGATTTTCAGCAAGTACAAGATGATTAATTAGAAGGGCAAGATTAATCTAGTATAATTTCGTATCAAACAATGAGAACACCCTTTCCCCTCAAGGGTATTACAATTAGACCAAGAAATGCTAGAGTCTCAGGATTTGGAGTGAGGAAGCTGTCTAGAAACTTGGCAATTCAATCGGAAAATGTTGAATTTCAGGGAAGGATTCTGTGTTCCGGCTAGTTTAAGGAAGTCCTCAGGAATAAGCACTCTGCAGCAGATCGAGCAACAGGTACCTTGCCATTCTTCCACAGACGAACACATAATGAATGAAGTTGAGTGGAAAGGTTTCGATTAAATTAAAATTGCTGCTGAGTTTGATTACTGATGAGTGCATGCATGTGGAACATCCCAATCCCTCATTATTCATCAACGTATTGTAATCCGTGGGCGCCTGGGGTCAAGATGGTGGGAGCCGCCACCACCACCACTGGTCTACCTGATTCAGGATAAATGGTTGTCCCATCCGCAGTTGTGGTTATGAAAGGTTTTAGGTAATCTTTCATATCAATTAATATTAGTCAATTCAACCGGCTGTAGAAATCAAATTCTTTGAATTTTAAAATCAGGGGTTCAGACTGATCTAGAAGTAGAAGAGTTATAAAATCCAATTTCCATGCTGAATTTGGATTTTCTTTTTTTGAGAGTTCTGAGTTTTAATTTTTCTTGTGTGTTGTTACTGAGTTTTCACTCCTCTCTAGCTAGCAAGCTGATACGTGGAGTCCAGTATGAACATTAGTTACTGAACTGCCAAGTTATTGGATGGCTGAGCTCACCCAGCATATAATAATAATAATAATAACAATATTAATAATAAGAAGTAGACCTTGGCTTATAAAAACCATAAGAATTCCGACCATTACGCCTCTCTTCTATGTATTTGCTAAGATGTGACATCCCAGGAAGAGACAGGTCTGGGTTGTATTCTTCACTACACACGGAGACACTTTCTTACATAGATCGCCCATAGATTGTGAATAATGAATTATCTCTTAACCTTTAACTGGGAGTCTAATGCACTTAAAACTTGAATTAGCCTGAGCAAAAGAGGCGATCTTATTTCTTAAAAGTAACACAAATATTGCCTTTCTTTCGGAGTATCTTTCATAAAGACAAAAAAATGCCCTTGGAAGGATACGTGTATATATATATATATATATATATATATATATATATATATATATATATATATATATATATATATATATATATATATATATATATATATATATATATATAGAGAGAGAGAGAGAGAGAGAGAATCAACTGTCTAAAGTGCCAATACAATGAAAATATATAACAAAATTTGGGGACAAGAGGTCCCCTAGGTACGAATCAACTGTCTAAAGTGACCATATGATCATTTTCACTAGTCCCTCACACATATGTGTAGCGCGTGCCCGTGGCTATCCTTTCATGCGTAGTTACATAGATTTTTAATCATCTAGTTAATGTTTCGAATTGGCAAATTGACACTATGGCTGGGCAGCGTGCTGGTCGGGCCAGCCCAGTTTGGCCTAATTTGAAGCCAGGCTCAGGCCTGTCCAGGAGGCTGACCCTGCGTCCTAGGCCTAGGCCCAGCCAAGCTTAACCCAGTTATAATAAAAAAAATATTTAAAATATATAATTTTAATATACAAATATATACGTTTAATAAAAATATTAAAGTATAATAAAAATACTTTTTATATATTATACTGTCAAGCGGAATCTAGCCCGATCCCAAGCTCACCTCTAACTGACACCAATTTTTGTACATCTGCCCGCTTGCATGTGCTACGTAATCTGTTTGGATTTTTTAATGTGATACTGCTTAACGTCACTAAAGAGCTCATCGTCGACGCTATTCGTCTTCGTATTCGTGAACTGCTAAATTTACTAACACTTTCTTTGTTCGCGTAAGTAATGACTCAATTTCCTGTAGTGCAAAAAATGGTGTGCGTGTATGGTTTCATCAGCATTCTCGATCCTAAAGAACGAAGTTATAGCTTGCAGAGTTTGTCAACAAGAGAAGGATCATACCAAAGCACAAGGAAAAACGTCGAAATTTTCATTCACAAATTCGGTTCTAGTTTTCCATTGCAACACCCAAATACGATCATTTCCATTGGGTTTGTATGGACAAGATTAATTAAATTAGCCGTCCCATATATAGCTGTCCCAATTTTCAAAAATTCGACAATATACATAGATATGGTTGGGATGTCCAAAAATTATATTATCCAAAAAGATATTGCTTTGATGTATAAGTGGAATTGTATATGACATGAAAAACCTGCTGCACCTGCTTTTGAATCTTTGCCTATAAAATGTGATCATCCATTTCTTTTCTCAACCTTATTATGGGCAACCACTTCCATATAATTTTATTTGGGTAAGACACAGGCAAGCCATTAGATGGTCAGATATTTAGATGGCCAAAGGTACTTTCATATGTCCCCTTGAACATTTTCTCATTCATGCACTTTCAACGACACTGCACTTTCATATGTCCACATAATTCCTTAAACATTTTCTCACCATGGCAATCAGGGGTGGAGCTAAGGGGGGCGTACAGAGTCCCCGCCCCCTCCAAAAAAAAAATACATGTAAATTTTTAAAAAATTTAATTGTCCTATATAAAACTTTTGAAAAATGATATTTTCGACCCCTCTCATGAAAAATTTCTAGCTCCGCCCTTGTTGATAATTTAGGTTTTGTACATGTTGATCAGTGACGTGAGGCGCCACATTGGAAGAATAAATTACTTTTTTGAATATTTAAAGCGCAGCTAGCCCACTTATGCATGTCTGCATATGTGTGATGTCACTCTACGATCGATGACGACATGCAGATAGGAGAAAGCCGATTGGGATATATATTGGCCTCTTCAATGCTTCTTTTATATATATATATATATATATATAAAAGCCAATAATCTCTCTCTCTCTCTCTGATTTAGTTTACTTTTGTAAGCTGCAAATCATGTTTCTGTGGACATTTATATTGCGTGTTTACTTAAAGTCTAAAGATATGAATATGAAGAGAATATTCGTCGAACGCCAGTAAGGTTTGAATCTGAGAGACGTCAGAGAGGAGCGGCTCGATCGGCATCAATATGAAGCCAATTAATTTTAGCTGCATCGTATGTCTGAAATATCTAGATGAACGATGAGCTTTTTCTTTTCACATTGTTGATATGAAAAAGGAGTCTCTGTAACGATATTCCAAGTATAGGCATCTAATCTACGATAAAATTAATGTTCACCAACAACCCCTTTCGCCCAGCTGGATTTGGGTTGAAGAAAGTCAAGTGACCACAGTCTGCCTATGTATTCAAAAAGAAAAATATCAACATCCCTTTTTAAATGTCCAAGTGTAGGACCTGCCTTTTATGATATATAATTGCTCCCAGGACCACCACTCTGGCGATTTATTATCTCAGTTCAATAAAAATCTGCTGCAAAGCTAGGAACTTGAAAAAACAGGAAACTATTTCAGAGGGTTAGTTGGAGTTAGGTATGCACAATGTAGGCCACGCCAATCTTCTCATGGTTTCCTGAAGATCCTGTGTTTATTCAAATATCTCAAATGTGGAGGCACTTTGAACATATATTTCATGCACACCAAAACACAAATACGTAAGAGGACTCAAATCTGCCAATGCTGAATATCGACATATGGCAAAAAACTAAAAATAAGAATTGAGAGCATTATAAACAATTGTTAAAATTACCATAGATTGTTGTCATTCCAAAAACCGAGGCTAATGTTCTTTTTTATTTTAGTGACAAATTTTTAATTATGTGTACATATGTATATGTCTGTCTATGTATGTGTTAATTAACATAAGAAGATAACCAAAATATCTTTTCTTTTTTTCCTTAATTTTCTGTCAACCTTCTATGTTGGAAAGATGAATGGCCAAGATGATTCCTTAGAGGTATTGCATCTAAGAGTAATATATACTCTCTCTCTCTCACAAAATTAAGCAAGGCGGCAAATGGTATGTAACCTTTGAAATGATGAAATGATTTCATGCAAAGATTTCTCGGTTAGAGGTGTTCATGCAATGATGTAATCTTAGAGGTGTTCATGCAAAGATTTCTCGGTTGATTGGGAATGGCGAAAGGATGATTACATACTTCTTATGTTAAATTTTGGTACTCATCTGTGAAACCAAATTTGCAGCAATTTAGACATTAATGGTATTGAATTTCTCCACCATATATATACTTTCTCAATCGAATACTACAAAATGAATCTGGAAAGCATCTTCCTCCATTAACAGTGAAGTAGAGTTAGGCTTCCCTACCAGATTATGTCGGGATGTAGGTGCAACCGACACTTGATCTTTTGACCTTCTTCAACAAGTCTCGATCCATCCACTTGGCTGTGTAGACGGATCTCCTCCTGCCGACGCTGAAGAAGAAGAAAACAAGAGAGAGATGGTGAAGGCGATGAACGTGATGCTTTACAATTTTGTGAATACAAAAACATGCTACCAATAATAAAATTGAGATATTCTGCGTGCCTAATTTTAGATGGTTTATAATGAGCTTCCTGTTAGGCAAAGCTAGTAGTAGCGAAGGGACGAGTCGGCTTTCGATATATTCGGCGACGCATGAGGAGAAGAGTCCAAGTTATACGTTACGATGCTACTGTCGCCCTATCCATGTAGCTAGCTACCATATTTTATCAGGCTCCAATCTTCTTCTGTTTTTTTCTTCTTCTTCTTCTTCCTCCCGCTTCGTGCAAACCAAACATTCATGATCGAGCGTTTGAACTCACACATTCATTCACAAGACCCAAGATTCCTCTTCCCAAAAGACAAATGACGCATCACTTTTGAGAAGAAAACATCCCCTTACCAACAAAAAAGATGAAAGAAGTAGTCAAAGTTATGCACATTGAATTCATTGAAAATTGAGATGCGTGTCCTTGTCAAATTCTGTCCAGCCAAAATGAAAGCGAAGTTTGGTTGTTTGGTTGCCTTTCTCCTCGGATGCTTACTGCTCAACCAAAGAGCTGACAGCTGCTATGATATTATAGATCTATAAATTGATCCTCAAGAAAGTTAACATCATGCGGAGAAAACGTTTAGTTTCTAACTTAAAGGTTATCAGCCGATCTGTTTTTCGTGTTTTTCTCCTTACTTGATATGAATATATCAGGATACATTTCGTTGTTTTCTTTTTTAACTTTCACTAGTGCGGGTGGGAATATTTGCACTTACATTGTGTTGCCAGACCAGCCGGAACCTGGGTAGACCTCGAGTCCATCGAGGTCCCATGTCTTTATCAGGCTTGGCCGGCACTAAGTGGGACTCACGATCACGACAGCCTTGGTCTGGCGCGGCTTGTGGTCGGTCCTGCTAGGTGCCCAAGTCTTAGCCAAGTCTCTCTTAGCCCCACATTTCTTCCTTTCTCATTGCCGTTCCTCCTTTTTATTCTGCCTTTTTTCTTCTTCCCTGCTCCTTTTCTCATCTTTTTGGTGTCACGCCACCTAATTTATCTTTGATATGCGACTGAAAATGGTGCAATCAAGGCCCGGCTGGGCCGTCTGTGTCTGGGCCATTATGAGCTAATGAAATTGTTGGCCATTAGCTGACCCAACATGCGCATATTGCTAACTGGGCAACCTTGACCTATTATGTAGGCAAGGTATTCAAAGTTGGGCAATATTGTTTTGTGCACAATTCCTACTAATCTAGTGGCGGTTTGAGCCCGGCGAGGTCTTGCGAAGACGGGACAACTCCACTTACGTTATTATTAGAAAATTCCCCTATCATCCATTGACCACAATCTTGCATGTGGGCAGCCTTGGATTTATATATATATATATATATATATATATATATATATATATATATATAGGGTTTGACCATGTCCGAATGGGTGCCGCACTCTTCGACCTTAGACTATCTAAGAATGTGTGCTTCATTTATATTTATATTTATATTTATATATAAGAAAATTGAATAGTGACTCTGGCTTTTCAGAGTTACCCAACCATCTAATAGGATGTTCGATTCAATATGATCAATGCTTAAAGAAAAACAATGAGAAAAAAGTAATGGACATTTTTGTCATTTAATATTAATTCATACTTTTTTCTTTTTGTTTTTCTCTCGATAATCCATTTGCTTTGTATAAACAGCTTTGAATAGTTGGCTAGGTTAATTGGATAGTCAGAGCCATCATTCACTCACTACCATTAGAAATGAAGTTATTAAAGGACAAGAGTCTATCCCCCAACAAGCGGGAAGATGGAGCTTAATTTGCAGGATGATGAGCCTTATGCACAAATACTGAACTCAACAAAATTGTTTGATGGAAGCTCAGACCATCAAGGAACGATTCAGTATTGAAGGAGGCTCCAGTTAAGCAATTAAAACTTAATTATCAAACAAACTAACTTTGTTCTTGAATCAAAACTTCAGACGCATCCGTGGACTCTGAAGACATCGCAAAGTCTATATACTCTTTCCATATACGGCAAGTTATCTGTGACAATATTGACATGGCCAAATGTCTTGGTCAAATAAACTAAGGTTCTCATTTAAATAAGTTTTGATGGATTAGGTCTCAATGTAAATACATTTATCATGCATCCAATTATATCAAACTCTGACGAACTAATTCTTGCACTCATTCGAGTTGACCTTTTAAAATATCTCACTCAAGCTTGATCACTCAAACCCGCGCCCACTAGTTTGGACCCAGCTCTAGATCGAGACAAGGTCACCATGGTTGGGATGAAGTCAAATTACCTACAAGCGCCCCCTGTAGGGCTGCAATTCCAATAGATCTGCCCTTTTTGTGAAATTTCATATGTGGTGTTGATTGCCACAATAATTGTCAAAAAAGGGCTGAACTACGAGAATGTGCCAAGGCTACGATGTTAATCTACTAATACAATAGGCAAGCAATGAAAAGTCAGTTGGTCAATGCTCTACCATAGTAATTTCCGGAGAAATCAGCTGAGAACAGACCTGCATAATCGATCGAGTCCTTGATTCTTTATTTGACAAAGAAGAAGGAGAAATTCACTTTTTATTATTTGCAACAAAAGAAAAAGTTTTGTTTTTCCTCTATTTTGCACAAGTCTAGTTATGATATTTATTTAAAAGCTGGGAGCTCTCACGGAATTGATTTCAATTTAGGTTTTGAATCAAGAGCTTCCTTGCCAAGGAAGAACAAGTGAACCGACAAGAAGGATTATTGAGTCTTGCTACTTTGAGCAAAGTGCTTGAGCTTCTCATGCACAAGGGAACACCATGGCGCTGTGCTCCGATATCCTCACCGACCATTTATGCAGATTAACGTCCACAGCAATCCAGAATACCAATGATGGTGTCCCCCGAAACTTTAATATTAAGAACCCCACCAACTTGAGGACACCATCTGGAGTTCTCCTATGCGGGCCTTCTGACCTGCTCTTCTCATCTTCATCCCATGGATGAAATGCAGAAAATAATTTCATTTTGACCTAAAAAAAAAAGACAGAAGACAGCGAAAGGAAGATGAAGAAGAAACGACACCCCAGATTTGAGCAAGAAAGGAAAGTTGAATAAAAAGCACATTAAGCGGGCCTCTCTCTCGTCGGTCTGTCTCTGCGCCAAAATTAGACCAGAAAAGTAAACTGAGAAGTCTTTCTACGAAGGTGAGCCAAGGGAAGAAGAGGGCAAGGGAGAAGCTGTTCTGAGCATTTGATTACGTCCTCCATGGCAGAAAATTGGTTTTTCTTTATGGTGGCAGTGCCGAGACGCTGTGTTTATGTGTGTCTGTATGTGGGCGCCGATATCGTCTGCTGCACGCCTGGCTGGTGTGGCCAACCGGCCTCCCGTTTCTTTGACTTCACCGTCCACTTTCACATGGCCACACGACAGACAGGGAAGGGCCGTCGCCATACTACAATGGGACTCTCCATCTTCCTCTCCACACCGTTCCGTGTTTCGCCCTTCCTTTTCTCCTCCTAATTTCTCCCCTTCTTTTTCAGTCGCCAAACATAGACTCATTGACGCTGAGATCTTAGCTAAATTAGGTGCGTTCCTGTTCTCGTGAACTCGAGACTAACTTGTTTGGTTCAAAAAGTGCGTTTGTTCAAGTGTAGCCGAGACCGTGATATATTTCTGATCAACTTTTCGACTCGTCAGATCGCCAATGGTTTTAGTTTCTTGAGCTTTAAGTTGTTGAACAATACCGGAACTAACTTTAATTGTGAGATATTGGGCACCTTATTTTTTTATTGGCACTTCAATAAATGCAACTTGGGAACTTTTGAATGCATTCTTGGTTAGACCTGACCAAGTTCTTGATATTCTTTCAAACTTTCGGTTGCATAATTTACTCATTTGTTGCACATTCAACATTAAGTGCGACAGGTTGCCCAGTGGTAAAACGTCTGTGAGACCAAGTTCCTGAAATTCAATTGCTTTGACGCTTGCAATTACTGTGAGACCAAGTATATCTCCATTGCAAGCTAATATATATGAGGCCTGCTTCCTCCTCTTCGGCTTTCCAATGAATAAGGTGGAAATTGGATGGCATGGTGTGGATCAAGTCTATGTTCTCAATGTGAAAGCATGAAAAGGCGACTCAGATTCTTCACCGAAGTAAATTGAGCCCAGTCTTGATCATCAGGCTTCCTCAACGTGGCATGGTAGCTAAGTTCATGAAACCCTAGCTAGTTTGCCTCTTACAAAATGTGGTGAGTAATAAACTGCTACCAGCTCATTCTATTACATTTAGCAGAATGAGATCCACAAACTAGTTAAAATAAAGCTTCTCATACTAACCTACTATGATCCAGATTTGCCATAGACTAGCAGGTAAAAGTTGCTCACAAGAACCTTCATTGACCCAGATCTTGAACTTGAAATATTATGCTAGAGAAGAAAGCAGAAATGGAATTCATAGACTAGGAAACATTTTAATTAATACTTGGGCTTACACCTAATATGGAGTATAGCGCATGCATGTTAGCTTATGTTCATATTCATAGCATTTTCCACACGGAAAACCAGTCCTTCCATTGAAATTCTTCGTCTCCGTTGCCGTCTTGACGAATGTTTCCTCCTAATTTTGAACAAACAAGAAATTGCCATCTAAGCTTTAGTCACGACAATATCAATGGATGCAAAAAACCTTGTGAGAACAAGATATTTGTTTTTGAGGTGATGCTCTAATTTGCAATGCTAACTTTACATAATAAATATCTTAAACAAACCAAGAACATGTTTATGCTTTTTTATTTAAAATCATATTCAATAATTGGCTCCCTCCACAAGAAGGTAGCTGAGGTATCGGCATAAGATGTGACTTTTACCATCACAAAAGTCATGCTAGACCATTCACAAACGTGCTCCCTAAGTCATGGCATTGAAGGATCAGCATGAAACCCTAATTTCACCTGGAAGGAATCTATATGGTTCAATATATGGTCTGGAAAGGACCATACCTCTGCACTTTTTGGTCATTTGGAGTTTGGCATTTGCATTTAATTCTGAATTGACCTCTGGATTGTAGGTTAACATCCAACACATCTTCTCAATTCCATCCACATCTTTGAACTATTATTCTTTCCCCTATGAATAGCCATTGGAAATTGATTAGTCTGAAAGTTGTCTTCAAAATTTCCATATTTTCAGTTGAATTCTAGTACATGTGGATGGACATATAGTAGATCAGATGGCAATATAGTCAGTTAATGCCCAGGAGACCATCTAAACTTAAGACTCTTGTAATTCCCAAGAGAAAGGACTTATTCTTAGACCGTTTCCCATCTAAAGAAGAAGTCCATTTCCCATCTACAGAAGACCTAAAGCTATTGCTATCATCAGACTCAGTTAGTGAAGGAAACCCACAAATTGGCCCGGCCCAACTCCATTAAACACATGACCATAAAAGGCAGTGACTTGTTCTTTCTACAAGACAGGTCTAACCTTAGGCGCCCCAGCAGCCCAGTCAGGGTCAAAAATTTGTCAGGCAGGCAACGGAGGTGGGTTCAATAGTCTACCCGATCATTAAGAGGGTGGATGAAAAGTGTGATAAGTGGGAACCAGTCTGGAATAAGGTTCCAATTTGTGGGGTCTTTCCGTTGATGGAGGGCCAACCTCGGCCTTAAATGGCTCGCTTTATAAAGCTCCAGCTCCTTAAAATAATTCATTTAACAATCCCGAGTCTGACCCTGAAATGAACAATATTATCATTGAACAAAAATGTTAAGTTCCACTCAAGGGTCTCTTTCATGTTGAAAAGGTCGGGGCCACCATAACTTGAGTGCAATCACAAGCATCAGTAGGTTCAATAAACCCGTAGAAAGTTAGGTTTAAGGCTAGATGGATGGAGTTAATACAATCTATGTATGGTTGTAGTGATAGCTTGTGAGAATTTTCTTCTCTTTCGATGAATTTCTAGTCAGAGTGGAGTTCAAGGATCACATGACTATGGCACTACCAGTTGTTTCTTATTCATGTCCTCTCTCTCGTATGAAAGGGCCCTATCTGTAACTACGTGAGCGGTTGGTTTGTGTTTCTTGTATTCATATGGGTGTGCACTGTAGAGTTAGGCAGATGGTGTGCAAGGTGACGTACAGATGGGTTGGTTTAAACTTTAAAATAAAAAGGAAAAAAGTAGACGTAGATAGATTTTCTAGTAAACACTCGCTTGAAGTGCTATAAACTGATCAAAGAAACTGCAACTTCGAAAACGACGCTTCTCTCTTTCAGGTCTACGATGCCTTTTGTTTCAGTTGGTAAAATGTCATTTCTCGCGGTAATTCCTGAGCATTTAAAACCCTCAATTAAGTTACCGGCGTACTGGTACTCTAGTTGTCTCACGTAAGAGTCGAGACAGAATGAATTTGTCGCCCTCCGAAATTAAATCGCAGATGCAACTAGTCTTCAGGCCATATAGTTGAAACATGAAGTTTCGAACTGCATACATAGGAGTAGTCATACAGACGACGCATTTAACTTTCTAATGGGTAAATACATAAACGCATCTAGCAGATGTATCTGTGGTTTGTTCTGATTAATCGATCTCCCTCAGGTCTGACAGAGAGAGGCCCATGGCCATGTCTTATTAGCCTGTTCTGAAATATTCTATCACCGCCTCAACCTGCCGGAACCAGAAAAAGGGACAGCACAGATTAAATAAGACATGCATGGAAGGAAGAAAAGGAATCGAGCACGTACACATGGAAGCTGCACAGTTGAAACTCTTGGTTGACTCTGGACGCAGCTATACCCAGCTATCTTGCTAGGGGGGAGGAGGGGGTTAGGTCCTTCCTCCCAAATCAAGGAGAATGAGGGTCCTGGTGACGTTGACTCGCTCGGAGTCTGAAGCTCATGTCTTCATCCGCCATGGATGACAGTACCAGCTAGCTCACTAACTCACTACCAGAAAAGAGAGAGAGAGGTCCAGTTTGAGCCGAGGGAGGGAGCCAGTCTCGGAATCTATCGTCAGGATGACGTGGCTAAGGGTGAACGTGTCCTTTCCTTATTGGATGGTTAGATTAGGTGATTGCAGAAGTGGGGCCTGGCGAGGCTCAACCACCGTTGAGAGAAGTGGCGTCAACCTTGTTGACTCGTGAGGACGCTGACGTGGAAAAGCGGCTCCAACTACGCGACGGGAGGCTGTCGTCGTCGGACGTCGGACTCCGTTGGGAGCAGTACATGAATGAAGAGCCGCGTCGTGTTACAGGGAGGCCCCCTCCCTCTTCCACTCTGCAAGAGAGAACGCGGCTTGACGTCAACGGTAACGGCGCCTGGTGGTGGCCCCGGCGATAACAGATAGTCTTCCCTCCGCCCCTCCCCATTCCGCGAGCGACGTTGTCCTTACTCGACCAAGACCTCTCTCTCTCTCTCTCTCTCTCTCTCTCTCTCTCTCTATCTCTCTCTCTCTCTCTCTCTCTGACTAGTAGTATCTTCTCGCAGGGTCTGCCTGCCTTCATCGCCCTCATCATTATCATCATCTTGTGGGTTCAATTTCTTCGTCTTTGTCGCCACCATCGTCTTCGTCTTTGCCATCTTTCGTTCCATTACTTCCCTGAGTTATTACGCACTCCTTTTCTTGCAACTGCTTTAAGACCAACTTCTGTGGCCGTGGACTTCTTATATTCCAGCCACCTCCTTTCGTCCACCGATCGGTCATTTAAGGGCTTCAGTTGGTGATCCTGATTGCTCCCTCCCTTCCTTATTTTTATTGTTATTATTCTCGTACCACAGACCCATTAGCTCTCTCTCTCTCTCTCTCTTTTTCTCAACCTACCGCCTTTATCACTGGGCCGTCAGTTTACTGAGTCCTCCGGGGTGCTTCCTATTTTCTTTCTTCCTCTTCTCTTATAGCTGAAAATCACAGGCACATCCTCTCTCTCTCTCTCTCTCTCTCTCTCTCTCTCTCTCTCTCTCTCTCTCTCTCTCTCTTTCTCTCTCTAAAGGCATGGAAGGGTTTGGAGAAATAAGAATCGTAGACTCCAGTGAGATATCTCTGCATCGGTCTGCCGCCGCTGCACGAACACCGGCTAATTGTTCAAGGACGGACATGTTAGTGAGCACACCTGGTCGGCATGACTCAATTATGGAGCTGGACTTCTTTTCTAGGGATGCAACCAAAGATGGCGATACCTGTGGAGAAGCACCTGCGGCGATCCATGGCAAAGAAGATGCTCCAGTTTTTCATGGCGGTTCACGCGAGAGATATGATTCCGGTTCCATTGTAAGTGTTGCTAATCCGATTTTCAGTCAAAATCATGGATTCGATTGCCTCACTTCCAAATTCAAAACCCCAACCTGGATTGCACAAGAAAATATTATTTTGTGTATAATATAACCGGGGGAACCATGCAAATGTTGTCTAGTGAGAGCTTTTTCCGTATAGCTTCTTAATCTGGTGAAAATTTTCGTTCACAATCCTTACAATAGAAAAGGTAAACCAATTTCTGAACTTATTGACATGGCAGATAGGATTGAGTCTACTGACTACAAGCTCCGAGTGTCAGCGCGCTCCAGATGCTGATCAAACTAAGAACGAGGTGAGTTCACTGGAGCATATTTTGATCTAATTAGCCATGTCTACATATGTATATGTATATATTCTCAGATCATAATCCCGACACTTGGGAGAAACGAAATGAGTTTCGCTTTTTCTGGTGGTAGGTGGTGACTCTTCAGTCAGAGCTGAATCGGTTGAAAGAGGAAAATCTCATGTTGAAAGCCATGTTGGAACAAATCGGAAAAAGTTACAGCTCGTTAGAGTCGCAGTTATATCTCGGATTGCAGCATCAAAATAGATTAATGCCGGATACTAAGCAGGTTGGAATTCGAAACCATATCATCTCTTCATCATTTTTTATTCTTACACGACAAAGATGCGTTTTAATTTTCCTTGCTCGCTTGACTTGAGAGCATATAAAAAAAAATCATCCTGACAAAACAATTTGGTATATCTGCAACTTGATGTATAAACATACAAACTTTTAGTAACAGCACCTGATTCAGTATACGCTGTCTTTTTGTTCCGCTGCGGTTGATGTAACAGTGCAGTTCTCTTGAAGGTGGCAGCATCCTGGTGCCACGCTTCCTGGACCCAGCTCCCTTCAGTCCGCCGGATGTTGATGTGGTGCCAAGGAAACTTGAGTTCGATCCATTTTTCCCTGGCAAATATAAGGACGGCGATGAAAATATTGCTGATCGGATTTCAGAGAGCAGTGGCAGCATCCGGACTTCTGCATTAGGACAAGGGGCCGTCTCCGATCGATCTTCAGAAGTTGGTAGCCGAAGGACGAGAGTCTGCGTGCGGACAAGATCAGAAGCGTCTGTGGTAAGTTCTGCAGCTTCTGAAGGAACTTAATCATTTGGATCTATTTTCTGAACTCCAAGATGCGGCAGTGCTATAACCAACTCGGCGCACTGCCACAATAGATTCCCTCATTTTTTGTTGCACTAGTGATTCATATAGCATTCTGGCTAGTTAGATCATAGACTTTCTGTCTCCCCCATCATCTTACAACTTGGCAGAGTATAAAATTTGATTGCCGATTTCAGATTAGCGATGGATGCCAATGGAGAAAATATGGCCAAAAGATTGCCAAGGGGAATCCTTGCCCCAGAGCGTACTATCGCTGCACCATGGCTGCTGGATGTCCAGTCCGCAAGCAGGTACATATCGTTCCATGAATCGAAATTCTATCGAATGAATGTGATGAACCATATGTTTCTGCCGTTTCTGTCCGCCATAACCCATCGCCAGGTGCAATTCATCGAGCACACTAGATTTTCAATTAAGAACGATCATTACCAGCACCTTCCATTTTAAGTAGCAGAGAGGAAGAAGACAAATCATTTCTAAACCAATCTAAATACGCTTTGCAAGCATTTTACATGAACATTCAGTACATCTCTAGGGGATTAAATCCTAATGTCTTCTAGCCATTAATAAAACATGTGTAGTATTTAGTTTGCAGTTTGGTAAGGCGGGATTGGATCAATAATTTTCATGTCCAAATCATGTTGGTTCTTGGAACTTCAGAGAAAGGGAACTTTTTATGAAGAAGCCAGCTGGAAGTCTAGGAACTGAACAAACTTGCAGTGAGGGTAAGCTTAGGCTGGGTCACCACCGGGAATGTGCCAAGCTTGCTTTATCCGGTTCATCACACCGCTTTACCAGCGCAGAGTTCGTGCACTATCACCTTCACCTAACTTTTTTTCTCAACGGCCACTGCCGTGGCCATCGATAGTGACACTATCAGCACCTTTTGGTGCTCGTTATATAAGGAATTTGCTTGAAGGAATCAACGGACGCCGATGGTCCAGAAGAGCTTATTCCCTCTCCTATAAATGGACCTTATAAGAAGAGTCAATTGAAGTCACATTGCATATACTGTGTCTCTCATTGGAGCATTTTCGAATCTAAGCAGCATTTTTGTGCGTCGTTAATTATAAACTACGTAATTGATAAGATCCAACTACTCATAAGGAAACATGCCTGCCAATTAAATTACTTTTCGAATATATAAATGACATCCATCTTTTAAGCTGGTTTGCTTTATATTCCTAAAAAAAGGATGTGTCAACTCTTCTTTCTGAGATGGGTAGCAATTAATTGGCTGCAAGATAGGATGGCTTGTGAGGTCAGATGGTTGTGACTAGTGAATATAGTGTTCGTATTTTTGTTTCTCTAAATTTATGTTTTCGAATTTTCCATGTAACAATAATGTCAAAAATGAAAATCATACTCTTAATTCGGTGTGTGTAAGCATTTAAACCTTATATATAAGTGGCCTGGAACTTTGCGGCATGTAAAATCCAGTAGATATATACATGAACCGTTATGTGCATTTTTAATTTTAAACAACAAGGTTGCATTTATACAGTTGCAGTATCCATAAATTCACTGAAAGAGAGGGAGACGTAGAGAGAGAGAGAGATGAGAACTATCGCGCTTTTGTCACTTGACATCAATACATCGACTAAGGGTTTGTGTCAACTGGAGACACTGTAACCAATATAATAGATGATACGAGAGAGGCGGGCCGTCGCTCCTGAGCGATGGTTGAAATTCAGTTTCCTAAGTTTTCAGTCTTTTCAACACCGTTACTCTTTTTCACCCTCTTAATTTATATAATCGATTTGCTATTTCCAATTCTCTCTTATCTCTTGTTAAACTTGACTGTTCTTTTATCCAAATTAAAGTAAACCTATTTGTAAGAGAGGGAGGAGAGAGAAAAGTGGGATGTATGACTAAGGCGTTTAAAAAAACATCTTGATGACAAATAAAAAAAAACCTTCGAACCAAATCATGCTAGGTCTACTACAGTAATATAAATATTCAAAAGTTTGGTGTACAGTGTTTGTCGTTGCTCCAAATATATAATATAATATAATATATAGATAAGCCATATTTCTCACATGCATGGAACTGTAATATACAAATATTGAAGATATATATATATATTTTGAAGATATGTGTGTGTGTGTGTGTTTTCTTATGCAACTTGACTTGATCTATTGTTCCAACTTCCAATTGAGGAACTCTCCTACTGGTGAAACTTGTGAGGTTTCCCTTTCTCTTGGCCCTAACCCTCGACCTACAGCTGACGACGTTCACTTTATATTCCAAACTTCGTGATGTCTGCGAAGTCAACGGGATCAAATAATTAAATGGAGCCCTTGAGGGGCTCTAGCTCGTATGAACATAGACAACTGTGAGTCGGAACATGTAATTAATAAATATGCCAGATTATGTAACCTACCTAACTTTGAAACTGATAGTGTTACACCCCGTGAATTGGGGTCCAGAATCGCCTTGTGCACCTTTGGAGGGATTAATACTGTTTTCGTGGTTCTGTTTAAAGAAGTACGCGAATTTCTTCCTTGATCATCACTTGATAGATATGTAGCCTCAGAGAGATATCAGATTGAATTGTTTGTTGTGGCTAGCCAAGTGAAGCATGCAGATCATTAAATTGCTCATTTAAATACAAGCTTAATGGAACTAGGTTTGAACAAGCACAACACATTCATGTTCAATTCATTAGTCCTAGCAAGTTGGCCCTTGTTCGGTTAAGCAGCTGGTTGAAACAAGTAGAGATGAGCATAGTCAGGAATGGAGCGAGAATTTTGCATTTAGGATGGGGGGGACCTGTCATGCGGCACACTGAATATAACTTTTAAAAATTTTCACTGGGGCCAACACCTATCTTTCAAAAGTTTTACCGGGCCAAACACGCATTTTTGAACATTTTAATGGGTAAATTTTGATTTTTCAAAATGTGAGGGAATGCTGGCTTCAATCCCGAGCATAGTATGAGCTTCACTCTCTCTCTCACACACACAGAGAGGCAGAGCGAGGGAAAGTGGATCTACAAGTGCAGAAGGGATCTTCCAAACCATGGGCATTAATTAGTTGGCAAAGCAATCGATTGATTGATATTTTGGAAGGACGTCAATTACTTCTGAAGTCTATTAACTTGTAATATGAATAAAGAAATTGTTTAATAATGCGTTTTATGGGCAATCTAATCATCGTCTCATAGTTTCTAGTTTTCATCTACTGAATTGATGTGAGATCTGGTCATCAAGTTTTATGAAGACTACACCGTGGAAAAGCTGGCAATAGAATGGTAGGGGTTAGGACTTCGATCTCACATTAGCAATCGCTTGGCGTTGTTTAATATTCCAGCAAGAGGTTGGAGGATTGAATATGATGCATGCCCTTTCGACTGTTCAGCTAATTTCTAAGCTTATTATGAGTCATTAATGAGCTAAATCACGAAATGAACCATGGTAACTTATCCAATTTCCCATTGCTATAGCTTACACTAACACACTTGTTTTCACATATTGGCACCGTTCCTTTAGTTCAGTGTTTGCTCTTTACTGGTACAAGAAACTCATGCTATCTTGGAACAGGTTCAAAGAAGCGGCGAGGACAAGACAGTACTCATCACAACATATGAGGGGAGCCACAACCACCCTCTGCCACCAACTGCTGCTGCAATGGCAGCAACTACTTCTGCCGCGGCAACCATGCTCCTTGCCAACTCGTCTTCCTCAGCTACTACCATACTCCACCCCAGCTTCTTCCCGATGCCACCCAACTTCCCTTCCAGTACCATGGCTACATTATCTGCCTCTTCGCCATTCCCAACAGTCACCTTAGACCTGACCCAACACACAAACCCTACCCTGGACCTTCTTCACTTCCAACCTCCAACACCCCAGCCTTCTTTCTCTCTACCTCTGCCCAATTGTGCTCCAATTGTGGGGCAACCTCTATACAGTTCAACTAAATTGGCCGGACATGCGGTGGGCCTTATGCCGGTGCAGTTCGCGCCACGCCAACCTCCGTCGTTGGCAGATTCTACAAAAGTTGAAGCTGCTACAGCATCGTTTGCTACTGTCCCAAACTTCACGGCTGCTTTAGCCGCCGCTATCTCCTCTATCGTGGGGACGGCAACAAGGAACGTGGTTGACAATGGTGGCAGCGGCAACAACATGAACATGAACAGTTGCAGCAACAATAGTGGCTGTAGCAATGGCGCTGGCAGTAATGGCAACAAATCCAGCGACGACAGCCGGCAGGGCCATTCGGACGACCACGGCTTCCAAAAATATGCACCACTTTCTTTTTGATCGAACGGAGACGCCGCCAGCTTGAGCTGGAAGAGGAGACTGGCTACTATGTTTCATACTGTAAATTCTTCCGCTTTCTGCCCTCATTATGAATATTGGTTCTGTTCGGAAGCACATAATGGGAAATAATGTCCTTAAGATATTGTATAGCCTCCCCCTTGGCCATTTTTTGTCACTTTTGCAAACCATAGCCATCTTTCACTACCAAGTACTGAATCCTGACGCAGTTTGGGTCTATGCCAAAACTGAGATACAGAAAGAGATCATATGGGTACTATGAAAAGAAACTATCGAGGTAGCATGTTGTTTTCGCTTGTTAAAGCAGCTTATTTCCCTTTTCAAGCTAGTTGAGAGGATACTTTTCATGTGAAGGGAAAAAGGTTCTGTATCTCCTATTTTGTTGCTCAAAAGTTGTCTAAGCTTTGTACATACATATATTTGAAGAATACATGCGTATATGTTATATATACAGAAATGCATAAATCAAGCCTCTATATTTAGGGTTGGTACTGTTGAGCTTAATTTGCCTCAAGTGAAAGTTCGGTTGGTATTAAGTATTATTTTGGTACGTTATGTTCTGTAATTTGAATCATTAGTGCTACATTATATGCCTGCGCATGCTCTTGAACGATGAAGCCAGCATAGGCCTAGACATTCTTTGCTCATGTGTGTGTCCGCGTATGTAGAAAATCGTGATTTCTTCTCTTTTGAAAGGAAAGGAGAAGGTAATACTATTGTTGATTTCAGAGATTGATCATGCTTTCCTTTTATTCTTTGATATATATATATATATATATATATATATATATATATATATATATATATATATATATATATATATATATACATACTGCCGAGGAATTTAATTTCACTGTGTTGACTGTAGAAGCCCACCATTTTCCAAGTACCTACGGCGGCATCAGACCGTGGTGCCAAATATGGTTTACAGAAGGAGTTCACACCAGACGTCCCCAGTTCCGCCCTTTGCGGCTAAAAGACTGAGTACAGGCAATTAGCTGCGCGAAGAACGTGGCATCGTTTGAATTGCACATGAAGGGCAGAAGGAGATCAATCAGACGAGTTTCACGGTGAACCTAAAGAAAGCGAAAGTATAATTGGAAGAACCACTCTTGAAGTAATCCAGTTTCTACATGCTAAATTGGAATTAGTCCATGACTCCATGGATTCTTCTTCTACTTTCCTGAACGAGTTCCAAGAGATACACCTCGAACCAGAACTCTTCTGCGCAGACCTTCTCGATCCACTCTTTTATGAGACCTGAACCATAGGCACCCACATGACAGCCATGACCGATCACCTTACCATGGCAACCCTTGGGTCTGATGTCATGCGCCTCAGTAAATTTGGTACTCAAAAGATCTGAAGAGGAGATGGCTACAATTACAGGGCTGAACCAGAAAAATCTAATTAAAGTCACTAGATATAAGATTTGTGGGCAATTGCCCACACTTAATCCACACCTCCTTCTGCTGACTGGTCTTTCTTCGGTTCGACTTCTGCCAAAACCTCTACCCATCCCTCAGCATATCTTAGTCTTTTTAACTTCTAAAGGCGTAAACATCAAGCCTCAAGGCTCAAGCTTCGAACGGAGTACCCAAGCACATTTTCCCCTACACTGTGGGAGTCTCAAAGCACTTGGCGGTGAGATTCATAACTCATAAGCACATTATATGAGTGTGCTAATAAATGGCTATAAAAATCAACTTGCTAATTGACCCTTATGTGTCGTTGATCTTTCCAAGGTAAAATGTTGAGAGAAAATCAAGAAGAAAAATGAAGAAAGATATTTTAGTTATCAAGCATTAATTAAAACTTTTTTTCTTCATTTTCTCTCAGCCTTTCATCTAAAAAAACTCAGTGAACAAGACAGTTCCTTATGGGTCTTGCATCTAAGGATTACATACCTATCAAATTTCTCTGTATATATATGCATATAAAGAAACTGATAAGTGTTAGATATTTAGATGTGAAATAGATAAAGGACAATCTCAGTCATTGACCTTCTTTTGGTTCGGCGGTAGAACTAAAATAAAGAGGAAAAAAAAAGTATGAACTAATATAGATTATGAAAACATTCCAAAATGAAAAATTAAGTTTAAGGATCTTTACTGCAACTCGTATTGGATCCGTTTACAGTAGTGTAGAAATATACCAAACTGCCAACTGCCTATCAAATGTCGGGTACCTGGACTTTGTCATCATACGTTTATTTTTTCCAAACCCGGACTTATCGGGTTCACCGTTCACTTGGGCGGATCAAACCCCTATATAGGATATGGTTGAGGTCGCACTACGAAAAAAAAAAAACCATTTAAGTTTAGCTACTGAGCAAGATGAGCCATTAATGAGTTTTCGCTTTACTCGGGCTCAATGCGGCTTTAATTGAGACCTAACCGGATTTTAATAAATTTGTTAATTTAGTCTAATAAGCATTCAAATCAATGGTCAGTTCTTTTTTATCGGAATATACGCGTAGAAAAGGAGGTTCGTATGCTTAATTTCTCATACAAATTCTACAAAAAGTAGGTTTACATGTATTTAAAAGTATGAAATTTAAAGCACTTTCATGGTGCTTTAGTTCACAGTCACGAGCACCATCATTTCATGCTTGATGATGCTAGTCACAGTGGAATGTTTCATCATACATGGATATTGGCATCATATTTTATTGCTTCAACAAGTGAGGGACTTATTAATGATGTTGATATATTTGTTAAACTTTTACAAATGAGTATAAATTTAAGGTGTTTATAAATCATAACTTTGCCAAAGCTGATCAGCCCCAACTAGGGGTGCTGATCAAGAATGTATTATAGTCAACAAATCCAGTTTCTAGTGATCCGTTGTGCATATGGAAGAAAGTTGATCTCTCATTGAAGATTGAATTGCAATTGAAGTGATCGTCTTCTTGAACAATATTTCTTTTTCCCAATTCAAAAATCCACTGATGTGGGTAGTCGGCATTAGTGTCATGCATAACCGTAAGCTTCCGCGAGATTCTGAAAATCTTGTGATTTTTTTGTGAGATGTTTGAGAAAACATTATAATAGTTAAAATGCTGTGTGATAAGGAGATTCAAGTTTTGATCATCATCATAATATATCGAGATACTCTTTTGCCCAGATGTCGATAGTTTGCTTGTACCTCATGCTCCGTCCAGCCATAATTCAGTGTTGTGTTCATTACTGACTGCCAAAAGTGTATTTCTACCCTTACCGCTCCTGCCTGTAAGACTTGTTTAATCTAGGAGGGTGTTTGGTCAGAAAAATATTTCTGGAGCACGTATTCATATAACATATATCTACAAAACACATTGTTCTTGTTTCAAAAAATAGTTTGATTATGTCCAATGTTTGATTGATCGATCTAGAAATAATATCTATAAAATCACATTATATGTGCTTCTTAAAATAAGAACATAATCTTCTTCTCTCATGCGTTATAACAACATGTTAGTCTTACGAACACAACGCCCTCTAACCATTGAATTCAAAATATGACCGATTAACAAGCATGGAATATGGTAACAATATATATATATATATACACACACACACACACACACACATATATATATATATAGTTCCTGAAACTGAGAAACTTTCATGGTCCTTCTAGATCAACTGCAGATCAACAGGTAGAGTAGGCGCGTGCGTTCACTGAAATATTCTGTGCAGCTGTAGCTTGTCTTTTACTGGCAGAGCTTCAGAGGAACTGGTGGTCTCCCCCATTGGCAATAAGGATTGCTCTGTATATTTGGTATCAACCGCAGATGAATGGTACTGCTGATAGATCGGCATAAGGCATGGCTCGCTGGCGGAGACATGTGGCTCTGTCGAATCACTCTGCTGAGTTTGATTGTTAGCCAGCCATATATCCCGTCATTAGATCAAGTCTTTAGACACTAGATCAGCAATTCATCTTTTATTTTCACTTCCTCCAGATTCACTTTCCCCTTTTCCTCAACCTGGAGGGAAAATTCGATTCCTGTTATAAACCATTGAACTGATAAACAGAAGCTGTCAAAATTGATAAAAGAAAGAAACAGTCTTGCCCTTGATGTAAGGATGATTTTGAACACAGTTTATACGTGTGCACATTCATTTGCATGTATGGAAGCATTCTCCCCGAAACTTGTGCTTTCAATATTGAAAAACCTAAGAGTCATCATAAAAGAAAAGAAAAAGCACCGTTTTCAGAGTCTAGAAAGGATTTTATGAGGAGCTGAGGCAAAAAGGCCCATGGGCAGATACTGAAGAGCCATGTAATTCTGATCTATGTCGACATTAACTCGGTAGAACCTAAGCTTTTTTACGTCCTCCATAAGTTCTGTTATATTTTAGCACATCTTCGGTGAACTGTATATCCTGCTCTTCTCCTAGATTTTGAAGAGAAACCAAGATGTTCCAAAATAACACAAGGTTTTCAAAAAAGAAGGAATTGTTGCAATTATTAATTTTCTTGGTCTCCAATCTCCATATTGCTGACGTCCTCTTTGCTGTTTCCACCCTCTGTCCTTATTCCTTGCTCCAGTTCTTATTGTCTCATTTCAGTCAATTGCTTGCCTGGTAATTGCTTCCTTGAATACGTCAATATGGAAATGACTACAAAGATTCAAGTGGGCCTCCTTTCTTGACGTTGGAAAGCAGCCGGCTGCTAAATCTGTCTTTTGAAAGTATGGCCCCAACGAGCATCTGTTGCGTGTTGCTTGGTCCCTCTTGTTTCATCTTGCATTTCTTTAGATGCTACATGCAAAGAGATCAGGACCACTTATTGACAGTACAGGAATGCAAATGGTTTGGAATTAGATTTTACCGGAATGTCTATAAGCCGAATCCTGATCGGCTAGCATATGATCTAGTCCGGTATTGCCCAGAAAATTCTGCTTACAAGTTTATAAAATTTTGAATGTTTAAGAGATACGAATAAGAAAAGTTTTCTGACATATCAATATGAAAATGAGCATTTCTTTGTAGACTTGTATGGACAAATTCTCACACAATGCCTACTCCTACCTCCTCTGAATCTAACATATCGAGACAGATCTTTACATAATCACAATGACATCTATTTTAATTCAGCCTAGTAGTAGAGACAGAGTTGCTGGCCGATTACGGCTTAATTTTGAACCCATATCCAATATCATTAATCGAATTCTATATCTTTTCTGGTAACGGAGTTTAGATCAGAGTTTGATTTCTGACTAAGGTCAGATACGACCCAATTACATATAAATGTCAGATCACATTTTAGATGGATTTAGATTTAAAGGTTTTAATCTAAAACCAACTGGAAGTTGAATCCGATGAAGTCGAATTCGGTGAAGGCTGGATTGTACCAAATTCTAATCCTCCACTAGATTTTCAGGAAAAGAAATTATATGTGTATAAAAAATGTTAAGAAAGGCCAATGGACTTTGCAGATAACACTAATATATGGCCCCCTTCTGGGAAAAAATTAAAAAAAAAAGTAAGTTTATCTCTCCAAAATAACAAGGGGAAGAACTGAAGAAGAGAGGATCTTTGACCTCTTTGAGGCATCTTACGATAAAAACAAAAAAATAATTGTTTTTACACTTTTGATGAAAATTTAAAAAGTTGACACTGGCCGGCCATGTCCCATCCGTGCGGCCCCTCTCCCTCTCATATTCCGCATAAAAAGGATTCACCTCCAATCAAGATATGGACGACGCTGGTCCCATGCAGCAAAAATCCGCATCGCCCGTGTAGAAGATTGACCTGCAGCAATGGTGGGGACTGCCCATCTTCTCCACTTTGTGAATTATATGCGTCTCTGCTTTTAAGGTCCACCGCCCGTTCTGAAATATGCAGATAATAACAAGCAACAAGATTCCAAGCCATGACAGTGTCCGGAGCTCGACGGCCATGGCTGCAGGCAGAGAGACGCTAAAGCTGTCGTTTGGCATTCTCCCTTTTGTTGAACGGTTTTTTAATCTATCCATCCCCTTCCATGGTAATTTGGTGAATCCTAGCGAACGGGGGAGAAAAAAGAAGAATGAACAATGGCACGAACAGATGTCTAACTTCTACTCGTAATGGAAATGCAGTATGTATAAGTAAGGTTTGCACTTCATGGTGAAGAATTAAAACGGGAAAAAGGAATCACAGAAGAAAATACTCTGACCTTTCAAGGCATGACAAAAAGAGTACTCGAATTTGAAAAGGAAAAAGTCGTTTTCAGGTTTTAGATGCATTGCTTGGTAAGCTTTGTTAGGAATAAAACTCTCGACGAAGAAGAAGAAGAAAGCACAAGGATTTTTACAACAAAGTGTTCGTACATCCATAGCTTTGCAGATTTTTTTTTTTTTAATAAAAGAAACCGCTCCCTCTCTAGTCTCCACCACCTCAAAAACCCCAAAAAAAAAATGATCATTAGGGCAAAAGGTTCACATCCCAAAAAGTTGAACATGCAAAATTGAAACATACTCAATTAAGCACGGGTGGGAATGTCATACTGGTGAACAGACCGGTACAGTACCGATATCGACACCCACGGCATCTTTTTTACACCATGGTCGGCCTGTAAGGACGTCATTACTGAACTGCACTTCTGCAACTGTCCAGTTTAGGTGCTGTAAGTATTGTATACTTAGAAAAACAAGTGGGTAGGTTCATTAAGTGGTCCTTGCAAGTCTCCTTACAGTTAAGAAAAAAATGCGGACAGTAACGTTCATATTGTTTACAGATGTCTTTTGGAGAGTATGTGAGGTCCATCCATGGAGGAAGCAGCTGATCAGCCATGATGGTAGGGCTTCCCCACCTGTGTCAGGGGACTTGCACTCGACTTGGCTGGACCACCTCACTCAAAAGTTTAGGTGGTGTATCATGTACAATGCCATTCATGACAGCAATTTTGAGCTGTATGGAAAGGTTGAATTCATGAGCTGGATTTCCCAACCCTACTTCATCTTTGGTAGCAGACTGGGGACCCTTATCACTATATGCCAAAGCATGAATTCCGAGTATCGAACTCTTGACCTTTTTCAATATAAAGCGTGAGTTTGCATAGACAAAATGGAATTCCTTTTTGTCTTTAAAGCCAGTGGCCCAATTAATCTCCTAAACCCACGTTTCATGATGGGGTTGGAATTAAACCGAGGTTTTTTTCTGTTTTTTTGTCAAAGCATTAGACAGAGGCAGTTGTATAAACTGTTCATAGGAATCAAACAGCCTGTAAAAGCCAAGTAGATCAATGAAAAGCTATGACTTTTCAAGTTATTCTGCTGTTTCAAGGAATCACTTTTTTTATCTGCACGTCCTCTGCACATCATCTTATAATAACTCGCAATCCCAAGCAGTTATACTTACCTGCAGGTCCGAAATTAGAGCCTCTGCCTTCTACTTTCTTCTTTATCTTTGCCGGTCACCTGCCTTTCATTTTCTTTACATTATTATTGTATCTACTGTATTGTATTAGTAATGTTATATTTTTGTGCTTCATGTATGAATATTATATAGTGTCCGGTTGAGTTTCACATGTGAAATAGATGGCCCAAAAGACAGCTTCTAGAACTCCAGCTTTTTAAGTTGTTTACCAACAATTAGGTCCACTATTGCAGAATATTCATGTTAATATTTTATGTAATTTGATTATAAAGCCTATGCTATTCGCCAAGGACGAGCCTGTACGTTTTGATGGTGCCCATTTTGCAATCGCGCAATAGCTTTTGCCTCTTTTTTCTTCTGTTCAGTGTTGCTACTTTCTTCCATATTCCTCTGTGCCTTTGCCTTTTAAAAGAACAACTTGCTTAGTGATCCCCACTTATTTCCCTTGCTTCAATGTTCTTGCCAGAAAGTTGCCTCTAACCCATCTTGCTTTCATACAATGATACCAATCAAATGAAAGCTGAAACATTGTTAAACGGCAATCTTTGCTGAGTTTGTGAGAAATTGAAATCAATTAACCACCACCGTGTATCGCTCAGCTGTGACATGTTTCCTAGCAAAGCTGAACCACACATTGGTTTACCAAAAAAATGTCAAGGTACCTACGACAGTACATTGTTAACTTTTATCAAGGCTTCTTCTTGTTGAACAACAAAAATGGTAAAATGGGTGGCGACTTGGTCGATGACCTTCCATGAGAAGAATGAATGTCTACCTCCACTTTCGAACATAATATGTTCCAAGAAGCGAGTGGCCCGAAAAGAGCCTTAAACATCAAGTGCTATTCTTCTAGACTGTAAACAATTGATGTGTTGTATTCTAGTTAAAGGGTGTGTTGTCCCAAAACTAGCTTTAGAGCCAAAAGGGGGAGGGGGAGGAGGAGGCAGGGAGAGGCTTCGGCGAATAAGTGGGAAGAGTTATACAAGAGGCGAATAGCAAACACCATGCAGTAAGCCAAGAAAATCTCTTATTTTCCTGGTCGAATGGCTGGTTTTGTTAGGAGAGTACAAACGACTGAGGACAGACCATGAAAGCCTGAGAGACATTCCCTTCATGAGGAGGGGAGCGAGATCCTGCAATAAATGGCTGCAACGATTAGGAAACTGGTGGTGGGGGCAGGTCATCGCTGTCAGAAAATAACCCATAGTTAAGGCGCACACCCTTGATAATGAGAGGGAGAGGAGAGGACCCATTGGCTGGCCCCCACGAGAAACCATCACCAGATTTTCCCTTCGAAATCTGTCAAGAGTGAAGGTCTCCCAGTCCCACCACCAACCAAGTCCTCCCAAGGTCAGGTAACGGGCAGGAAGGTTGAGACTTGATCCAGGAGCTTAATGATGAGACTCGTGGCTTGTTTGTTGTTGTACCAAGATAATCCATTGATAGAAACATGAACAACGTCCCATCCAATAATCGTCCATTTCATGCCCCAAGAAGAAAGCGTTTGAGGGGCCATAGTCCAATTGCATGGGCTCCATGACCATAGTTTTTGTGCAGAGACACGAATCACAAACATTTATGGCAAGTACGGTGGGAACGAAGATAACCAGATAATCAGGAGACACTACTAACACTAACACACACAAATACAGATACATGATGCTCACGCTCATGTCATGCTTTCACCACAGCAACAGTCTATAAGTTCACCCACCCAAGAATCCACACAGATCAATTGACCAGAATTTTCTCAACCCAGTAGACAATGTTTTACCAGTTCAATGCAAAGCCAAGAATCAATTAAACCTGCACAGAAACAATTTTATCTAACATGAAGAAGATTAAGCTGTCATATGACAAAACTACTGTTCTGTGAATCTGCCCCCAAGATTGGGGCAGCGTATGCTGTAGCATGGTATTCCATGAACCAGTGTCCCAAATTTTAGGGCAGATTCATGGAACAGTGACAAGCCGTTTTCATTGCCAAACAGCCACTCAGGAGCGCATGGTTCATAGGACATTCTTCAACCTAAGAATGCCTCTGATTTGCAGTGGCCCATCAAACAGAGGTCAGGCAACCAAGGATTTCTCTGAGGTGAGGGGGTTTTCAGCTGAAAGAGGAGAAAAAGTTCAGGCCTGGAGGAGTCCAACGTTTTTACGCTGGAGATGTAATCCATCACAAAGGCACCTAAGGTAGTCCAGGATTTTTTGAAAAAAGAAAAAGCTGGACCCTGGAGGTCTGGTATTTTTCCACTTATTTTTAAGCCAACAGGTCATCTTCACAAAAAAGTTATCCTGGACAACTTCAACTGCAATTGAAGGGGAGATGCAAACCGGCAACATGAATCACGCATGCCAAAAGAATAAACCAAATGTGGTTCCATCCTTTTCTCAAACATATCAACCTCATAACATTTTCATTTTAAAATTCAATCCTGGTCAGAAATCATATTATTGGACTTCAAATCAAAACAATAAAAGAATAATCAACTATAGAAGCACCATGAACCTTTCAACTAATGGTATTAAAGATGATTGATTTCCAAAACACATATCTCATACACACATTGTGCATACTTGAGATGAAAAGCTTGTATAGATAAATTAAAAGCATGGAAACGTGTGTTATACATTCATCACCACAACCATCTCTGTTTCCGATCCTCATCAGCTGGAAAGAAACCTTTTGCAGAATATGCTAAAATTGGGACTCCAACTGAAAATGGAAATTTATAGCACCCAGGATGAACTCTACAGCATCAAACCGTCTCAACAACTTATACAGGTAACCATCATCGTCCACAACCAATAACCATAACCCTATAAAAACCTATTGACCAAACCACATATGAATGGAAAGCACTGTCACCCAAATACAGTTAATATGATGCAGTATCATTTCAAACACCAACAATATCTTAAGACTATTCTTCCTTTGTACCTTAAGTACCGCTGTCTCCTCTGGGTTTGAAACAAAATTTTTCTCCAGGACATGAATCAATGAATTTGGTATAAAAGGATTCACCTAATTCCTTGGAACTTAATTTCTTCCACCGAACAAAGCCCATCGTAATGCAGCTGACTTGCACACATACATAATTACAACACCCGTCAATAATCTTTTATGCCTAAAATCTAAATGTGATGAAGAACAATATTATCATAGTGAAATTTTATTGACTAACCTAGTGCTTTGTCTCAAGTTCTACCTTGTCCACAATAAGCTCTCAAAAATATAAACAAAAGATATTGGCCTGCTGATATGCTTAAACCCCATGTATATTAGTATATATATAGATACTAGATAGAGAGACATTGCTACCAACTTCAACAATCCAGCCCCATACATGTGCTGTATACTTACAATATCTTGAAATAACCAATATATATATATATATATTCTAAATAATGGTTTTGGTTCATCTCTTTCGTTTCTCAAGTTTATCATGCAATTTCACAAATATCCAATGGATACAGACTCCATTTGGCATATGTACTGATCCACAACTGTCATTAAACAGGGAAAAACTCCCCAAAGGAGAAACAAATTACAGTTCCTATATTTGACAGCACATTCATTGTCAAATTTGACCAGATATCATTTCTAAGGCCTGCACCTACATCATTGACAGTAAAACTAGATCTGTCATGGCTCAATGTTTTTGAAATTTGAACATCTAACAACAGCTGGCTAACCTTACAACCAAATCCTTGTTGGGAGTTTCACAGTCTATTAAAACCTAAATCTATACAAGTGGCAAACAACATCAGCGACCACATCACCACCACATAACAGTTAGTGTATTCGACAGCACATTCAGTGCCAAATTTCATCAGCTCAGCATCTAGACTATTTAAAGAATAAAATTAAATCTGCTCTCAACCACAATTTTTGAACAAAATCTTGCTAACATTACAATCAAATGTTCATTGGGGTTTCCCCATTCACCTACGACCCAAATTTATACAAGTGACAAATTAGTATATCAACCACTTAATATATGTCATGCATAAATGTCACAGATAAATTATACAATTAAGGGGTGCATTGCCCTTAAATCCATATAATAATACTTTAATCCACTATGAGCGGTTTTAACAAGTACATTAACGTTAACTGTTAAATGCAGTCAACTGACTGAGAAGATAAAAGCATCTTCAAAAGCAATATTACTGCCCAAATTGCATAGTTGGCTTTCTAACCTAAAAGGAAGCATCATCTTTCCAAAATTGCTGACATATTCAAGTGGGTTTGATTGTTCCAATTGGTTGAACATAGTCAATATAACCAATTCACTGCTCAATAAGACTTGTGGTGCATGCGAGGGTATCCCAAACATAAAATTATTGTCTAACCCATCACGATTTGGAAATATCCAGAACAGCTAGGCCAGGTGCTCAGTTAATGCACCCAGCCATCAGTCACTGAAGCAAATACAACGTTCCCCAGCATCATTACCACTCAATATTTTGATCCAAAAAATAAATAAATAAATAAAAATGAACAGCTAGAACACTAAAAGGTATCAAATTTCAAAGCTAGTCTACAAGATTGTCAGCACATCTTTTTCCTCGTTTATCTAAGAACATACGCTTCAACTAAAAGGATCGAATCCAACAAGGATGTCCAACCTGGCGCTTTCTTTGTCACATATTCCTCTTATGGCTATCCCCAAATTGTTTTAATTTTGCCACTCTCTTTTCACACAACAAAAAAGATTTGTGCAAACAGTTAATAAATGATAGCATTATAAATGCATATTTTAAAAGTACAATTGGTTTCAAATCATTAATTGGACATACATCTTATAGCTGCTCCTACATCTCAAAAATGTAGGTATATATTCTGTACAGTAGATGGATTAAGACCTCATAAATGAAACATATTTCATTTAACCATATAATGTTGATGGCAAAGCCAAAACCAGTTGAAGGCCCAAAACTAGCGTCTTTGGCAATATTCAAAAGTGGAGTGTGATCAGATTCTCTACAACTAACACCTCATTCATGTCCTAGCAGTGATAAATGCCACCTTAAGTCGGACACCATCATCATAAACTAACCTCATTGGTACCGGGTAGAAGTACCTAACTATGAAAACAAAAACTAGCAAAAATAATCATATGCTTCGCAACAGTTGCAACATTTAGTAGGCTGAAAAGTGAACACTGTAAAAGAACAGCATTCTCCATGACCGTTGCCACTCAAATAGATAAACATCTTAAACTAAAGCATAATCACCAAAAGCTACAAGTTGTTGCAGCCAACAAGAAGAAATAGATGACATACCTTAGTATGAGCAGAAGCTGATACACATCGTCGATCCTTAGGGTAAAAACTGCATATTCTGTGGGAGAACTTAATGTGGCATCAAGAAAATGGAAAAGACTTACCATCACAACTTCTTATAAAACATCCATGCAGACAATAGGTTAACTACATTTTCCTTGAATCACCAGAAATCATCTTGTATGAATGATAGCTAACTACCATCAGTGGAGGTAAGTAAACACGCTTGAAATCCTTCAAAAAAGATGCTTCCACCAACATGCATACCTATGTTACAGAATAAAAAACATACTCTTCAAGCATCAAGAAGGTGCAAACACACTCAAATTTTCTTCACTTCCATATGCAATCATGCATCAAGTGCAGACCAACAGCATGCTCACATCACAGAAAGACACGGTTTACATGCATGCCCTCCAGGCCTGTATGCACTAAAAGTAACTATGCTCTTCAAATGCTTCCCTCACAGCACGACCCCTTAAAAGTCGAAAGTGTATCAAATAAACACAGTGGGAAGGAAGCATTTCACGTCAAGAAGGGGGGAAGGAGAGTAAAGAAAAGAGCATTGCTCTCACCTCCAACCAATCATCAGTCCACACAACAGCAACACAGAAAACAAAAAGTGTTCTATAAATAGAGCAAGATTTTGGTCATGCAACTGTAAATGTAAGCCCAATCATTTTCACATTAATAAACAGAGTCATAACAATCAAGAAAAGACAAAGAAAAGAGAACATGGAAACTAAAAAAGGGGAAAGGAAAAGAAGAAAGAAGAGAAAGGAAAATGAAAAAAAAAAGAAGAAGAAGATCCCTTTTTTTCTCTTTTCTAGTTTGTTCAAGTGCCCAACGACTTCAACTCTTGCAAGGTTAACTTGATCTGTTCCTGCACCAGCTCTATTCTCTTCAAGTAAACCTCTAACTCCAAAATCTGCTGCTTCCGCCACTTCTCATCCGACCCAACGGCCTTGAACTCACCCGCACCACCGAAACTCAATGGCAAGGGGTTCATTCCTAGCCCGAACCCTGAGTGCGATGGCCCATTTACTGCAGAATACATCAGCTCCTTGAAGATCGGCGACAAGCAGCTCCGTACCGTCTCCTCCACCACGCTGTGAACAGACGGGATCCCGCAGTTACTTCCAGAACCGGTGCCCGCTACACCCCCTCCTCCTCCTCCAGCTCCTCCCCCAACTCCAGTGCCCCCACCGTCGGCCACGGGCTGCGGAGGTGGAGGAGCCGGCTGATGAGTCTGAGCATGAGATTTTCGTGAGCCGCGCCCCGGCTTGCGCTCAACTACCGGCTCCTCTTCGTCGTCCACCACCGGGGCGAAGCCAGCATGCCAGATCTTCTTCGAGATCTCAAACGTTAACTGGTCGTGGGCGCTCTTAAAAGAGAAGTCCTTTCCGGAGCTCAGCTTCCGAACAACGTTCCGGTACTTCTTCTTGAGCCTTCGGAGCTTCTCAACAAGCTGGTTTTTGTTAAAGTCGAATTGCAGAGTCGCCTTCATCTGCTCGTAAAATGGCGTCATGTCATGGAAATTAGGGTTTCCCCTCCGGGAATACTCATAGAACCCATTAAGCAACCCGATCTCGTCCTCATCCGTCCAAAGCCTCTGGAATAGCCGGCGGGAGTCCTCCCCTACGCTCACAATCGCCTTTTTCTCCATCTCCGAGTCCATCGGCTGCACCTGCGCCGGCATGGAGACCACGACCGACAGCGGCGTCGCCTGCGTCACCGCCTGCGCGACCACTGCCGTCGACGACGCCCGGAGACGCTTGACGTCTCCCTCAACCCCGCCGTCCGCCGCAGGCGGCCTCTTGCCGCCGCCGCCGCCTCCTGCGGAGCCGTTCTCCCTGCCGGAGGAAGACGAAGAGAAGGAAGGGGATGAATTAGGGCCTAGGGTTTTGGCAGCAGGTGGAGTGACGTGTCCCTCACCGTCGCCGTCGCCCTCAGCCTCTCCGACACCGTCCCCTTCCTCGTCGTCGTCCTCCTCCTCGTGATCTTCCTCCTCCTCCTCCTCTTCCGACGACGACGCCGACGAGCAGGACAGGGGGAGGTCAGGGCCGGGAGGGGGCGGCGAGGGCATCTTCGGAATCACGCAACTTTTCCTCTCCTAACTCTCGAGCGGCCTCGTCCTTCCGTCTCTCTCTTTCTCCGCCTCGACCGTCTCACGGGCGCCTTTTCGAATGCGGGCGAGGGCGCCCAAAGCCGGACATTTTATAAATGGAGTCCAGTCGTTGCGATGCCACGCGCGCACCGAAACGTCCAAAACGCCCTCAGCCCATGCCAACAATGACTCCGACGCTCGGCCTGGGATTTGGTCAGATTCCAATAGTGAGTCAATGCCCTCCAATAAACTAATACGCTACGCTTCTCTGGATGCGTATGCAGTATGTACGACCGAGGCGGAGGCCGCTTGGAGATAAGGTCCGTATTCCGGGTCTTGGATCACGGCCCCGCTCCAAACCTAAATCTTCTCTTCCCTTCTATGGCTATGGCTATGGCTGTTAAAACGGGTCCACTAAAGTTCATGCCCATCAATCTTGTTCTGTATTGAACGCGTATTTTTTTATTTTTATAAATCAATTTGCAGTGTTTAAAATTGTTTTTAATCAATAAATAAAACACCTCAGCGGCAGATGAAGGACTCCTATTACATGAGTGTGGCCCGCACCGAAGCAGTCCGCGAACGCCGGTACATACGCATCGCGTGCATGAACTGGCTGGCCATACGGCGGCCAAAGACGGGCGGGCACGGATGGCGTGTGGGCGAGCTCACGTGACCTGGGGTGAGGTGTAGTTTCCGGGTCGGTCAAACCTGCCAGCTATGGAGATAAACATGAGCCGAGCTGAGCGATCCCTGAACGCAACCCAGGGCCTAAAAAGTTCGGGCACGTGGGCCCTACGGGTTAGGTCCCAAACCTCGGGCCCGAACCCCTAGCCCTACCTAAAACTAGGCCAGTCTGTCAGGCCTAATTTTTCCGAACCCACCCCCCAATAAATTGCTCTCTCACGCTTTGGGTGGCCGAGCCCACTTGGATGTCCCCGGACCCACTTTACCAATTCTCAATTTCCCATGTTGGAGGGGTGGGTGGGCCCACACGAGGAGGGACGGAGAAGCCCTGGCCGTTGGATGACGGAGATGAAGGGCTCTGCAGGCTTAGGGTTTGGTCGAGGGCCTGCTTTTCTTCTCCACTGGGTCAAGTCGAGGGGCAGCAAATTGCGGGTCAATCCATGGTCGGGCACGCCAACATGTCTTCATTTCATGGTTGGTTCTCTCTCCCTCTCACAAAAACTAAGACGCTTTTTTTGAAAAAAAATTTTGTCTCGCCACTTGAATTGAAATGCAAGGTTGCTTAAATGGTTGATAACATGAAAATTTTAAGATGGCGTTTGGGTTCAAGAGCATTGATTTTGTGAACATTAGTTCTTTTTTAATAACTTAAGCTTGTCATGTTATTTACTTCCTTCCCACAAACAGTTTTTGCCAAAAATGAGTTTTCAAAACCTGATTTAGCTTTCAGAATCATGTTTTTTGAGGGTTTGAGTGAGGAAAACCCGATCTTCACAAGGCTTAATTTTGTAAAAATGATTGAAGAAAAACCTGATCTCCTTGAAATTATTCATAAAAAATCCGGTTTTAGCTGTATCACCCCAATAAACAAATCAAATTTTCACAACTCATTAAAAAATAAAAACAAACTTTCACCAATCTGGGTTACTAATAAAAGAAAAATCAATTCAACTGACTCATATTCTTGATACTTTAACTATAACTTGGATTCTGTTTTGGAAAATGGCCAAAGTAAGACCATGTTAGCAACGGCTCATTCGTGATTGTGACGTATCCGTAATCAGTAGCATACCAAACAGTGGGAATTTAAATGCATTAGAAATCGGGCGCTGTGGGTCTCGATACAGCAGAAAAGACGAAGAATCTTGAAGCCATTTATATCACGATCTTAAACTTGAAGCCGGGTATGGTTCTTGGGTTTGGATTATCACAAGAAGGCCATCAATGCATTTGAACTGGATTTAAATTTTTTAAGTTTTGTCTTTTGTTCGAATTTGGACCAACGCTTCACATCGGCTCAATCTTGGTGGAGGTGGAATATCCAATTCGAGCGAACGTTTTATTTGTCAATATGGTTTTTCTATCTTGATCCATCACTTCCTTGTCCCTTCTTGTTTAGATCCAGTTCCAACCCAGATCATACGCCGGTGCTTTAGATTCGGTTCAGGACCCACTTTTATGTGACTAAGATGATCCAGGAAACCAAAAAGAATGTGAATGTCTAAGCTGAAATAAATTGATACATCTCACTTAACTTCGATTATATTAAAAAATATATAATATCATATGTAAATCTCATCATTATAATGAAAAAATATATAAATACATGATATATATATATATATATATATATATATATATATATATATATATATATATATATATATATATATATATATATATATATATATATATATATATATATATATATATATAAAAGATATGTTTTCAAGTTGAATAGAGCTGTGTGGAGCCAAAGTGGGGGCTGGCAAGGGTCCTGGCTCCCCTCAAAAAAAGTAAAAAATAATTACATGTAAATTTTAAAAAAAAAATATTTCAGCACCTATCAAAATTTCAAAGCTATAATTTGGCTCCTCTCATGAAAAAATTCTGACTCCACCCCTGATAGCAGATACAAAAAGTTACCGGACCAGACCAAGGCCTGATTTTGCCTGCTCATTTCGAGCTGAGTACCCAAAAGCCTGTCGGGTACCCACCCAGAGTGTCCAGCTTTACTCACATATCTCAAATGCAAGCAATGTAATGTTTTGAATTACAGCTTTATCACAACATCCTTGGAGAAAAGTACAATAGCATTTGCCACATTCCATTTTAGCTTTCATTGGAAGTCAAAAGTATGTTTTTTATATTCATTTATTCGAAAACTATAATTTCCTTTCTCTTGTGACATAAAGTCCAAGAACTATTTGTGCCACGAGATTTGGGTTGGATGAGAGCTGCGGCACGCAACATAAGCTTTCCTGAAAGTCGGCCTGAATGTGTTCTAGCCCATACTCACAAAGTCATCTTACTTTTGGCTAGAATTTTGTCTTTCTTCACACTGTTAAGCAATCAATGTCTTGCTCAGGGCCCATTTGGATGACACTAAGCCATGATGAAAACTCTAGTTTGGCACTAAAACCAGATATTTGACTGGGTTCTTGGCATCATCGAAGCCAAGTTCAAGAATTTGTAAACTAGATTTTGATGCTAGAATTAGATCTCTACCTTTCAGTCTTGAAAAATATGTATATAAATTGAATGGTGACTCACGTTTTTTTAAATCACCCAGTCTTCCAAATTGATGACTTGTTGAGAGAAAAACATGAAGAAAAAAGTGTAAACTAATATTAGATAACTAAAATACTCGTACATTTTTCTCTTACCTGTCGTTTATGTTCGATTGGATGGTCCTTATTAGATGGTTGGGTGATTTTAAAAACCAAAATCACCATTCATTTTTTCCGGGGGCGAAGGGAGGGGGGGGGGCCTAGGCCATGGCCCCACCCAAAAAAAAATTATATTGAAAACAAATATTATTTTTTAATCACTATATGTATTTTTAGGATTTAAATTCAGTTTGACCCTACCCGGATCCAGAGGTTGGATTGTCCTGGCTCCGCCGCTGATTTTTTCTATATATATAGATATGTGTATGTGTCTGCTATTCATAAGATCATTTTCTATGCTTAATCGTCATTGACCAAACATTTTCCATCATTAATTTGAATTGTTCAACAAGACTGGGCTGAATCAAACGTAACCCCCATGTTTTATATCAATTAAAAAATTGTTAAGTGCACATAAAACTATATCATGGACCATTTTTTACCAAACCTAATTTCAATTTTTGTCCAGATGCAAATAGATTTCTAAGGGTCCATTTGTCTTTGAGTCATATTCATGAAACACTTTGAAAATTCATGGAAAAGATCCATGAAACTGTTTGTAATTGTTTCATTTGCCAAATGAGCTCTAGAGTGTTTGAACAAAAGAACACTATGTAAATGTTCCATTAAGCTACCCCATAGATTAGGGCAGGTTCATTTAACATTAGAACTCATTGTTCCATGAATCAGTCTATTGTTTATGATAGATTCATGAGATACTTACATATCATTCTTTTATCTAAACACCTCCTACTTGTTTGACAATAGTAACATGTTATTACAATTCCATGAATTTGCCTCAAAATTTGAGGAAGATTCGTGAAACATTGTAACATAGTATCCTATAAATATTTTTGTAATTTTTATGACAGGTTCGTGGAGCGATAACAATCAGTTCTTATTGTCAAACATGCAGCAAATGATGGGTCTAAACCTGATCCAAATGCCATATTTTGATGTCGACTTGTGATGACTTGAAAAATATATGGATGTAAGAAAATATTCAATCAATTTGAGGTTCGGCTTGGAGGTAGAAAGTAATCACGTTTCTTTGACTTTGAAACTCATCTATGTCACATGAACACATCCAAAAGAACAACTAAGGTGCTCCTATTTTTCTTTTTATTTTTCGTCGACATTATTATTTAACCACAGGGTTTATTATTATCGTTTTCGACCACTTACATATTTCCTAGTTGAACTGCAAAGCAATCAGGTCAACTTTTGGGAAACCATCTTTTTGGTATTTATTTGTTGGTCAGCAGGAAGAATATTTCATCCTACCACTAATAAGATGTATGAGAACCCCACCTTTTCACCTTAAAAATCAGGTCAAGTTTCGGTGTTTCAACAAGATGGCCGAAGGCCGCACCTTTCCACCTATTCTCCCAGGAATTCATGTTTGGTTTCGGTGTTTGAGGTAACGTCTTTGATATGCTTCAACTTGCATAACAATGTCCTCCATTTTGCAGAACATGAGGTTGATGCCCTGATAATTCGCAATGGAAACTGACTGCCTACGAGTATCTACATTATTGTTCGTTGCACTAACCCCTCAAGGATCTTTTGAGTGCTTATCTAATTTTCAACTCAATACAAGTGTTGTCACCATATGGATCTCTTACATATCATACGCAAGTGAACTTAGAAGTTAGAGCTACCATATAATGTATTGACAAAGATTATTTATCAAGTTTGTGAAATAAAATAAGGTGACATTGGTCAATAAGTAATGATATGTATCTCTCCGAAACAAATCTTGACAACATTGATCTTGATTCTTGAGTTCAATAATGTTGTATCATCAATTATGATCGACCCTTTTTCAATTCACTATGAAAAGGGCGGGCACTTTTGGTACCAAAAGTTTCATTGATACAGTTTAAAGAAATTCACGCTACGTCCTTTTCGACATCTAAGTAGACCATTTTGCGACAGTTGCATCAAATGATATGAAAGCATTGCCTATGCATATTTGGAACTAGAGAACAGTTAAAGTAGCGGAAGGCATGTGCTTTTAAAGCGATGAAAATTTGTCCCTGGCGAGGACTAACTTTCGTCTCCTTGCAAACACAACTTCCTTCTCTTTCTTGACATTGAAACTCCAGCACATGCAAAGCACTGCGAATTGGCTCTTCTGAAAACAATAGATAACAAAATCTAGCCATGGGGAACAAGTTCTTGTTGACAATGAAAGACTGCGGGAGAGAGGGGAAAAGTGCCGAAGCATCCTGGTTCACGTGGTTGATGCCACAGTGCTCAATCCACATTGCTCAATGATGATCACGACGATCATGGCAATGAATTTTTTTTTCTCGAATACATGAGATTGGCACATTTGCTTACTCCCCATTGCAAGAATAATTTTGTCAAATTTTGAGAATGATTATCAGAAAAAATCTCCACAAATCTCGACTTCACTGTAACTGGGAGATGGGGACCGATGACGTTGAAAACCCCCAGTGCAATCTAGATCATATATGAATCTCATTGTAAATTGTAATCTGTGATGGTTACAATGTGGAAAATAGTGATCCAAACTTGAAAATCTGAGTGGAATGCCTGAGAAAAATCGAACCACTTGCAGCCGAGATCCATGCAACAGATTAGCCCGCGCAATTTGCAGGCACCAGTGGTGGGTAGAGGTGAACATGAGCCGAGTCGAGCCCTGAGTTCAATCCGCTCGAGCTCGGCTCGACTAATGAAACGTTGAGTTTGACGCGGCAGTTACGTGTTGAGCTCAAACTCGACTCAATTAAAGCTTGATAAACTCGTTTGAATAGAATTGATAATCATCGTTATGTGTTGAGCTTGACCTCGACTCGATTAAGGCTCGACAAACTCGTTTGAATAGAATTAATATTCATCATCATTAGGGATTGAGTTCAGATCGACTTGATTAAGGCTCGACAAATTCGTAAAGTCGTTTGAATATGTCGACTTGATTAAGGCTCGACAAATTCGATTAAAGCTTAAGTTCGACTCAGCTGATACGTGTTGAGCTCGAACTCCAACTCGATTATTTGAACGAGTCGACTCATGAACTCGTGCTCGACTCGTTAAGCAAATGACTCGGCTCGAGCTCCTTCATGGGCCAAGCTTCAACCAGTCACCCTTAGTTGTAGAGCAATATATGGGCAGTGACGCAGTCCTTCAATGTTTGTTTATTTTCATGTCAACATGTTCAAATATTTGTTATCTGTGAATGAGTGTCTTTCCAAAAGAATTTCCTTACGAACACCCACCACAAACCCTTACAACTTTCCACTGAAGAGAGTTCTCACTGTGTTTGGTTGGAAACGGTTAAAATGTTTATTTTCCCACGAAAGTTTTCCCCATACGAGAAGCGGGCGAAATCTAGAGGAGCAAGGCGGGAGATCCCGCGTTTGCGACCACAAGTTCTTCCATAAAAAGAAGAAAATATGGGAAAAGATGAAGGGAAAGGATCCAATTTGGTTCTTCCCATTCGTACGTGTAGACCACAAGCAACCAACAGGCAACAACACGTAGAAACCATCTTATCCGATTCATTGCCATGACAAGAAGCATATGCTCTCTGCTCTCCGCATCTCCGCTCAACCATGGAGGAAACACGATAGGAAATCGTGGGAGTTAATTCCACCCCTTCTCCCTTGTTTCTCCGTCTCCTGAGTAAGAGAAAAATCACACTGAAGATGGCGTTATCGGCAGGTGGATCAACAGCTCTCTATTTCCAGCTCCATCCAAGAGAGTTCCTGTCTTCAAGAGCACCCCAACCGATTTCCACTCCCACTCTTTGCAGAAGACCCCATCTCCCCTCCTCAAAGCCCATTTCCCTCGGAAGGCAAGTCATCTGCATGTCCCTCAACATCAGCAAAGAAGACAAACCCGTCTCAGAAAACACCTCATCTTTGCCGGAATCCACTGACGGCGTCGGAGAACCAGGCGAGACTCCAGAGACGGACGAGGAGGAGGCAATTAAAGAGGCCGCCAAGCGTAGATTAGAGGAGAAATTCGCTATACTGAACACCGGGATACACGAATGCAGGTCCTGCGGGTACAAATACAATGAGAAAATCGGGGATCCTTCCTACCCAATTCCGCCGGGGCTCGAATTCGCGAAGCTGCCGGACGATTGGAGATGCCCCACCTGCGGGGCGGCTAAGTCCTTCTTCGACAACAAGAGCGTGGAGATCGCGGGGTTCGCCGAGAACCAGCAGTTCGGGCTTGGCGGCAATTCCCTGACGTCCGGGCAGAAGGCCGTGTTAATCTATGGGTCCTTGATCTTCTTCTTTGTACTCTTCCTCTCTGGGTACTTCATTCAATGAATAGGTATCAGATATATGCTTATGCCTCTTTTGCAATTTGCTCTCCATCTGTCTGTAATTTTTCGATAATAGAACGTACATGGAATGGTAAGATTGTTCTTTTCTGTTTGAGAGTTCGGTGAACAAGTTCTCAGTGTATATTAGTTCTGAAGATAAATAACATAAATAACCAAAGAATGGAATTCATAACCCTTGATTGTTTTGAAGAATGTTTCGCCTAGAAGGGTCAGAGTGATGATGTAGGATCACAGACAAAACAAACGCAAGGACTGGCACGCTTGTGTAATGCAGCAAATGCCAATGCCCGCAATAGTAGAGGTCGTCCTTGTTATCTCGAAATAAAGAGTATATAAAAGCATGTTTCCCTTCTGCTATTCAGAATCTTGAGTGACTACATTTCATTGCTTTAAAAGACAATAACCAGGTGGTATCAACATGGTATTTTATCTAGGAAAGGTGTACAGAAGAGTGCATGGCCTAATCCCATACTAGAAAAACTGTCTTCTGAACACTTTTGAGTAGTAACGACCCCATATGATCATGAAGCAGAAGTGTACATCATGAATAGTTGTTTGCTTTTTCCTGCATTAAACCTGTCGCTTTTCAAGAAGGATAAATTGTTAACAACGTTGTTGTTTCTCTTCATGTCTAGGTTTCTAGCTCTCACATTGTCTTCGCTAACCTCATGCCTTTGTTAATCTTGTTTGAATCCTAGAATGACGTTAAAAGAGAGATCTCCCAAAGGTTATGACCAGAAAATAATCGTGTAGAAGAAGCAAGTTGTTAATATCTTTAACCATGAACAAATCATCACTTACCCTTAACATCAAGGAACATGCTCTAATGCCCTCCCATCTGTTCTTTATTCAAAATTCGATGACTCAAATACATGGTGTACGCCAACTTTCATTGTCAATTGCAATTCAATAGTGATGTGCTGGATTAGAACTCAAATCCATGAACTGAAATCCTAATTACTGGTAAAGCCTCTTGGATTCTTTTCTTCGTGGTGTCACTCTATAGTGATGACCATACCTCATAGAGTTTCAGACAAATGCAAGTAGTACTTATGGAATGAAATTGAGGCAATGGCTGCATAAGAAGCTCTATCAATGACCTATGTTGTGTAAACAAAGAGGAAGTTCACCAAATTGAAATTATTGATACTCCCTAAACAGATGCGAAAGCTGCTACTGATGCAGGCTTCATGTGAAAGGTTGTAATTGAACCAACACATTGTATGGTTGTCATTAGTGTCCAGATCGAGTTGTTGTATAAGCAGTGTCTATTATTTCTGATACCTAATAGCATGTTTCGTTAAGCTAGATGCACTAAGGCTCGTAAGAGATGTTATAGTTAGCAGCCCATAGAGTAAATCTGCAAATAGTACACAAATATCATTTGCAATTCATTCTTTCCCACTTGACTGTACAGGAATAATGATCTCTCTCTCTCTCTCTCACATCTGCTCTTTTTCATTCATGCCTTACGTATTGAGGTCATGCATGATAGTTTCATTAATTCATCAAAATTCTTTGGGTAGTGCATCCCAAGAGTATGATATCTGTCTCATTAATGCATAGTTAGAGAATTTCCTTTTCTTAGTTTTCAAGTATTAATGCAGGACTAGGTTCTGCTAAATTTGTTCAAAGTGTAATAAGTAGGCCCAAAAGTCTTGCTGAAACTCCACTAACATAAGTGCTACTTCTATTGGATTTGAAGCTTTACAGATCTTGGTCTCCTGTTGTTGCAAGATGAATGACATCGAAAAGTAATTAAGGTTTAGTCTTTATTCCAGTCTTGACCAGTAGCAAACAAAGCAGTTGCATATGTAACATTGCAAACTAATCTAGAAGTAGCAGCAAGGATTTAAATAACCAATGTAATGTACTCTTCTGCTGAAGCATTTGGATACTCTCCTCGGGGGCAGTGCTTGTCATGTCTGATGGAATAGGGTTCAAAGTCATTGTAACATGGTTGCTTTCTCTCTGGACTTTACCTTTGTGCTTGTGGGTCTCATGTTATTCTAGTTATTTGTCTTGTGGCTGTGGCTAGCTTCTGGAATTGTTGTTGCTATTTTTCAGGATTCTGCCTTGCCAGATTGTCAAGCAGTTTTCTTTTCTAACACCACAGGTTCACAGAAGACATGTAGGTATGGACATTTAGTAGCTGGTGCAGGACGTGTCCATTATATCTTTGTGGGTCTTAAGACTTCCACTAGGATTAGATCATATTTTGGACATTATTAAGCACAAATAAAGAACAAGATGTCAAGGTAGAACTAGGACAAAGAATGTGACATTTATCAACTGCCTGTTTGTAAGTTGTCCTGAGTTCCATATATTTCTTTTGATATAGCAGGATAATAGAATTCCATATGTTATGCACTTTCTGCACAAAGAGATCATCTTCTCCTATTCAGGATGTGCATGAAAGGACAGTTTGATTAGTCTAAATGGCATTTCCATGAGTTAGTTGTCATTGTTTTTTCGTTTATGTGGTGAAAAGATAATAATGAATCCAAACATACTCATTTGCTAGTCTCGCCCATTTGCTTTTAGTAAGTAACCCAGCTTGAAGCAATTCATCAGCAAAGAAGTTGGATTACTGTACAAGCCAACAACATGCAGAAGGGGAAGGAGGCTGCAAGTTTGATCCTTGAACCTTTCATATTGTATCTGTGAGCTGCACAGCTGAAACTGTGGATCTTAGTTATTGTAAGTGAACTCACACCATCACCAGCATGACAGCAGAAAACAAATTTGTGTGGATTATTGGAGACACATTTTTTTGGACATATCTATTGAGATCTTACCAGGGTCAGTTAAGAGAGCATTTAGATGCATAATTTGAATATGACCAGACAATGCTGCAGAACCCTCACGTGGTTGTCATGTGCCTATAACAATGTGCCTGGTAGTGTAAGAATCTGAATCTGAACACGTCTCTCCGTCTGTAAATCTGTTATTAGAGAGGAAAAACAGCAAAGAGAGGCAATGGAGTGGATGAGAAAGCAGTCGGCGTCTTGAGAGAGGCAGCCACACTGCGATAGATCTTCATTAACATGATATAACCCTGATTAGGGTACAACAAATATGTACAATAAAGAATAAACAA